>CM022491.1:8239263-8571270 GCA_011952105.1 Coreoperca whiteheadi
ATATATATATATATATATATATATATATATATATATATATATATATATATATATATTAATTTAGGCTATTTAAAAAACAAAACAAAAATGCACCCCAGACAAAAGGGCACTTTCTCTAGAAGATGAAAAAAGGCAGGTGCTTGACCCCCCTTTGATGTCTATGTGCGCACGTACCTGTTGCTTTGTGTCACTTCCACACTTTATAGACTGTAATTGATAAAACAGGCTCCATTACTGTGTGGGGTCTTTATATAAACAGGCCAAAATGTTTACAGTTGTTTATGTTAATGGTGGATTGCACCATAGGTTGTTTTAACCATCTTTAGTCACTGTTCAGTTGATGAACAGTACAGCAAAGCTGATAAGCTGGTTACAATTTGCGTTTGTATAGGAAAATAGATGGACTTTGGCTACATCTGTTTGTTACATTAGTGGTGAAGGTGAAGCTGTCATGCTATCTCATGCAATTTTCTTTGTTCTCTTTAATGGATCTATATTTTCCAATCAAGTTATCTGTTTGGGATACTAAATAATAAATAATGAATAATACATGAAGCATCATGAGAAGGCTCTCTGGCAAAACATACTGGAAATATAAGAAAGAAAGGCAATTATTAAAGTTTCTGAAAGTTCATTTTGTGATGATATGCTTGACGTTAGAGAGCAGATTATAGATGTTTTTTTGCATTTTTTGTGTACTACAAATGACACTTTAGACTTAGTATACTGCTGACCATTTGTACAAATTGTACTACGGATTTATCGATTTGTATTCAGTACTATCAATCAATTTGCAGAGACTTTAAACTTACTTGCGAGGGGATCAATCACACGTGAACATTTCGTTTTTGTTGCTTTTTTCTAAAATTTTAATTATCATTATGTAGTAATACAGTTTTGAGAAAGAAGTTGTTCGAAAACTCTTGTTGGCATGACGAATCCTTGCAGGAAAAACTTTCAAATACGAGAGATGACCAATTGTTTGTCTTCTGGGTCTGATTTCAGACAAAAAATAAATGTATACAACTGACTAGTGCACTTTGCAAGTCATGTATTTTCTATAACTATTCAGGCATAAAATGAAACCAATTATGGATCAAAAAATGCATATTAGCATTTGGAAAATGGTTGGTGGTAGTCTATTCATCTTGTGTTGAATATGTTGTATATCACAAACATAGGTGTGGTCTTCTTGTCACAACCCCGGCAGTGACTCGGGGTTTTCCCGGTGTTCTCCTTTGTCTCATCTCTGTCCTCCTCCTCCCCTGTTTGTCTGTGTGCGTGTGCGTGTGCGTGTGTGTGTGCGTGTGTGTGTGTGTGTGATGTGGACGCGGGCCACCTCTCCTGGCACTGGGTTCAGCTCATCACCTGACTCCAATCATCTCAACTCCCATCTTAAATACCTCAGCTCTGTAACTACTTGTTGCCAGAATGTTCCGTCCTACTGAGTGGTAGCGTAGGCTACTCTCGGCCGAAACCTCCTAAGAATTTTCTAATGTGCCTCTCGTTAATTGGATACTCTTTTTGTGCCTCAGGACTGTGGTGCCAGCGGCCTTCGCCAGCCATCTCCAGTACGCCACCTCCTCTCCTCGCCAGAGAGGACAAATCAAAGGCAGTTGGCTAAGATGGAGCCTGTAATCAGCTTTATATTTTGTCTCCAAGAACTTGTCTGTCCTTTAATTCAGGCTGTATATAGGAAGCTAGCAAAATTAAAGGTCAGTTTGCCTGTGTGTATTTTTTATGGGTATATTATGACTAACAAATTAAGGCCTCCCGTATGAGTAACCAAACCAGGGTCCGCCAAGGTTAGTTTCTACTCCTAAAGAGAGTTTTTGTTCACATAGGACAAAGAGGTTGATATTTTTCCTGAGAAATGATTCATCACTGAGATTGGATGTGGTGTACGTTCCTTCCTCGAGCACATCGGCACAAGAGACATCTTGCAGTTGTGTTTGTTTTTTAAGGTTTTCATCTGTCAGCTGGTTCTGCTATAACACACTGAGATCATCATCATCTCCACCCCAAGACACACACACACACACACACACACACACACACACACAGAATGAGAGAAAATGTCACCATAATGGGAGAGTCATTTGGCAAGTGTATACCTGCTCTCTCTCAATTTGAAAATGGAAAAAAAAAGACAACAGAGGAACGTGTGAGAGCCTGCTCAACAAAGGTGACATTGACTGAGGTTCCTCTTGTCTGACTGATGTGTCCATATTGGCACTTTAAAGGGACAATACATGATTTTCCTCACTCATAAAAAACAGAGAACAGTCCATCCAATAATGATTCATTTAGGCAAACATTTTTAGTTTGGTCCGTGATCTGTCCACCAGAAAATGAATAACTTGTCAACCAAAGACTTTTGACCATCTTCAGAGCCTTCCACATTGAAAAGGCCAAACCAATATTCAACCTCATTTTTCTTCTGTTGCTCTTCAAGTTTGGTTTTCTTCAGGTCATTCCAGGGCACTCCATGATCCTCCATTCTGTACTAACTCACTATAGGTTTTGCCCTAACATGAGACTCCAAGAACTACTGTGACCTAGTCATACTGAAAAGTCAGCTGTAACTGCAGCTATTATCCTGTATTCGACCTTTAAGAGAGAAGGTTCTTGAAACTTCAGTTTTTTATTTGTTAATAACTTTTCAGGACTTACAAATCCAGATATATTGTTTTCCAAGTTATTACAAGTAATAGTAATATTTATAGATTAGGACGAAATTTTTGGAGTCTTGAATACTCCATGTGTTGGTATTAACTTTTGCCTTTAGTTATGGGATTTGACAAATGTGCAGTGTTAATTGATTAGTAAACATCACAGATTAACATTTGGTGAAGTTGCACATCTTTTCCACTTGTCCTTGCCAGTGACTTTCCTCACTCGAACCGTTGAAATCAGGAAAGCTTCTGTGTGCTTTTGCTCTTCTCAGATGGGGTTTCTGAAAAGGTTGCTCTAAATTCTTTAAGTTCACCCAACTAACGCCTAACACAGTAACATTTTTGGTAACAAATACATTTTTTCAAACTTTATCCCCTCAATTCATATTCCTCCCACTCCCACTTATATCATTGTCTATATATCCATTTGTTTAGACAGAAAGTTGAAGTAATTGAATACAACATCTATACATTCGAATCCCTTTACTTTCTTTAAGGTGATGTGAAGACCCTGCCTCACTGTCTATATATTTGTTACAAATAATTTGTTAATTTGATTAGATTAATTTAGATTGTATTAGATAATTGTGAGGTAGGATTATTAAAAGTTTTTGGATGACTCAAAATTAGAAGTTTTATTTCTGTGACTTTTTGGAAAAAGTAATTTCCCTCCGCAGTCCCTGGACAGAAGAATGTATTCATTTATCAATAAATAAACACATTCAACACAACTTGTTTCATAGACAAAACAGTAGATCACCAATCCTGACTGATGAAAATAAAAACTATAAAAGGAGGTTTAAAGTGAAACTCAGATACAGAGTGAATGAATGTAGGAGACCTGGATAAACAAACTACAGGTGGACAACTTCTCCTCATTCATATGTTCATCTGCTCTTATAATCTGAGCGCTCCGTAGTTTCAAGCTGTTTCTCATTATTTATGTTTGGGGCTGCAAAGACCCCTCACTGATGCATGAGTTAGACCTCCATGGGTTTCCACATGGTCATTATCCTGTCCAGAGCCCTGCTGACAAATGAAAATGGCTTGTGCAGACTGTAACAAAAATAACCCTACCAATACTGTAATGGCAAATTTTATTTATTCAGACTTCAAACTGTTACATAAGATATATTACACACCAGACTCCTCAAGGCACGACTGAATGGGATTGTGCTTTAATGCTATTTTGATTGTTTACATTTTGCTGTTAATCATTTTGAGGTGGTTACCTTATGTGACTTATTTGACAGCTGATGATGAACAAAGTCAGTCAAACCTACTGTGTAACTGTGCAACCTACTGTAGATTGTGGTCTGGTGTACAGGGTGTGTTTGCCTCCCTTGATATATGGAGATAATCAACTACCAAAATAAAGGAAACGCCTGGAAAAACAAGGAACCCAAACTATAAAAGCTGATGGGGAGCAGTTTCCTGTAATGTTTGGTCAATGCCCCAGGGAGCAAGTTAAACACCAGTGCACACAAAGTGATTCTGAGCTATCATTTTATTCTTATACAGCATGTAATTTGTATTGGCAGAGGCGTGGATGGCATCTGTCAAGTTCCTACGTATTTTTTTTAAACATCCTGTTCAGCGGTGTCCTTGAACATAATAATGATTCTTTCAATTCGCTCAAGTAAAAGTAATAAATGTTATAATGACTGTGAAAATCTAAGCCATATCTTTTGCTGGCTTAGTCACATCTTTAGCTACTTTAGCTCTTGCTGTATGGGAGATCTTGGAACTCTGCCTGACAGTGTTTCCTCCATCAACAAACCACTAGATGATAGAATTTGTCATGGAAGAAATTGTCACAGGGATTCATCCTCCTCCAGCTGACTTGCAAGCACTTCTTTAAATCATGGGGAAAGAATTTATTTTTAGCAAGCTGTAGCCTACGGTGAAATTGATTTTCTATGAGGACTTTAAAAAAGCCTAATGTAGAGTAACTGGAATGAAGCAATTGCTTTTGCCAATTAATGTATGTGGGATCGAGGGTGGGAAATGAGTAATTCCATATCTCATATGTGTACCATTTCTCTTTCTGTGGGTGAGCATTAGAAACTGAAATGATGTGTCATCACTGTGTAAAGAAATGTATATTGGTGAAGCACTGTGCACACCAGACTGCCATATAGACACAAACTCCACCTCATTGTTAAAATTTGATTTCCATCAACCAAGGTGCCATAGACTACACAGTTACCTGCTGCTCCAATTGTTCCATATAGAGAGTGATGCATTTTTAACCAGACTGTGATGCTGACTCAGCATCCATGGATGATTGTTTTTCTCCAGAGTGTGAGGTAACCAGTGGAACACCAAAGAAGCCAAAGTGGACTCAAGAGAAGAAGGACACGGTATTATGAAAACTGACTCAAATGCTATACAGTTTATCTTTAAACATATTAACACAGTTTGGCGACACCTATTACTACCTGAACAGGAGCATTACCTGTGCAACTACTAGAAAATTTGTTGTAAAATTACTTTCTTGTTTGAACTTGTTTGTCCTTTGTTAAACCCTTTTCGTCTCCCAGCCAATGCAAGAAATCATCATTAGGTACCATCAATGTGTAAATATTTGTGTAAAGAAGTTTAGCTCACATGATGTATCAACTAGTGAATATACATTAATCATAATTATAATTTATAATTAAAATAGATCATATTAAAACCATTTCGCTTTCCTAAACAGTCCAAAAACAGATGCCATGAACAATCAGTGGGTGGAAATCAAAACTTCTCTTTAATAAAGCATTGTTTTGATTTACAAGATGAGTGAGGTTGTCTTGGTAAATACAACTACAAGCTACATTACATTTCCCTTATAATTCGGTGATTCACTGCTTGAGACTCCTGAGCTTATTGATGAGAGAAGCAAATCTGTGAAAAGTTCCAATGTACCGAGGCAGTGAGGGAATTTATGAGGGCTGGAAAGTCAAATTTTAAGATGGTTTTATATTTATTACCATGATCTCACTAAGTCATATTTACAGTAGTAAATAAATAATAGAATACATAAATAATCCGTAATGGTCAGTCAATGTGATACATGTGATAAAATACATCTACACTAGCAACAAACCAATACACTGTGATTCAAAGCTGATTCAATACAGTTTTATTTATTTCAAATGTAGTTTCAGTTTAACTCAGATATGATACAGTTTGATATTTCAAGTTGCACATTAATTCAATCTATTTTTGATTTGTATAATGCATCTTTCATTGACTTTGACTGTGAACTTATTTCTTATTGTCTGTTTAAATCCACTGTTCATTGCTGGAACCTTTTCTTACAGATAAAATGTATATTTTCTTCATTCATTGCCTTTGACCAGCGTGAGTGAGGGAGCGAGTGCTTCGGAAGTTGTAAATGCTAAAGCTGTTGCTTGCTGCCGTGTCCATACTGTAGTGGGCCACCAGTTTATTTCATGATATAATTGCGTGTTATGCTCATTGCATTTTTTCTGTGGAGATGTTTGCAGAACATAATGGTGGTTAAGGTGTTTATGTCATGTTGTGGGTCTTATGGGGTGTGTTTTGGGGGTGTTTGTTTATTGCTGATGTTTCCTAGGTCACCTTGTTCTCCTAGCGCCTTATGTTTGTTCTGGTCCTATGTTGTATCTGTCCATGTAGTTCATGGTTTTTGTTTTCTGTCTGGTTACTTCCTGTTTTATTTTGGTAGATGTCTGTTTCCCCCCTGTCTCAGTCACTTTATTTCCTGTCCCTGATTCCCTGATTGTGTTCAACTGTGTTTGTCCTGCACCTGTGTCTCGTTGCCTTCACCTCCCCTGAGTGTATTTAGTTCATGTGTTTCCTTGTCACGGTGTGGGATCATTGTTGTTTTGTCGGTGTTGCCCTGTCGGTATGTTGCCTTGTAGGCATGTTTCCTTGTAGGCATGTTTTCGTGGTTGCCTTGTCGGTGTTGTAGGTATGTTTGCGTGTTGCCTTGTCTGCCTTCCCAGCCTTCCCAAGTGTTTTCCCTCCGTGGTTTTGCTACTTCTTCCCGTCGTAGATTTTTTCGTGCATCTTGGTTTTCCTGTTTTCCTGCCTGTTTCTTTCGAGTTCGCCTGTCCACCGTATGGTAAGCGACAATAAAGACTCCGCTCCTCAGTACTGTCTGCATCTGGGTCCTCCTTACCTCACCGTCCAAACCTTAACAGTTTAAGGGTTGAAGTAGAGATGTTATTGAAGAACCTTCCTACTAGAATGTGTGGTTTGCACACACACACACACATTTATTACGTATTTCCATCAGGAATGTCAGGATTTTGTCTTGTAGTGGAGTATTTTTACAGTGAGGTATTGGTACGTATACTCAAGTAAAAGATATAAATTCTTCCTCGACCACTAATTCTAAGAGCGATATGAGAGTACATGCCTCGGATCAACTGAGTTCAGTTCTAAGACCTGCAACCTACATTAAACCGGCAGCTGTATTTGGCACACATTGTAGTAAACACACCTCCAGGTCAAAAGCCTGTAGAAAATAATTGCATGATAACTTAAACATGTATCCAGAAAAACACATTTGCTTATTTTCTCCAGGTGTTTGCTGTATTTGCACTTTTAACATGATATGCATAGAACTCATGTGGATTAACATTACATAAACCACTATAATCAACTTATGAAAGAGGTCACAGGTTCTTCTGATACAAGCATTGTTCCTGCTTGACAGAGAAACTCATTCACAAAACTACACTGCACAGGATACTAACAGCAGTTTAACATCATAACTAAATTAAGTAATAAATCTATGATAAAAAAATAATCACTGTATCTGTTATTTGCAGAAAATTCATGGCAGTGCCATAACTTCATGTGACACGAGTCACATGTAATTCATTTACCTGTGAAAGTACGGATCATCTCTGATTCTGGAGTTTGAACTCAAATATGTAGAAATCCTTTTGATGCACGGTCAGCCTGTCTGCGAGTAGGATTACTGTTGCCACTCTTGAGCATGGGTAAGTGAATTTCAGGAACATTATCAAGTTATGGTTGGCGTGAAACTGGTTAAAATATAAAATAACCTTTGGATGCATGTTTGTTTTATCAGCAGAAACTATTTCTTTGCATTGTTTTTACCTAATATAAAGACATAAGCTTGTTAAGCACATTTCTTCTTTATCGTATGTTGAAGCTTAGGAGGCCTCTCATAATATAATTTCTCTCTCTTACATTTTAGAAACCATGCAATTGCATTGTGTGTGTGGAATATTTGCATTCCTCAGTGTATGTCTGATTTCTTTCACACCACCTTGTGATGGAGGAAACATTCTGGTGTTTTCGAAAGACGGCAGCCACTGGATCAATATGAAGTTCCTGCTAGAAGAACTTCATGCCAGGGGACACAGCATCACTGTGATGAGGTCCTCCACCAGCTGGTACATCGCAGAAAAGTCTCCTCTCTACACATCCATTACCATAGAAATGACTGAAGGTTTAGAGAATTTCTTTGATGTGTACCTACAGGAGCATATGAGGGTATGTCATTATGGATTATGTATTGGGCCTCATTTGGGTCATTCACTTATCAAGATAATCCCTTTTTCACCACTTTTTTGTAACATTTTTTTCAGGCGCAGAGAGAGGGGGCTTCGGCACTTACTTTCTTCAAACTCACCAAGGACTTCCTTTCTATGATTTCTAAGGGACATTCATTGTGGTCCGATGGCCTCTCTCGAATCTTCGATGATGAAAAGTTGGTCAAAAGCTTAATGGATTCCCAATATGATATTTTACTCACTGACCCAGCCATAGCACCAGGGGTTTTACTTGCCAAGTATCTCAAACTGCCCATGGTGCTCAATGTCCGCTGGATCACCAGCGGAGAAGGCCACTTTACGATAGCTCCCTCGCCACTCTCGTACATCCCAGTGCCAGGATCGGGCTTAACGGACAAAATGAATTTCATCCAGAGGGTCAAGAACATGCTTTTCTACAGCATTGTAGTGTTCCAGCAGAAATTCATGGTGGGGCCAAGCTATGATGCCATCTGTGATAAATACATTGAGGGTGGATGTGACATCATCTCGCTTCTTCAGGAAGCAGACATTTGGCTGTTCAGGTCAGATTTTGTGTTTGAATTCCCTCGGCCCACGATGCCAAATGTCATCTACATTGGAGGGTTCCATTGCAAACCAGCCCAGCCTCTGTCTGCAGACCTGGAGGACTTTGTTCAGAGTGCCGGGGAGCACGGAGTGATCATCATGACTCTGGGATCTATGGTTAAAGCTTTACCCAAAGAGGTTACAGATGAAATCTCCAGCGTCTTTGCCAAGATGCCTCAGAAGGTAATGCACGTGATTCACTTTTGCAATGACATGAAATGTTAAAGAGTAATTAATAGCAATTAATACATCTTTAATTACATCACATTAAAAGCCATATTAATTTTGAAATTATTAAAATTTAAATAGATAAAAAACTACAAATGAACAAATTAGTCCTCCAAGGATAGCATCCAGTCAAACAAAGCGATTTATAGCCCATTGAAAGACTGACAGCCTGCTCAGGGAGTCTAATGAGTCATATTGAGTGGGTATAGAAAATGGAGGAATTAAACACTGATTACTGTTACCCAACAAATGGTGGACTGTGTAAATCAAGGACTCCATCTGTGAAACACTTAACAATGCACTACTCAATATTCAAGAAGTTAATCAAAACTTACCCTTTTGAACTTGTATGTGCTACACCTCTCAGCTTTTGTATTGTGTTTAAGTTTTCAATGTTCTGTTATTTAATTTGTCATGAAAAGCATCTCTGAATATCTTGGAAAGTGCTCTCTATATAAAAAGTATTATTATTATTTTCATCACTATTACATCATTTACAGTTCTACAGATATACAGAAAATTCACAGTAATTCTTTTCACGTTCTGATAAGGTGATATGGAGGCACAAAGGCGAGCGACCCTCTATTTTGGGCAACAACACCCTGATAGTGGACTGGATGCCACAGAAGGACCTCCTGGGCCACCCACAGACCAAAGTCTTTGTAGCTCATGGAGGAACCAATGGAGTCCAGGAGGCCATTTACCACGGGGTCCCTGTTCTCGGCATACCCTTGTTCTTTGACCAGTATGACAACCTTCTACGTCTGCAGGAGAGAGGAGCTGGAAAGATCATTCAGCTAGGTGATGTTAGCAGCCACAGTTTTGAGCAAGGCATTAACGAAGTGCTCCATCAAGACAGCTACAGACAGAACATGCAAAGACTGTCACGTTTGCACAGAGATCAGCCAATAGCACCCATGGATCAGGCCATCTACTGGGTGGAGTATGTGATGCGCCATAAAGGGGCTCCTCACCTGCGTACAGAGGCCTATAAGATGCCCTGGTACTCATACTACTGTTTAGATGTACTGCTACTATTGCTGACTGCAGCGACTGTACTGCTGCTCTCTACTTTGGCTGTTTTTAGGTTCCTATGCTGCAGAGGTAGAAGAAAGACCAAAACCAAGCAACACTGATTAAGGTCAATTTTGTTTAGAAATATGCTACAATGAGTTCTCTAAAGTATTGTATTTAGAGAAAACCATACATGAAGTAAAATGACATCAGTCAATTGATTTAACCATATTAAAAATAAATATAGTTCAAGAAATGTAGTCCCTTTTTTTTATTATTATTTGCCAAATGTATTTGGATAGATAAAGATTTCATTATGTCCACAAATCATTGGTGATAGTCTGATCTTCTGCTCAACATGATTCCGTAATTTTACATCCACTGTAATAATAAAGTATGGAGCCACTGACTCACTGCCCAGACACTGTTCATGATCACGATCCTAAATGTCGTTGCCATCAATTTCCAATGTAACAAAACCCTTCAAAAACAATTCAATTATGAGAAAACTAAGACAGTCCAGATAATCAGCATATGTTCTGAATTCTGTAATTTATTTGTCCCCATTTCATTTCATTTTTGAAGAAAGCAAAGATCAATACATTTTTATTTAAAAGGAATTTTTTTAGTTTTTTATCATTCCTGCAAAAGTGGATATGCTGCATGAGCACAATACTGTAACAAAGTTCTGACATTAACTACCCTACTTAATTGTCCGTCTCTGATCCGAAGTTTCTACTAGTGGAGACTTTATTGTCAGCTCCAAGGAACTCCTCAGGGGCTTAACATTCAGTTTCTCTGGTGCGAAAGGGTGTGAAGCTTTCAGTAGGTTGTTTAGTTTTAATCAGTGGCTTCAGGGGCTGTGCTCGGCTTCCAGTTTCAGTTTTCTTGATCACTTTGATGTGTTTTAAAAAAGGAGAGACTTGTTTAAAAGAGATAATCTACACTCTTAACAAAAAGAGCACACATTTGCTCAAAGCAAGATTTGTTTCTTTCATAAACAATACCCAACCATGCTGACTATCCAGTTCAACCTCTTTGCCACGGTGTTCAGATTATTCTCAACTGATCAAGATAACGACCATTTGTAGTAGGAGACAATCCACTGGGCAAAAAGGGCAGCAGCAGTTACTGTTAAATACATGAAGATCTAATTTAATCTCAATTCCCTGCCTTCCCACGTCAACTCCACCAACACAATTACAGTGAGTTGTTCTTAAGATCACTTAAAATCACTTAAATAAATCTTTTTTATGTAATGATTTTATCCTTTCAAATTATTTAGATCTCTTCATGATCCTAAAATCATGGCTGACACCATAAGATCATGTTCCCCTACTTGAAGCCTGCCCACCTGGCTATTGTTTTTTAAACCAGCCCAGACAAACTGGTAGGGATGGTGGGATTGCCGTTTTATAAAAAGATAGCTTCCAATGCACCAGCATTTATCTGGAAGGCCTTCCCACAAGTTATTTAGCAGATCTGTTAGTGCGTTATGTTCCTTCCCGCTCCCTGAAATCATCGGATGGGTCATTCCTGGTTGTTCCAAAGCCCAGCTTGATACTAGAAGGTGACAGAGCCTTTACAGTTAGGGCTCCGAGATTGTGAAATGACCTGCCTGAGGAGATCAGGGCTGCAACTCTGTCTTTAAATCACTTTTAAAAACCCACTTTTTTAATATGGCTTTTCATTGTTTTCATTGATGTTTTATGACATTTAACTTCTTTTCACTCTCTTTGTGTTTTATAATGTGTTTAGTTTCATGGGTTTTAGCTTGTTTAATTGTCTTTCCCTTTCGAGAGAAGTCTCACTGCGTCGGAACAACACTAAGGGATGCTCTTGTAGTGTAGCGTGTCCCCTAGTGTCGTTCCGACGCAATGTCTTGTTCCCTTCTCAGGGAACAAGGGTGTTGTCTTAAATGTACTGTGTTTTAAAAGGTGCTATATAAATAAAGTTTATTATTATCATTATTATCACAGCTAACAATTTTTGGTAAGGTTATAAGGCCAAATTTCTACTGGAGCTGTCGAAATCATATTGGAGTTAATTTTCAATTCAGACAGATTTGATAATGTTAAGAAACTAATGTGCTTTTTGAAGTGATTGAAAAACCTCAAAGAAACAGTTCTAGCTGGGATACATAGAATAATCTGTTATATCAAGCCATGTAAATGACATCATCTTCTAAAGTAAAATCAATGCCAGTGAGAAGACAAACCTCAAAACTAAGTATGGAAAATCCTAGAATTTCATAAAATAGATCACATAAAAACCATTTCCCTTTCCTAAACAGTCCAAAAACAGATGCTGTGAAACAATCAGTGGCTGAAAAGTAAAGTACTCTTTGATCAAGCATAAGCTCATATGGTTTTGATTTACAAGATGAGTGAGGTTGTCTTGGTAAATCCAACTACAAGCTAAATTACATTTCACTATCATTCCGAGATACACTGCTTGAGACTCCTGAGCTTATTGATGAGGAAAGCAAATCTGTGAAAATGTTCCAATGTACGGAGGCAGTGAGGGGACTTATGAGGGCTACAACCACATTAGGTATACAATTCAAAAGAAAAACAGATGAAGAAAGTAACAGGAGAGAAAAGAATCATGTGTCTGTGTGGGTTTGCATACCTAAAGTGTGTGTAAGTGTAGTGGCATGTGTGTACAGTCACCTGCAATTTTAATGTCTCATTCAAAAAAGTATAACTGAACAATGAACTTTTGTGAATCAAATTAATTGGGGAAAGTCAAGTTCAAACATAGTTGCATAATTATTAGCATTACCAAGTCACATTTACAGTAGTAAATAAATAATACAATACATAAATCATCCATAATGGTCAGTCAGTGTCATATTTTCTGCTCTGATTATACACTACCTTGTAGGGGTGTCTCCCTAATGGACACACACACACACACACACACACACACACACACACACACATTCATGGTTCAATCAGGAATCCAGAAAGTTTACTTGTAATCGAGTATTTTTACAGTGAGGTATTGGTTCTTTTACTTAAGTAAAGGACATAAATACTTACTCGACCACTACTTCTAAGAGTGATATGAGTGTACATGCCACAAATCAACTGAGTTCAGTTCAGTAACGACTACTTTTGTCAAAGAATTATATGATCTGCATTAAGTTATATTTGGAGGTATGGCTCTGTTCTGGGACCTCCCTGCCGTTCCATGTGCGTGCAGCAAAGACCTGCCCCCTGCCTGAATGCTATGCTCAGTTTCTGAGACGTGCAACCTACATTCAACTGGCAGCTGTATTTGGCACACATTGTAGTAAACAAACCTCCAGGTCAAAAGCCTGTAGAAAATAATTGCATGACATGATAAAAGCATGATAACTTAAACATGTATCCAGAAAAACACATTTGCATATTTTCTCCGGGAATATGCTGTATTTGCACTTTTAACATGATATGCATAGAACTCATGTGGATTAACATTACACAACCCACTAATAAACTTATGAAAGAGGTCACAGGTTCTTCTGATACAAGCATTGTTCCTGCTTGACAGAGAAACTCATTCACAAAACTACACTGCACAGGATACTAACAGCAGTTTAACAATTACTAAATGAAGTAATACATTTATGATAATTTAACATAGAAGAAACAATAACTGTATCTGTTATTTGCAGAACATTCATGGCAGCGCCATAACTTCATGTGACACGTGTCACATGTAACTCATTTACCTGTGAAAGGAAAGATCATCTCTGATTCTGGAGTTTGAACTCATATGTAGGAATCCTTTAGATAGACAGTCAGTCTGTCGGTGAGTAGGATTACTGTTGCCACTCTTGAGCATGGGTAAGTGAATTTCAGATACATTATCAAGTTATGGTTGGCGTGAAACTGGTTAAAATATAAAATAACCTTTGGATGCATGTTTGTTTTACCAGCAGAAACAATTTCTTTACAATATTCTTACCTAATAAGAATTTCTTCTAGATCGTATGTTGAAGCTGAAGAGGCCTTTCATAATATTTTTTCTCTCTCTCACATTTTAGAAACCATGCCATTGCATCGTGTTTGTGGAATATTTGCATTCCTCAGTGTATGTCTGATTTCTTTCACATCACCTTGCGATGGAGGAAACGTTCTGGTGTTTCCTGTAGACGGCAGCCACTGGATCAATATGAAGTTCCTGCTAGAAGAACTTCATGCCAGGGGACACAGCATCACTGTGATGAGGTCCTCCACCAGCTGGTACATCGCAGAAAAGTCTCCTCTCTACACATCCATTACCATAGAAATGACTGAAGGTTTAGAGAATTTCTTTGATGTGTACCTACAGGAGCATATGAGGGTATGTCATTATGGATTATGTATTGGGCCTCATTTGGGTCATTCACTTATCAAGATAATCCCTTTTTCACCACTTTTTTGTAAAAAATTTTTCAGGCGCAGAGAGAGGGGGCTTCGGCACTTACTTTCTTCAAACTCACCAAGGACTTCCTTTCTATGATTTCTAAGGCCCATTCATTGTGGTCCGATGGCCTCTCTCAAATCTTCGATGATGAAAAGTTGGTCAAAAGCTTAATGGATTCCCAATATGATCTTTTACTCACAGACCCAGCCATAGCACCAGGGGCTGTACTTGCCAAGTATCTCAAACTGCCCATGGTTCTCAATGTCCGCTGGATCACCAGCGGAGAAGGCCACTTTGCGATAGCCCCCTCGCCACTCTCGTACATCCCAGTGCCAGGATCGGGCTTAACGGACAAAATGAATTTCATCCAGAGGGTCAAGAACATGCTTTTCTACAGCATTGTAGTGTTCCAGCAGAAATTCATGGTGGGGCCAAGCTATGATGCCATCTGTGATAAATACATCGAGGGTGGATGTGACATCATCTCGCTTCTTCAGGAAGCAGACATTTGGCTGTTCAGGTCAGATTTTGTGTTTGAATTCCCTCGGCCCACGATGCCAAATGTCATCTACATTGGAGGGTTCCAGTGCAAACCAGCCCAGCCTCTGCCTGCAGACCTGGAGGACTTTGTTCAGAGTGCCGGGGAGCACGGAGTGATCATCATGACTTTGGGAACTTTGGTTAACACTTTACCCAAAGAGGTTGCAGATGAAATCTCCAGCGTCTTTGCCAAGATGCCTCAGAAGGTAATGCATGTGATTCACTTTTGCAATGACATGAAATGTTAAAGACTGTTAAAGACTTGAAATGTGCAATTCAAAATGCTACTTGTTTGATCCAGAGAGTCTTGCAGATATTTATGCAGCAATTAATACATCTTTAAATACATCACATTAAAAGCCATATTCATTTTGAAAAAAAGGGATTTATAGCCCATAGCTGTGAATGACTGACAGCCTGCTCAGGGAGTCTAATGAGTCATATTGAGTGGGTATAGAAAATGGAGGAATTAAACACTGATTACTGTTACCCAACAAATGGTGGACTGTGTAAGGACTCCAAGGACTCCATCTGTGAAACATTTAACAATGCACTACTCAATATTCAAGAAGTTACTCAAAACTTACCCTTTTGAACTTGTATGTGCTACACCTCTCAGCTTTTGTATTGTGTTTAAGTTTTCAATGTTCTGTTATTTAATTTGTCATGAAAAGCATCTCTGAATATCTTGGAAAGTGCTCTCTATATAAAAAGTATTATTATTATTTTCATCACTATTACATCATTTACAGTTCTACAGATATACAGAAAATTCACAGTAATTCTTTTCACGTTCTGATAAGGTGATATGGAGGCACAAAGGCAAGCGACCCTCTATTTTGGGCAACAACACCCTGATAGTGGACTGGATGCCACAGAAGGACCTCCTGGGCCACCCACAGACCAAAGTCTTTGTAGCTCATGGAGGAACCAATGGAGTCCAGGAGGCCATTTACCACGGGGTCCCTGTTCTCGGCATACCCTTGTTCTTTGACCAGTATGACAACCTTCTACGTCTGCAGGAGAGAGGAGCTGGAAAGATCATTCAGCTAGGTGATGTTAGCAGCCACAGTTTTGAGCAAGGCATTAACGAAGTGCTCCATCAAGACAGCTACAGACAGAACATGCAAAGACTGTCACGTTTGCACAGAGATCAGCCAATAGCACCCATGGATCAGGCCATCTACTGGGTGGAGTATGTGATGCGCCATAAAGGGGCTCCTCACCTGCGTACAGAGGCCTATAAGATGCCCTGGTACTCATACTACTGTTTAGATGTACTGCTACTATTGCTGACTGCAGCGACTGTACTGCTGCTCTCTACTTTGGCTGTTTTTAGGTTCCTATGCTGCAGAGGTAGAAGAAAGACCAAAACCAAGCAACACTGATTAAGGTCAATTTTGTTTAGAAATATGCTACAATGAGTTCTCTAAAGTATTGTATTTAGAGAAAACCATACATGAAGTAAAATGAGATCAGTCAATTGATTTAACCATATTAAAAATAAATATAGTTCAAGAAATGTAGTCCCTTTTTTTATCATTATTTGCCAAATGTATTTGGATAGATAAAGATTTCATTATGTCCACAAATCATTGGTGATAGGCTGATCTTCTGCTCAACATGATTCCGTAATTTTACATCCACTGTAATAATAAACTATGGAGCCACTGACTCACTGCCCAGACGCTGTTCATGATCACAATCCTAAATGTCGTTGCCATCAATTTCCAATGTAACAAAACCCTGAGCACTTTTTTATTGTGCTGTGTCTTTGGCAAAAACTAATTTAATTATTAGAAAACTAAGAAAGTCCAGATAATCAGTTTTTCTGAATTTTGTAATTTATTTGCCCCCATTCCATTGAATTTTTGATGAAAGCAAAAATCAATAAATTTTTAGTTAAAAGGAATTACTTTAACTATAACTCACAATACTGTAACAAAGTTCTGACATAAACGTCCTTCCTTAACTGTCCACGGACTTAAATTTTGGTCTTGCTGTCTGTAACTCTACTTTAATTTTACAGATGCCTTGGTCTCACATGCCCACATTCCAGCAGAACCCCTCGTCCAAATCTAACATTTTTAAAACAAATGCCCACACTATGCTAGACATGATGCCATTGGCCCAGAGGGCAAATCATACTGTTGTTCATTATCAATTCAGACAGATTTGATAATGTTAAGAAACTAATGTTCTTGTTGAAGAGATTGAAATGTTTCAGAGAAACAGTTGTATCTGGGATACATATAATAATCTGTTATGTGTTACAAAAGACAATGCAGTGTTTTCTTTGAGATGCCCATGGTATATGACTGTGTGAGAAACTGCAAAGCTAATCTCAATATCAAGAACACATGTATCACTACCAGGACGCCACAGGCAATCCGTTTTTATGGAAAAGTTGGTGATTGATTATGTACTGCTTGTTATTCTTTGTATTTTTATCAATCCATGTAAATGACATAATCTTCTAGACTAACATCAATGCCAGTGAGAAGACAAGCCTCAAAACTGAGTATGGAAAATCCTAGAATTTCAGAAAATAGATCATATTAAAACTATTTCCCTTTCCTAAACAGTCCAAAAACAGATGCCATGAACAATCAGTGGGTGGAAATGAAAGCTCTCTTTAATAAAGAATGTCTTTGATTTACAAGATGAGTGAGGTTGTCTTGGTAAATCCAACTACAAGCTACATTACATTTCCCTTATCATTCGGTGATTCACTGCTTGTGACTCCTGAGCTTGTTGATGAGAGAAGCAAATCTGTGAAAAAGGTCCAATATACTGAGGCAGTGAGGGAATTTATGAGGGCTGGAAAGTCCAATTTTAAGATAGTTTTATAATTATTAGCATGATCTCACCAAGTCACATTTACAGTAGTAAATAAATAATAGAATACATAAATAATCCGTAATGGTCAGTCAGTGTTATATTTTTCTGGCACCTTTTTCTCTCAGATGATGAATTGTATTTTCATTGTCAATAATGTGATACAAATACATCTACATTAGCAACAAACTAATACACTGTGGTTCAAAGCTGATTCAATACAGTTTGATTTAGTTCTAATGGAGTTTCTGTTTAACTCAGATTTGATACAGTTTGATGTTTCAAGTTACACAATAATTGAATCTGTTTTGATTTGTATAATGCATCTTTCATTGACACACTGTTGACTGTGAACTTAATCTTATCATCTGTTTAAATCCACTGTTTTTTACATTGCTGTACTGGAACATTTTCTTACAGATAAAATGTATATTTTCTTCATTCATTGCCATTGACCAGGGTGAGTGAGGGAGAGAGTGCTTTGAAAGTTGTCAATGCTAAAGCGGTTGCTTGCTGCAGTGTCCATAAGCCACCAGTTTATTTCATAACATTTAAGCTCATTGCAGTTCCTCTGTAGAGAGGTTGGGCTGTACTGTACATGGTGGAGGTGGTTTTGGGTTCAGTTAGGGATGTGATTGGGGAACCTACCTACTAGAATTTGTGGTGCACACACACACACCCACACACACGGACACTTTTATTTTTGGTACATACTGAGCACATAGATAGAAAGTGGAGAGGTGGATTAAGCTGTAGGAGTGGTTTTAAGAGTTTCCTGGAACATTTTGATGTAACTTATCAGTATTAATCCATTGTAATCAACATGAATTCAAGTTGACCACAGCTTCTATTCTCTGCCTGTGAGGAAATAAAAAACTTTTAACAGCCACATTTCAACCCTAAAGGGCAGTAAGTGTTTGATACTCAAAGGATTTTGCATGGCATATTGCTTTAATGGTAAATTTAAAGTGGCCACAGTGCTTTGAAAAAAGGGTGAATGAGTCACCACTAAAATTGAATGGAGAAATAAAATGGTAGAATTTATGCAATTTTTTTCTTGACTCTAAATCACATTTTAATGACATGATGAAACAAGCCAAACTGATAAATGTAAATCAGTCTGTACAAATATGAATCTAAATTAAATTGGTCCAACAACGTACTCAAGTAGACTTTAACAAGCTTATTTTATCTCTATGTTGAAATGCAGTTGCCGAATGCCTTTAATGTACTGTGGAAACAATTCAGTTTTCAAGTGAGATAGAGCACTTGAACTCAATCTTCAACCCAAATCCCTCCAAAAATGTGTCCTGGCAGATGAACTGCATTGTCTTTATTGTTTTAGAATAAACATACTCTCACGGTCAAGGAAAAAGCTTAAAATCAATTTACTGCAACCCTGCTTGTGTGTGAAAATCCATGTAATTCTGACTTGCTGCTCACTACACAACTTCTGTGTGCAGTTCTCCACATTATTTTCCTCCCACGGGATGCCTCACTAGTCCAGACACAGGGTCAGACACCCTAACATCTGCTGTTGGAACAGCCTACATGCATACATAAAACAGGTGCTGTGCATGTCTCTGTCTCATCACTGGTATCAGCAACTGTGACAGTGAGCCCACGGATTTCCTCCCGTTGTGTCCTCATATCCCTCCCTCAATCTGTTTTCAACTCTGGCTCTTTTCCTGTCCTTCTCCCTCCCCGCCACACTCTCTGATTTTGCACCCCCCTTGTTTTCTTGGAAAATCCTTTCTGTGATCATGGTTGGTATTGGATGATGTCACTGTGCATGTTCTGTGTTAGAGACCAGTCAAGACTGGGCTGTGAATACAGGGAAAGCAGATCCCTTCATATGGTTAAATGCTTTTTATTTAAAGTTCTGAGTATGGGTTTACTTCACCAATGACTAGATTCCACACAATAAAGGTCAAAGGAATGACAAAAAAATGCAATGAAAGGTAAAGAATCGAGAAAAATATGTTCCGATTTTATTGTTTTAGACCGCACCTACTCCACATCTAGTGCACCTTTTGAAATTTACTGTGGCTGCTGTGCACATGGATATTCTGAAACTGGAAACAAAGAATTACAGCTGATATTTGACCCAGTTAGACCACATTTGCCTGGATTCTGGGATGCATCAAACCCTTGTTTTTTGATTTTCAAAACACAACCGGGTCTAAACTCACCATTTATTTTTCTGACCTCGCTGTAATGAGCTGTACTAAATATCACTTTTGACTAGGATGCTAAGAGACCTCGTTATTTTACTAGGCTGCCTGAGTTGCTACAAATCTAGACATTGCTTGCACACTTAATTCTATGAAAGAAATATGACAGAAAAAAGAAAAACTAAAATGTTCATAAATATCTGATACTATGCAAACACTAGACTTTAGTGCTGAAATTAGGCAAAATCAAGTCAGTGTTTTTGCCTCAAGGCCTAAGTTTTCTGTGTGTGTGTGTACAATAAATGTTAACTATACAAAGCTACATTGTGCCATAGCTCTTTTTTTCAAGCAACCATCATGCACTTGCAGTTTCATGCACCCCTTTCTCAACACACACGCACAAATTAAGCTTCTTTGGCTTTGTGCTCCCAAAGGGCATCTGCAAAGCATGACATCATTCTCTCCACAGACACACAGATCACAATAATTGCTCTCTCCTGGGAAGATCTACTGGCCAGAAGCACAAATGGATCCACCGATCTGCACAACAAATCCTGCTCTGCTTTGGCTGGGGCGTCTGTTGAGTTTTGGAAATGATACATCAGTGATGTGAAATTCTCCCAGCCACAGACGAAACAATATTCCATTCTCTAAAATCTGTTGGATCATGTGACTAAAATGGTGGCACCTGAAGTTTGTTTTCAGACTCGTCATCTTTCTTCTTCTTACTGTTTTTGTCTCTAAAAGATTACAGTTGTATTTTTGTTTTCAGTAGCTTATTTGTAACGGTGAAATATTATTGTGGAAAACATTTACTGTGTGGCAAATTGGCACTGTTAAAAGTATGCCGAATGATCTATTAAAGATTCCTATTTGCAATGTATCAATAAATGTACATACAACTATCTCTGGATTACTCTGAAGACAATTAAAAACATGATCCTTAGGCAAGTTCTGGAGTTAAAACATTTTTCTATGATTTCTAAGTGTACTTAAACAATCATAGGCCTTTAACTGAATAGCTATTCCTTTTGACTTTTTTAGTTTCTCTACTCCACTATATCTACTATATAATCCTTGAATCAGAGCTATTCAGGAACTACTCATTAACGCTTCATTAATTATCAGGTTGTTCCTCACTCATTCCTTTTGTATCATATTGTAAAGTTTTACAATGAATGTTAAATTATTAAATAAGCACTTTACACTTTACAGATCTATCAGAAGGACACAGTTTGCAGTAAATATGAGACATACTCCTTACTATAATTAAATACTTATCATTTTACTGTCCCTCTCACATGTCTTGTATTTTCATTTAACTACTTATCTGCTATGCATGTTTGATTGCGCAAACCCTAATAATCTTTTCCCCTAATCCGCTATAACATACAAAATCCAAACACATTGTCTGAGACCAGTGGAAGTGGCACATTTGGAGTGGTTTGGTAATGCTTCTCTGGCATAGTACATTGATCATGAAGTGATCTTTGGCACTTTGCTCTTGTCTCTGCAGAGGCTCCCCTCAACCTCCATAAATTTCAGATCCATAGCTGTGGTCAGCTGGTTTTAATTTCAAGTTGTGGGACAGACAACAGAGCTGTCTGGCACTGTGCTCAGATGGGAAGAGTGAACTAAGTCTTTGGGTCAAACCCTGGGAGGGGATACAATGTAAGTTTCAGCATAGTAACATTTGTCCAAAATGTGTGTTCATCAGGGATGTAGTAATAGAACAGGATATACTTTTCCCTAAAAACGTGTCACAAGTCACAGTAGGTCACTAAGAATAATGATAATATTTCTATATTTATCAAGCACTTTTCAAAACCAAAAGACATATTTATTTTATATGATCAAAAAACAGAAACACACAACACTAAAGCTTGTCCAGTTTGGCTCGTGGTCAGAGCTTGGCTTCAAGTGGGCTGACAACCAGGTGTTTTTCTGGACTCATGAAATAAATTAATGACAGCCATAATTTGTTGTGTCATTCTTACCAACATTTATACATGAAAACATATTTTTTGCAAGATACGTACTGATGCGTATCTTATGAGGGACTTGAAACAGGGCTATGCTGAGTCCAACAATATGGCTGGCTGTTTCTGGATCAATTTATCAACCCAGCAGAGAAGATGAGTTGCTTCTTAACGCATCTTTTGTGCTTTACTGTGTATATTTTTAATGAAGCTTGTCAATTGACCCACAGAAATGGTGAAAATACCATGTCCAATTTATTCTCACATTTTCCTTTTGTGTTGGAAAATTGTAATATTCACATTATTGGTGTCTGCAGCACATGTGTTTCAGATTTGTCCACATTCTACCTAATTTTGAGAGATAGATTATTTTATTTTCCTTAGTTTTCTTCCAGCTGTACCAATTCATCCCCTCACGCAGTTTAACATTACAAATTGAAATATTGGAAAATGAATTACATTTAAGTAAAATTACATTAACTTCTGCCATGCTATCTACCATGTACATTATCTCATAACATAGCAAAATCTAGGAAGAGCAAACCTTTTGCCTTCTGCATGCTTACATGCATCTGTCAGCGATGTAGCATAAACAATTGAATTTGCTAACCAAAACGAAGCAAGTTAGTGTTATTTTTTCAGCATTATATGTTAGCATGATGGTTTGTATGCTATGTTTATACCTCCAATTTTAACATGAGAGAAATAGTTTTACTGTTATTCTGATTCTTCTGCCTGTGTTACACAACTATGACTACAACCACTAATAATAGAAATGACTGAAAGTAAAAGCATCACTATAACAATGTCAACTTGGAGATTATATGGAGAATACCAATTTGCATTCTGAAGGGGACAATGGATGAATTAACAGCCAAAATTTCATCCTGGCTGTTAACTCAAATAATATACCTGCAAAGACAGAATCAACATATTCTAAGTAGTTAATAATCTTTGTGTTGACTGTTTCCTTAGATGCTCATGTGATCTTCATATTTCTTTATAAAGAAGTGAAACAATTCCTGACATTTATCAGAAGATTCCCTGGTGGATTTGATTAATGGCTTAAGTGAGTGTGTATAATTATCTAATCATGTTGGGTCCTGATATCATGATCTCATGATCTGAAGTTGGGTCCAAAAGAAATGAGACATGGTAGTATCATTTCATAACTTGCAAATTGTTGTGTGTGTGCTCCTCATATACAATAAACAGTTATCCATATAAATTCAAACCAGTGGTCCAGGGCTGCAGATTCATCATGGTGGGACTGAAACTTTATCCTAATCTGCCTTTTTGTTGGTACATTACATGACATAATGCAGATTTGAGATAAACTAATCTCTCACTGTAAGACATTGATTTTGTTCAATATGTAATATTTTCATGATGCATTTTCAGTGACTTTGTTTGGTTCCATTGTCAAGAAAAAAATCTTTAATGTGTAGAAAGAAAAGATCAATTCATTTTTTATATAAACACAGAGATCCTGCAATGTGTTGGTCGAAGATGACAATTTAATGCAGTGCTACAGTTTCTTTTTGAAGCTATAATTAAATATTATTGAGGCAGGTAGCAAAGTAGAAAGGTAACAATAATGTAATGAAGATTAGCTATGTTAGGACAACAAATTATATAAAATTAGTTTTCTAAAATCACTAAGCACATTTTATGTATGCATTTATTTGCCAGATTATTTTAGATAAAAACAAATATATGATTGTGAAGCCTTGTTGTAAAAGGACATATACAAGACGTCATGCTCAAAACTGTCATGAAAGCTATAAAGAATGACTGAAAACTGTAAACAAATTTACTGTATTTTTTAATTACTGTGATTATTTACAGAGGTACAGTACAGCATCCAATGGTAGCAAAACACTGTTTGACACTGTTTGACTTGTCATATTCCCTAAATGCATCCATTGTACAGAATGGAAACACCATAACAAGCATACAAATATCTTCCCAAGCCATCTGTTAACAAAGTGACATGATTAAAGCTAACCTTTAAAAAAATCTGGTAGAATTATATTTCACCTTACACACCATCGACCCCAGGGCAATAGTTCATATTCCCCTTGCACACTTACAGTACATTACTTACATAAAGGGTATTCTAATTTCATTGCATTGCTATTACACATCATGCCTATCACATACAGTATGGTCCAGATGGAATAGTAAACAATCATTCCTATTGGTGGTTTGGACAAAGAAATAGCTAGATTGATATGATCTCTTCCTATTAGTCCACAAGTTTATCAATCATCCAGCGCTCGACCAGGAGCAGTGGAGATGCATTCAGTCTCTGCGGTGAGCCCGAAGGTGTTTTGTCTGGATTCACTCCCTTGGCTTGTGTTGACGCTTGACCGGCCTTGCTCTCCTCCTCATTCCGGCTGTAAAAGTGGAGACAGCGTTAATCGAGGGAACCAGAGGTGTGACTAAATACCAAGACAAAAGAAAACATGTCAAGAAGGAAAGAAATGAGACAAGTGAAGAATAGGTGGAAGGATGCAAAGGTAGATAATGGAATGAAAAAAATCCCAAGAGTGATAGGAAAATCCAACAATGACAATTTACGGTTAGATAGTTGCTATGGATATTTTCCAGAAGTGATTATGTGGTTTTTGGCAAACTCTTTTTAATTCGATCCAACATTGGTGTTGATGAATACGTCATCAAGTAAATGTACTCTTACCTGGGGCTTTCCTGGCTGCAGCAAATCTCCCTCCTGCTGTAAAAGAGACAACACAGTCAATCACTGCATTTGGGCAGACATGCACATAGAAGAAGTTTGCGCTTTCTTCCAGAAAGTCTTACTATCCGGTTGGGTTTAGGAAAAAAGAGTGGCATTAAGTCCTGAAGGCAAACTTATCCCACAAGTGGCACACATGCAAATACGACACAAAATCTGTACAGGTCTGCAGTTTTGAGTATTCACCTTGAATGATTTTGGTGATTCTCTCTGATTCCTCATCGATCAGATTTGGGTTGCCATGGATAGTGGTGATCTTAGAGAAGTCTGGGCCTGAGCATCCAAAACACAACCATAAGATACAAAATACAATGCAATTTGTCCCCCACATACATGTATTGCATTACAGCAGTTTTAAAGATGCATTCTTTTTTCAACCTTGAAGTAACCACTTGTCTTGCATATGAATGAATAAATACATATTTGAAAACATGATTATTTCAAGGCGGAAAGGACACAAACATTTGAAAGATACCTGTTTGGTGTAAAGAGTTTGTGTAAGGAGACCCTACCCTTAATGATATAAGGCTCGTTCACCGTGGTGTATCTGGCTCCACCTTCAGACGGGCAGCGGAGAAGGGTGTTGAAAGTCACTTAACGACTTAGCAACTGTACTGACTGACAGACGGACAGACTGACAGGTACATACACCCCGTGAAACACCTCCTCCGCCACCGCCAACACAAAGTCAAGTACAGATGTGCAGTATTTATGAACACATACACATACACACACTTGCACACAAAAGCACAGGGTGTGAAGTACAGGTGTGCAGGGGGCGCTCAGCTCAGAAAAAGAGAGCACATTTTTTTGTCTTAGCCCACAAACTAAGCTGCAAGACACCAGTGAAGCAGTTGTAGATGAAAACTGTTTCAAGCTTACCTGCACCCACACAAGCCAATGGCCCTATGTTCTGAATTGGGCACCCCAAAATGGCACATTATAATTTGCACACTGCTCGCACTACGCTTCACAGCTGTATTAGACATTGAATGGGATATAATGGGATCCTTGTCTGAGAGACAATAAGACTGACAGAGAAATGAAATAAGATAGATAAGTGGTGAGATGGATATACATTCAAATCATGGTGCACCATGGGCAATAGAAGAACATTTACAAAAACTTGGCTTTATCTTTATGTAGTTATGTGTGCCTAACCGGAAGATGGACTTCAAAAATCAACCTCCTTCCTCTCTAGCATAATTACTGAGCCTATAAAAACATCATAAACCAGACTTGTCATAAAAAGCTTAGTACAAACCAAAGGAACAGAATGTCCAACATAGCGTTCTCTATGTAAAACATATCTGGCTCCACATTTTTGCAGCATGTTATTGCAGATGATTTGCAGTTCTCCCCAAAAATTGCAGCAGCAAAGGAAGCAACATAACTGCTCCGGCTACTAAACATTCTTTGGCACTGTTTTTTTGTCACTGGCCTATGTCATGAGCCTGACTGATGAAAATATAGGTAAGTAGGACTGTTAAGAATAAGAAACTGGAGGAGTAAGTATAATCATATTGAACTGTTTATCTTCAGGGTGATTTAAGATATTGGTGGTAATATTCTTGTGTGATTGGTCATGATACTCTTAACTTTTTAAACTTCAGATTTACCTGGATAAGTGGGTGGGCCCTGTCGCCAATACAAGTTTTGCTTGGATAAATCCGATTTTGCTTATCTTCATTAGCTGCCAATGTGGAGGTGATCATACAGTAATCCTAATCCATTTAGTGGATATTGGTTTGTTGCAAATCATCTAATTGTGAATCTGGAGAAAATTTGCCCACAAATATCAACCAGTTTGATGTAATAAATTCTCTATGTTGTTTTAATCAAGTCAGATGTATAGTAGGTGCTAAGTTTTATGAGTCAATACTGGATGATGATCAAGAAGTTGAGAAACTGAAAAGACAGGCTCAGGCAGCAACAGAAATTCTGGCTGGCAGCCATAGCAGTGCACGATGTAAACCATCTGGGTTTTTGGTTTTTGAACCACAAGTGGCAAGCCAAACTGCTAGCCTTAAAGATAAAGAAATAGCTGGAAACCAACACTGGTAGTCAAAGAAACCAAGTCACTATGCTAGTGACTTGTTTTTTTTGCGTAGTGTAGCATAGCTTTGACAGTCTAAAATTCTTAAATTTGAAAATGGTTTGGATTTCCAAATACATTTAAACAATCTACAAAACATCCACAAATGACACAAAAACCTCCTTTAAAGCAAAAATGGTGCACACTATAAAAATTATGTGTCTGATGACTTATTGATGATCACCAAGGAAACGTGAGATGTAAGACATTCACATTAGATGATGATGCTCGGTTAACTGTGGTCAACAGTACCATGGATGCATTTGTTAAAAAGAGCCGTTAAGATGCATGAAAGTTCGTCATGCTCTCCAAGGAATGTTAAGAGAAACTGACCTGTGATTGTCTTTCCATCTGCATCAAGATCTCCACCTGCATTTAATAAAATGTGTTGTGTCATCAAATCTTTGTCAAAAACCTTTGTGAAGTCCAAATTTGATCATCTAACTAATCAGTTGCACACAAAATATTATTAAATATTAAATATAGACCAGGAATTTACCTTTGATAACTCTTGTCAACTTGGTAATGGTAGGCTGTCCTTCAATGACCCTGGTTACTGTGGAGCGTGAAGGCTCTCCCTCAATGACCCTGGTTACTTTTGTGACTGAAGGATCTCCCTCGATGACCCTGGTTACCTTGGTGACTGAAGGATCTCCATCGATGACCCTGGTTACCTTGGTGACTGAAGGATCTCCCTCGATGACCCTGGTTACCTTGGTGACTGAAGGATCTCCTTCGATGACCCTGGTTACTTTTGTCACTGAAGGCTTCCCCTCGATGACCCTGGTTACTTTTGTGACTGAAGGATCTCCCTCGATGACCCTGGTTACTTTTGTCACTGAAGGCTCCCCCTCGATGACCCTGGTTACTTTTGTGACTGAAGGATCTCCCTCGATGACCCTGGTTACCTTGGTGATCACCGGCTCCCCTTCGACGACCACCTTAGTGACTATTGGTTCTGTCTCAATGACTCTTGTTACCTTGGTGATGGTCGGCTCCCCCTCAATGACCCTGGTCACCTTTGTTACATCAGGGACTGTAAAAAGTGAACGGTAACATGAGCATCCCTTAAGTATGCTAGAAAGAAAAGTCAGCTTCAAAACACTCCCACATTCTCTCTTTTATGAGTGAAGAATGAGGCTGGAGGTACAGTATGTGAAGTGAGCAAAGCATGCAAAACAAACAGAGGCTGATGTGTGTAGGATATTAGATCGCATCACAGAAAAAAGAGAGGCTTTAATAACTGCTGTTGTTATGCTTCGTGGTCCAGTGAGCTGCTCCCTATGGACAGATTTAATTTTCTCCTCCATTTGCTAAGTTTGAAGCAACACATTACAGACATGTTTATATTTCATACAACAAGTTTTGATGTTTAATAGAATCTTGTCTACTGATTTGAAAATGATACAAAAGGAGAAACTGTTACATAATCCTTTAACACATTTTTCTTCATTCAAGGAATTCCCATCTGGGGGCAGATATCTCTGTAAAACTGTACAACTCCTCTTTTAAATCAGCTTCATCAGAATTTTCAGCCAGGCACATTCTTTCACTTCTTTTATATTTTCTGCTTCTGAGTGATGATTTAGTTTAATGTGACAGTATTTATATGAGCAATAAAGAGATGAAAGCTGACAGATGTGTGTTTGTACTGTATCAGAGGGTTCCTAATCTTTAGTCTGAGTTCCCTTGATACGTGGCCTAGTCGGGTAATCGGAGCCAGACTCATGTCTGTCTTTCAAACAAAGTCATTAAGAGATTTTGGTAATTTATGCTTAAAACTGTGGCTGCTTTGCTTTGTGACTATATACTACAACAAGGATATACATGACCTTGATGATAACTTTTTCCACCTAAACCAGGAGCGCCCAAACTTTTTTCCTTGGAGGGCCAAACCTGAAGCTTAATGGTGGGCCACAGGCCAAAATCAAACAGCTAATGTATTGTATTGTTAAGATGCAAAATGGGATCCCAAGTTCCCTTCGTGCAGAGCGTCACTCTCCCATGCTCAGATTATGAAAACTAATTCATAATTGGGATCCTGCATATTTAAAGAGCATTTTTACCTCACAAAAGATAAAACAGTATGAACAGTGATTGATATTATATTTATTATTAATTATTTTTTTGCTGCTAGAAAGCTCTGGCGGATCAACTTTGGCCCGCGGGCCCCAATTTGGGCAGCCCTGATCTAAATGGTAAAGATAATATAATGATGTAATTTATAATTATGTTTGTGTGTGTACATTTGTGTGTAAAAACTGAGTTTGTATTCTGCATGGTTTTTACAACCACATGCGTCGTTGATCATTATATACAGGTATTTCTTTTTAAAGTTCTGCAAATCAAAAGTACAACTTCTTGGAGCAAGTGCCATTTTAATTTAAAACTCTTAATAGAACTTCTACTGTAGCTACTAAATCTCATGAGTGCATAATAAATAGTGCATTAAGAATTTGTAGCTACCCTCTGTATATTTGACAACCAATCTTTTTCTCCCTCTTATTAAAAAAGACATAGACAGAGCCTCTTAAGCAGTAGTGAATCCTTAGGCTTCTGAACCTAAAAAAAGCAATGTGATGCCTACAGTACTTGTAAGCAAAGAGTGATTTTTCTTCATTGCATTCTTTTGTTTGATGAAAGACAGAAGGCCTAGAGCGTGTTTATTATTAACACAATGCCAAAAATAGTTTAAAATAGAATCTTTAATAGCTTTATCAAGTATAACATTTGTATTTCCATACATTTATAGCATAAAATTTCAACCCCTAAATATTAAATCCCCTGGAGGTCCAGATGTTCAGCTCTAAAGTTCATGTCATGTGCCTAATTACCTTTGAAGAATAGAACTTCATCTCTCCTATGTTACCCAATACATCAATGCATGCTCCCATCTGTGTGGAAGTGCACTGGACTCAGCCCAACTCAATGAACAATTCCAAGAGTCCTCTATGGTCTCTGACTCTTGACAGCCTAATTACCTAAGCTTAAAGGAGCTGATTAAATATGCCATGAGGTCCAAGTGGACTTCAGCAATAGTGAGAGTGGATAATCAGAGGAACAAAGAAGGGAACCACAGAAGAAACCTGAATGGGGTGATGATATGCATTTAATTTACCTGTGGTAGCAGGTTGTATTTGACTTTTTGAACAAAGAACATTAATTAATTTCAAAGGCAGTCATGGCTTTATAATCACCACTAATAATAAGTATATTGTATCACCACGACAGATTAAAAACTTGTCTTTTAGTCATGTGGTTAGTAGTAGCGGTCTTACCTGTTTCAGTATAATGTGTAGTTGTGATGGTCCTCTCTGTGAAGTAGCACAGGTAGTTTTAAGTTGTTGCAGATTCAGTAATATTCACACATACAGTGACAGTGGCACTAAGGAAACTTACTGAGGAAGGTGAGTGGGATCTCGGCATAAGAAAATCCAGAAACATACTAAAGAACAAAAAGCATAACAGAAAGGAAGGTATAAGACAAAATTCACAAAAAAATAATAGAAACATTCTCGTTGATCTGTGCATATTCAGACATTGGTATATTTTCTCTTTCTCTACCTTTATCTGGATGTACTTAATCAGCTTCTTCAGGAGGACCAGGAGGTCCTGGCGGCCCACAGGAAGGTCTGTAAGTAATATGCATCATCAGAAGAACATAACAATGCATCGCAGCACAGAGTGCACAGAGTGCACATTGCATGAATGTATAATAATGCATGCTGTTCTCACCCCCAGGATAGAGAACATTCTTCACCACATGGATCACACCATTTGTCGCCATCAGGTCACTGTCTGGCACATCCACAGAGTTGACATGAATAGAGTTGTTTACCTGGGAAAAATATTTTTGAAGGGTATCAATAAACACAGTCTTATATGAGCTACGTCAACTACTGTCTAAATAAAAACGCCATACCGGGACATTTATTGTCTAAGACACCTAAGTTTACACTTTTTCAAAAAAGTGGTTTTGAAGTCTGGTGAGACTTACAAGGAATCCAAGGCAATGTGCTCCATTGTTGTAAGTAAGATCTGGGAATTCCATTCATGATTAATTTCCTGCATTTTAAATGTCTCCATAGAGGTGACTGAAGGTGGGCATGCTGAGTAATAAGTAAGGGATAGGTTTCCCTTCTCCTCTGCTTCCTCTCTCGCCCACTGAATTAAGCTACATCCCTTTTAGCCTCAGTGCAGTTTTCTTTTTACTGATTGAGGCCGGAATAGCTCTCTCTCCTGTTGGTAAATTATCTCAAAAAAGCTTTCCTGTGTCCATTAAGGAAGTCCTGTAGGCCTGATATGAGACCTTGGCTGATAACCTGAGAGCACGATAGGAGACAGAGGGAGGGCAAAACTGAGGTAATGGGTAAAATGATGATAAAGCCGACATGAAGACCGACTAGCAAGTGCAAGGCAGACTCCCATTCTGATGGTGGTTATTATTCTCTATTTTTTAAATTAGAATGTGAGGAAAGATTTAAGTCTCACAATGGAGGCTCTGAGTAAATGAAAAAAATGCAAAACTTGATGCCATAATATATGTTGTAAATGTTCTTAAAGGTAGAATCAACCCTTGGATATTGTCTCATCTGCTTCTTATTCAATTGGCAATTTCATTCATTTCCCATGCTTTTTTTTCAATCAAAAGTGGGCAGTAATTGAAATCTAGCTGCCAGCAACCTAGTTTGTGCGGTATAATCATGGTTGCACATGTTACTCAAAACACAACATTCTTGATGTGTTGAATATCATGTGCAGATGAATCTGTTGGTGCAGCAATAGATATTTCCTACAGTGGGTTTATCCCCGTTTGATTGTTCATTGATGGAAATCAGTCCTGTCTCTTTACTCAGGACAAAAATACACAGTCAAATGATGGCTGATTGTACATACAGACATAACTTGCAGTTTGTTGCCCTGGAGGGTTTTGAGCAGATTGGTAACTCCTCCCTCTAATCCGCCATTGATGAAGATGCCATTACTGAAGTGGTACAGCAGAATGACCCTCAAAGCATTCAGATCACCTGTGAATGACAACAAAAGGCAAACATGAGTTACATGAGGAGGAGGAGAGCGAGCATTCTTGATATTTTCCTCCCCTCATCTCTGCATTATTTAACTATAAATCAGTACACACTAACTTGACAGCTATCCCACATCTTCAAAAGGGAATGTATGAAACGAGTTGGATATGTGTTCATTTTAGTGGAGTATTCACTTTTGAGCAGAGCAAAGTCCTCTCTACTGAGGCCTTTAAAGGCATCGTCAGTTGGTGCGAAGATGGTGTAGGAGCCTTCCTGCTTCAGAAGATCAGTCAGACCTGCTGTCTCCATCAGTGACAGGAAAATCCTACATTTATTCAAATAAAATAAAAAAAGGAACTAAGAAAGTCATCAATTCACACAATCAACATACAGTACTGTAGGAGTGACACAAACTTAAGAGCAATGTGCAGGTTGAAATTTCCCCCTTTGAGTTCATGGAAATGATAATGTTGATGATGTTTTACAATCCACAAAATAGGATGAAACAGAATGGAAATAAAAAATAAAAAGTAGGACTCTGTAGGAATTTTGAGCCCCACCCCTTTTAAAGATAATGGTCAGTGACTTTACATGAGGGATTCCCTGACCCTGTGCAGTGCTTTGCACAGTAGCAGGTGTCAGTATTTTTTTAATGTTTTTTTGTTGTTGTCACTTTCAGTGAAAGGGACAGCTCTGACTATAATGGCGGATTTAGTTTTGGGCTGTGAGGAGACCAGATTAGATGTCACTGTTGGCCAAAAAATCGGTGGTGGTTTGCAAATTTTTGACAGGAATATTATGGTTTTGACAATGTAATATGATCGAGTTCGGGTTGGGATTTATGTGAGACGTGTGTGAGATATGTGCGGTGTGTGGTCCCATTGATTGAACATCTGATTCCCGAGTTGATATACAGTTGAGGCATCAAAATGTCAGTTAAAAAGCAAAATGTAATGTTTGCTAAAATTAGCTAACATAAGCTACTAGTCATACCAAACCAAATTTAGGCTGTTGCTGCAAAACTCCTGAGTTGTTGAATTGAGCAACGGTGTGTTTTATTACTTATGTGTTCAACTTTTCATTTCTAAGAGGAAGATGTTGTTTCTTCTTTAAAAAGTTACGTAGTTTCCCATTAACCATTAACCAAAGTGAGGAATTCAAATATATTCAAAACACCAAATAAACAATGATTACATCCAATATGATAAATACTTAATGTAAAAACAAGTAAATAAAATGTAGTTCTTACTTAAACCGTCCGTCAGAAATCAGGAGCTCGTAGATTGTTTCCTCGGCAGGTTTGATGAGGGACTTCATAACATGGAGGGCACTATTGCTTCCCTCCTTACTGCCACGAACCATACATGCATTTTCTATGCACACAGCCTAACAAAGGGAGAACATTCAGAGAGCTGTGTTACAGGCCAAAACATCCCTGTAGAAATCTGGTAACTATTTAGCTTAGGGGAGGGGGACTGTCACACTGTCCTGTTTGATTGCAATCAATCAAAATATAAAAAGAAAAACAGCTGTTTCGAATATCTGAACCACCAGATCAGAAAGCAATTCATCTGCCAAGAGCTGGACTAATTAGCTGTTTTATTGCATTTGTTTACAATTGAAAGACAGCAAGATCATGTTAGCACTTGGTTAGGGGCCTGGTAAGGCTTTTAGATTTCCAATATGGAAGTTGACGGTCTCCAATGTCTTTCCATCACTTCTTATTTATATTTTTTTCCTGTTCCTTTCTGACTCCTTTTGACTCTCTGATGCAACAATACACACACAAACACACACACAGTTCTCACAGTGCGGTAAATGAAGACTCTGAGCAGTTTGCCAGCCAGTGTTTCCAGCAGCTGTCCACTGTAGAGCTCATTCAGTGTAACTTTCAGCTTCAAGATGTGGTTTTCCAAAATTTGTCTTAGCAGGCTCTGGTCTTTTGACATCACCTCGTCTGACAAACACAGACAAAAGTAACAGATTTAACATGACTCTGGTAATCTGTGATGCCAGTCTTGATAAAACATTTTATTCAGTGTGTCCCTTAAAAAGTCCTAGTAGAGAAAAGTATAAAATGAGTTAGCATGTTTTTGATGTGGGAAAGACAAAACATGACGTTTCTTTTACATCCTTGCTCAAGTTCACTTCTCTAAAATCACTGTGCCATGCTGATGTACATAAGAATTTCCATGTAGATCAACTCACTAGTGAAGGCAGTGTTGAGAGGAGCAAGGAGTGTGTACTCCGTCTTTGGACCCATGGCAGCGGCTAAGTCCAATTCGGACACCATGTCGCTGAAAGTGCTCTGGGAGGCTCCCATCAGCTCAATCCCATTCTTGGCTGATATGAATCACATAAACTTGATATGTTGGTGATCATAGAAAAACGGCATTGCAAAATAATTTGAACAAATGTTAGTTTTTGCTGAGGGAGAAGTCTAATTAAAATTCAAGATATGTCATACCTGAGTCAGGGATGAGCACCTGGTCAATGAGGTGGATGACGCCATTGGTGGTGACAATGTCCTTCTTCAGCACCATCTTGATGCCATTGACTGTCAGACTGTCGCCATCACAGCCGATCTCTATGGTGCTGCCCTCTGCGGTCTCATACACTGACCCTGCCATGATTGCTTCTGAACACTGGACACTGTTCAATATGTGGTAGTTCACCAGGGCTGAGAAAGTGGGTTGAAGTGTGATGGAAAGAGGGCGACACAGATAGAAAATGTTGCTGATCAGATTTCACACTATTATAGACCTTTTGGGTTGCTTGTGAGGTTTTTGTAACCTAGTTACGCAATCCAAGCTTTATAATTGCGATCATTACTCAACACACATGCACACAGACACACACACATACTCTTTCGGCTCTTTTGGAAATATTTAGGCACTTCTATCAACATTTTTATATGGGATTACACCTATAAAACTGGCCTGCAAAAGCAATGCAATGACAACATGAAAAACCCTTCCAAACACACAAAAATTCAAATGCAATCAGTGTTGCACTGCAGGCCAAATTACTCTGTGACCCAAACCTTCCCAAGGCACAAGGCTCCAGTCCATATCATCTTTACTCTGGAGGCTGTTCTAACATGGTTGGTCAGCAAAGCCTGTTTGCCAATGTCTAGGAATTCAGCTGCTCACTGAGGACCCACAAAAATTGGTTTCATGCTAATAGACATTCCTGGAAGGCCATTGACTCAACAAATAAGCAGATACGCTGCCACTGTAGAGACATGAGTTTCCTGATTTCATTGTGTGGTCTGTGGACATCCTTGTGTGTGTGAGTCTGTATCTACTTCTGAAGCCCTGAGAATTTGACGTCTTTTGGTAGGAATTAACAGAATTGGTTTGGAAGATGGTTTCAGTAGTTTAGTTTTATTTTGACATTAACCTGTCAGCATGACTTCAGTTCACTTCAGGTCAGTAAAAATGTTTTTTCTAATAACTCAGGTCAAATAAATGTTAAAATGATCAGAATATCAACCAGAATAAGTCTACAGCCAAAGCGGCTCTGTAATGCTATCTTTAGGCACAGTGGTGCTTTGAGCTAAATGCTAATTTTAGCATGTTAACATGTTCACAATGACGATGATAACATGTTGATGCTAAAAGGGTATAATGTGTACCATGATATCCATCGTAGTTTAGCGTGTTAGCATGCTAACATTTGTTAATTAGCACTAAACACAAAGTACCACTGAGGCTGATGGGCATATTATTAGTTTTGCAAGTATTTTATCATAAACCAAGGTATTGGACAAAATTAAACTTTAATCTGATGATGGGGCTAGAGGAAAAGTCATGGATTCCTCAAACTCATTAGGTTACATCATCTGGGAACCATGAATGTCAGTCAGTCAGTAATTTTCTACCGCTTGTTCCCGTTGGGGGTCGCGGGTGACTGGAGCCTATACCAGTAACTTTGGGCCTTGGGCGGGGTACACCCTGGACAGTGGCCAACTTGTCGCAGGGTTGGTCTGGTCCAGGAATCGCTGGCCGCTCTGCCACCGTGCACCCCCAACCATGAATGTCTGAACAAACATTTGTGGCAATCCATCTGGTTGATGTTGAGATATTTCACTGGTGAAAAGTGAAAACTTTAATCTGCTAGAGGAGTCAGGGGATGACCAAAGTCAGTAGGATTCATCCTCTGGGGACCATGGAAGTACGCGCAAAATTTCACGGCAATCCATCTTGTTGTTGTTCAAACTGGACCACAGTGATGACAGTCTGACCAGCCAACATTGCCATCCCCAGAGCCACCCCATTTTAAGCCCGCATGGCTTAAGATATTTACTGTAAGTGCTCTAACCCTCTGCACACCAAAATCAACCAAAGGATGGTATGCTAGGAGTTTATGTCATCATTAGTGTATCATATGTAAAATGTACCTGCAATAACAGCCTTGTCTTCCATGATGTGCTCCAGGTAGCCTGGGTTCAATCTGTCAAAGGCTTCATTAGTAGGAGCAAACACAGTATAGTGGCCAGACTGGTCCAGCTTGTCCATCATACCAGAAGCCAATGCTGCAGCCTGGGTAACAAAACAGTGTCTCACTTGTACCATTTTGTCATACTGAGATATACTAATTTCGCTCAAACTTTATGCTAAAAGCATTGAGTTTCCAATTAATACGGTTTTATCTCTTCAAGCACATTATTCAATGTAGGGTTGGCTTTGTATCACATTTTCCAAGATCAGCTTAGACTGCTGTGCATTTTACATACACTGAAAGAGGAGAGGTCATCGTTGACATCCAGGATGTCCTTGATGGTGTTGCCCACAGCGGAGATGACCCGATCAATTACATGTACCACACCGTTTGTTGCAACCTGGTTACCATGGATGATCCTCGCACAGTTCACTGTCACAACCTTCACAGAGAGGACATTTTATATGAAGCCAGGAACATCATTGTGGACAGTAGACCTTTAAAGACATTTTCAATCATGGATTCATGCAATCTTGTGCATTTCTACACTGTGCATAAACTGACCCCATTTGAGTAGTGGTTGATGTAGAGCCCCAGGTCACCGTACATGGAAGTGAGAGTCATGTCGTTCTTCATGTCTTTCGTCACGAGACGGCGGTTCACCATGTGGAAGTGAAGAGCGTTGTACAGCTCGATGTTCACATTGCTCACCAGTGCAGACCGTGTAGTCTGAGGAAATCACAAAATCAGTTAAAGGGCAGTAAGTGTGTGAGTAACTATTGTATTTATTTGTGTTCCCCTAGAAAAGTTTTAAGCCTCCAGTACTACTACTTACAGGGTCCAGCTGATCCCAGGCTTCATTGCTTGGTGCAAACATGGTGAACGAGCCTTTGCCTTCAATTTCCTCTCTAAGCCTTGACATGTCAGAATATTGCTGTGTGGTTGTAGCCTTTACAAGCCCCAGTGTACCATACACATGGTCAATGGGAGCCACTAAGGGGCGAAAGCAGAGGAATTCTTCATACTCAGAAACAGCCTAGTCTATAGTACCTATTGATTGAAATGTTGAATTAACTCTGAATCAACCCCTACAGTACATGTGATAATAATAATAATAATATTATAAGACCAGATAAGGGCTGTGGTGAGAGCCACCTACCTGCAGGGCATCCTCTCATGCCTTCCAGCTTCATGTACCCAGGACAGCACTCATAAAGGACCACACTTCCAAAAAAAAAAGAAAAGAAAAGCACAAACATGTTAAACCTGTGAGTGATACAGTAGATTAGCTGATCATTAAAAAACATAAATTAATGATAATTAGGAACAGAATGTAAAAAAGAATGATTTGTATGGTGTTGGAGGACATACCATCAGAGAGCTTTACATAATAATGATTTGCTGTTTTTGCAACAACAAAAAGAAAAATTAAACATAGCAAGATGCAAGACGCAATTTGAATGTAATGCAAGTTGAGAAAAGAAAATAAGCTTGCCAGATCAACAAATCAGAATGGATATCTGAGAGGAAGAAAAACAACCTCTGGAGCTATGACGGGAGAAAATGACGAGTGCTTGGATTGAGAATGGTGAAGACATTTGAGAAAGGAAAGCAGGGCTGCACAAAGATGGGATCTCACTCACCAAATAACTAATCCATAATTAGGCAGAGCACAATTGAAAGGCAGAGTAGAAGAAGTGACATCCCAAAAAGCAAGCAAGTCAAGGAGAATTAAAAAAGACAAGAAAAACACCATTAACATGAAAGTGGTTCATTAAACACTTGAAGAAAACTGGCAGAGAGTGCACAACGAACAGCAGGCCAATCACAGAGGAAAGCTGGACTGGACTCATGCAAAAACAATAAACCCAGCACTTGAGAAACAGAGACCAGTAAGCAAGCCGCTTGCTCAACAGCTTCTACTATTTTGTTTTCTCTCTAAATTATTGTTAAATAAAATGTATAAAGGAGCTTTTCTACAGGCTGTCACATTAGTCAAATCTAATGGCACAGTCTCAGAAACTTTATGGAGACTCACAGCTACCACATTCCTAAGGAAATCAGAGCTTTATAGTATAGACTTTATGTTCATCTAGATAATGTATGTTAACATGAAAACCAAAAAGGGGTGTCTGCCTGTCTGGTTCTCTTAGCCATTAATCTTATTCCCAAGGAAGTCTCCAAGAAAAAACAAAACTTGATATACAGTTGACTTCCTGTGCTCATGTAATAGATTTAGATTTTGGGGTGGAAGGAACAGCTTAGGAACATCTGTGAAAACAGAGCTCAAAGAAGTAGAAACACCCTGGCAGGAAGCTGAGAGGACCTGCTAACACTAAGCACAACAAAGGAGCTGAGCAGTGCACCCATGCTCCTCAATCTGTCGTATGGTTTATAGGAAATCAAGTTGTGCTTTATTGCAGTGTTATGAATGATAGCATGGGATGTGAGACGACTGACAGTGTGAGCCAAAAGTTAGTATTTAGTAAAAATTAGGTTTAACGGAGGAATAAATTATAATTTTCAAGTGGAGTTTTAGTGAAAATTAACCATAAATGGTGATCAAAGCAACAATTTGATTGGGACTCATCCCAAGTTAACAGAAGTCTTCCAAGATGCAAACAAACAGCAGTGAGTCAACATTGGATGCTCAACAATGATCCACCAGAGAAAAAGCCATGGAGTTCATTAACACTAGAATAAGTTTAATTGGGGTTTAACCTGAAGCATTTCATGGGTTCCAGTTGGAGCTTACAGTGTGTTTGCTAAAGAGGTTTGCTTAGAGAGCTTATTACACATTCACTGCAATTGGGGACAAGTTTTAAGATTTTCAGCTTTCTGTTTTCCCACGGAAATACTATTTTTCTATATGAACTCTTTGCTTTTTCTATAGGGCTCAGGTCCAAAACAAATAACTCTTTGCTTTCCTTTCAGAAATGAACAGTAGTGATATATTATGCAAGAGCAACTCGCTTTCTCAAGCCCACTTCAAACACACAGACACACAGACACACACACACACACACAAAGCAAAATCACTCACTTTCTCCCTTCAACTCCTTGAAATGACTCACATGTTTTGGCAAAGCCCTCTAATCCGCTTTAATCAGCATTTGTGCATTTATGGAAATGTGTGTGTTAACACTGAATGTTGTGAATTTGCTATTTTTGTGCACATAGCCATGTCACATATAAAGCAATCATTCAATCATTCTATGCTTTGACACAAATTGCTATAATGTAAAATACATAAATATCCATGCACAGCTGGCTCTCAGGAAGGTATGAAGTCACTGCTCCCTGGCGATGCTCTGACAGGATAATGGATGTAGTATAGACCAGAGACAGAACTAGCGAGCGCACTGCAACCAGGCCTCTGGCAGTGTCACTGCATGAACCAGCTCAATGTTGCTTCCAGATGAGCAAATGTACAAACACAGGGCATGATGATGAGTGCACACCCATACACACATAGTGTACTCTCACAGGAGCGCTAGGTGGGGTTGTCTGGCATCAGATAAAAACATTGTTTTTTCCTGTTATGTAATCAACAATCAACAGTCTCTCTTGTGTCCTTATCAAATGTTTTTTTTCTTCAGTGCCAGTGGCTTCCTGAAAACTATGCCAACATTTTCTTTTTTTAAAACATGGGAATGGACTTACTGTAAATTAAAATGCCGTAGCTTTACCACTTCTCTGAAATTACTGTTAAACAACAAATTAGCTTGACTTTAAGCTCTGGTCCTCTGCTCCCTACATGTTGTATTTGTCACATACAGCACATCACTTTCAAAAAATTTCTTACACCTGGCCCTCCAGCAGCTCACTTCAAGAGTTCTTTGTGGAAATGAAGGCATTAAGAAATTCTCATGGTATCATTTAACTCCAGAGTAGATAATTAGAAGAACACAGCACAGGTTTAATTTACATCAGCATAATTTGTTCCTTTCAATAGTTGTTTCCAAGACATTCAGCACAGGCTGAATTTACATCAACATAATTTCTTCCTTACAATAGCTGTTTCCAAGACATTCAGCCCAGGTCTGCTGCACACGCAAAGCTTGTTTAAACACCAGCTTGTTCGTACACTAGCCTGCAGTGAACAATTGAGCGTGAATAGCCATACTATAGACCCAAGCACCCTCTCCCTATCGCTCATCAACACCAAATCCAGTTCAGACATAACCACAGCTGGCTGGATTTCCTCCACTGCTGCTGAACAATGTCTTCACTGTGACCACAGACAAAAGGAGAGTGAAACACTCATTATCTTCCTGCTATGTACCCTCATGTTATATTATCTTGTCTTTTTTTTTTTTAAATTGCTTGTTGGGGCCATGTCATGTTATCTCAGTAGCTGTGGACTGTGTTGGGGAAAAAATGTGCAAAGACTGTGCATTTTTTTCTGTCTCCCACCACGCTTTAGTCACCTAATAGAAAGAAAGAGCTCCAGCCGAGCCTTACCCTCCATCAACACATCAGTGACTATATTTCATATTTTTACTTTTTATTTTTAATATCTACTCAGTCTACACATCATGTCACAAGAAATATTACACTGACTTAAATCCATCAAAAAGACTCCTGCTGATATTATATGTCCTGCAGAAGCCCAAAAATCTAAATCCATTCATGCACTCTAGTCTTTTTCTGGTAACCAAACATTTTGGATTATTAATATCTTCAAATTTGGCATTTTTCAACACACAGAAACTCATTTTTAGATTTATTTTTGAATTCTTAAACAGCTATCAATCCCGCTGTGAGACAGAAAACTCTCCACCTAAACTAGCAGTATTAAAATGATCTTAGCTGTAGTTCTTTACAGCTCACAAGGTGGATAATTTGCCTCAAAATAATGAATAACTTTTCAAAACAGTATGTAACACACACACTTGCATGCACACACATACAGGAAAAATCAATTAACCACTACCCATGCCAAGAACCCAAATCTGGTGAAAATAGAGCTGCAATGTATCCTCCGTTTTGCCCAAATATGCACATACACTAAAAGCATAGAGAATACATTTTCCCTGAGCACCTGAAATATGTCAAAGGGGAAGTTGGACATCAATCAATGTTGAGAAGAGTTTATAACATCAACAGGCCTACAATAGAGCCAATCGGCCCGCAGGCTACACAGCATGCCCAGACTTGAGGGGAGGGGAGGGGTGGATGGGGATAAAGAGAGATAATAATACAAAAGATTACATTTGTAGGAGAGTGTGAAATCCAGTTGTAAAAACATATGTTTCTGTCTTGAGCTAAAGCTCTATGAAAAGCAAGAATGCTATGCAGTAGCTTGCAGTTTTCTCTCAAATCTCTCAAAATCCTTAATAAGACATTTTTAAAATGTCCGAAATTGAAATATTCAATCATCATCAATGTAATCATGAACTCTGAGTCTTTTTTTTGTGAAGGTTCAGAGAAGAAAGTGAGACAGTTACGTTTTCAGGTGACTTGAGACAGAAAGTCAAGTCAAGTCAAGTTTATTTATATAGCACATTTCATACTACAGGCGTAGACTCAATGTGCTTCAAAATAAAGGCAAGCAAGAAAAATAGGCAAAAATCATGCATGACAAAAAAATACACATATAACATATGGATATATTAACTAAGATAAAAACAAGATAAGAATGAGATATGTAGGTATTGTTAGTAAACAAGGAATGATAATGACAAAAATACTGATTCTATGATAAAACATATTTACCGGTTTAGCACTGTTAACCAGACACCTTAAACCTAACTAAAAGCTTGCGAAAAAAACTATTTTTAGTCTGCTTTTAAAAGAAGATATTGTTTTAGCAGACCTTAATTCATAAGGTAGATAATGCCAGAGAATAGTACCATAATGACTGAAGGCACCATAAGCTGATTTCTAAGTATAGTGAGGAGACCTTTACTTGATTATCAAAGGGATCTGACCGGTGTGTATTCAGTGAGCATGTGAGCAACGTAAGAAGTAGCTAAGCCATTCATAGCTTTAAAAACAATAAGAAGTATTTTAAAATCAATTATTTGTTTAACTGGGATGTGATGCGATGTGTTCAAACCTTTTGGTTTTAGTTAAAACTCTGGCAGCAGCATTCTGAATAAGCTGGAGTTTATGTAACACCTGCTTTGTCGGTCCAGCAAAAACTGCATAACAGTAATCTAGTCTACTGGAAATAAAAGCATGAACCAGCTTTTCAGAGTCTGACTGGAACAGGAAACATCTAACTTTAGATATATTTCTAAGATGATATCTCTTGGAGATATTAGATATGTGCTTCTGGAAGTTAAGATCAGCATCTAAAATCACACCCACGTTTTTAGCATGCTCACAGGTTTTAACTGACAGGGGACTTAACAAATAGTGAATCTGGTGCCTCAAAGCATTTGGACCTTCTAAAAGAATCTCTGTTTTGTCCTCATTTAGCTGTTAAAGGTTTTTGGTCATCAAATACTTGATATCAGCAATGAACTGGATGAGGTTATTCACTGGGCTAAGGTAGTTGGCAGAAACAGATATGTAAAACTGTGTGTCATCAGCATATGCGTGATATGACATGTGGTATTGCTGAATGATGGACCCAAGTGGGAGCATATACAAGTTAAACAACAGTGGACCAAGAATGGACCCTTGTGGGACTCCAGATGGAATGCAGTTTTAATTCAAAGTTGCCAATGGACACAGAGAAAGATCGTCCAGTACTAACATGAAGAAAAAGCCAGAGGGTCCAGAAAACAGGGGTTAAACAGGACTGACGTCTGCGTTTGATACAAAATAAAGAGGAGGCCAGGTAACAGCTGAGGAGGTTTGTGCAGGGGTGAAATCCACCCACATGTACAGAAACAGGCACTTCAAGTACTTAATTCTAATCAGACTTGTTAGAAGATTCTGAAATACTGCTGTTTATGTGCAGGATATGTGGAAGGAGTGGTTTGCACTTTAAGTTCCGTGCAAATAAAAAAAGATAAAATAGAATAAAACATTTAGTAATTCAGTCCATTCAATCTTTTGGTAAAGACTTACGCCTTCTTGCCACAGATGGAGCCTTTGTACCAGTTCCTACATGTGCTGAAGTACTTCTTTTTAGTCCCCAGGACCTGCTGCAGAGCACACACATTGGGTCTGTAAGGGGAGCGTATGAGGGTGGAAGAGGGGAGGGGGAGACAGACAGGTAAGGTGAATAAGTAAGGATGAGATAAGAAGACAAGTGGTGAGGGTTGTTGAAGGAAGATATGACACAGGGAGGGGTGCATGCAGGTAGAGGAAATCATAATTTATACATGCCAAGGCTTATATACCGTGCACACAATAAATACTTTCACTTTGTTTGAACAACCAATCATTTGAAGCTTATACTTTAAACTGTTATTTTGTCTAAAGCATAATTTCTTAATAGAAGTTCATTTCAGAAAGCAATGAACTTCCTTAAACTTAAATAAAAAATGTCACTATCAATTTCAAAACCCAAATTGAGCACATTATTTACAATAGAAGAGTGAATGAATGTGAGAGACACTATTGAATTTTCCATCATGGCTCAAATCAATATTTTAATCAATGTAGCTGACCTGTTTCTCAACCTACATTGAATGCTCTATGTGAATTAAAACCACCTTAAAACATAGCACAAATATAAAATCTGACATACATGGCACTTCGCATCGGTACATATCTGTCAACTTGTTACTGATCATGCAATTCATGTTCTCAAATCTGCAGACAAACACAAACAAGTTGAAAAATCTCCACTTAACTGCTAAATTGAAAACTGAAAAAAAGCCAATAAGTGAAAATTTGCATGTGTCTCTCTTGTGCCCCACAAAGCCTCTCATCTCTCTACACCCCCCCAGTGCCATCTCCTTACCCTTCCTTCCTTGCCCGTATGCGACTGTGGGTGACTATCTTGTCATAAGCTGAAGAATCCACGCTCCCCAAAGAACAGAGTGCCACCAGCACTAAGGTCATCAGTAGCAGCTGATGCATCCTGGGGAGTTATCAGTCCTCTGTACTGTAAGCGCACAAACACACAGTCCTCTTGTCTTTCAAACACACACGCACACACACCCGCACCCCCCAAAAATTACACAGGAGATTTGGGAGTGTGAGTAAGAGTGAGAGAGTCAGCTTTTATACCAACAAGTCTCTCTCTCTAACACACACCCGTACCCACCCACTCTCTTTTTAATCCCTCACTATCTTTTCCATACAGTTACGTCCATTCACCCGCACACACCCTTCTCTTTAGTCAAAATCCTCCCCTTAGGCTCTGACTTGTCCCAACCTCCCTCACGTTGTTTCACATAAATTTTTCATTTACCACCATCACATCCTAGAGCACCGAGGAAACCCTGTAACTCAAACTTCACATTGCTCTACACTCTGTGACAGCTTGTCTTCCAAATGTGGATTGTCCTTTAGAAGTATATTAGATTGCCATGTAACAGAAGTTTTGACCCATGCATTTAAGATTGATTAGAGTATTTTGAGAGGGGAACACTTTGGCGTTCCCACCACAGTTGAAAAAAAAGAAACAAGTAAATTCACACAATGGATTAAAGAGTTATAATGACTAAACATCATTCTATTTCACAGTCACACCTACGCACACATACACAGGCAGAAAGCACACCTCTATGTCCATGTGACATTTAGTAACAAAATATGGGAATTAAATTGACTGAAATGTTTTTAATAGGTTTGAAAATGAGGTTGTAAATCAAACTCAAATACCCATGGTGATGAATCTGTATAGTTGATAGGTTTACACTTTGCTTGACAGAAGCCTGAGAGTATTTTTATCATCCATCCCCTGGGATACCACTCTCCTCCTCATTACTTTTACGATGTGGATTCATCATTTTCACAAGCCTTTCCTCCCATGAACTCCCGTTTGTGCTCTAGCTCCTCTTCTTCATTCATCCTCCCTGATGTCATGTTTATCGTTAATCAGCTCAGCTGTTTCCCGGTCCCAACTTTTTCCTAGAGCGGTCTCCGTCTCCCATGTTGAAGCCAGATCTGATACAGCTTCAGAGGGGAAAAACCATCATGAAACAGTATCATCAAGTACGGTCTTGACTTTTGAAAAGGAATAGGCTTCTTCTAAACTGGAGACATGCAGGTCAGCAGCACTCCGTTGATGCTGTTGACTCATTGAATTAAGTCAATCTTATGGTTTAATCCACAAATGTGACATTTGCACCCAGGTGTAGGTACTGTAAATGTTTTGTGTCTTATACAACAAATGCAAATGCATATGATGCAGTAAAGCAGGTTTTCTCATTAAAATGTAATAAATAAATAGTAAGCAATCAGCAGAATAAAGAAAGCATATTTTGTGCTTTGCTACAATACATCACATATTTACTCCCTCTATGAACTTACATGACCTCTCTGATCTCAGGGAGGACAGCAACAAGCACGAAGCTCAGCCGTCTCCAAAAGGGCCTCCTCCCTTTGGAGACAACTTCCTGTCTATGATGCTATCTTAGCATTTAAGAAAACATTTTTTACAGACCGAGGACATGCATATTCAGCATAGCCTGCAATTTACAGCAATAGAAACCTTACCAGCTATTGAATTCCTTTTCGTCCCCTCCCCTGCTTGAGGCTCTTCTAAGATACATGCGGACACACAAACGCCTACAGTACATGATGGATTATCACTTTGGATGCAGTTAATAGCAAATGAAATGCCTCTCCTCCATTTGTCTCTGTTCTGTCAGCTCTCCAAGCTCTTCTAAGACAAACCTTTAAGAGCAATTTAAGTCCTGTTCAGCCCTGTGTGTCACCCTTTTGCTGCGCACAGGACAGCACACCAGTCCACTAAAGGGGTTTGCAGGTGGCTATTCTGGATCTCAGATCATGCAGCTATTGGCAGAGGAAGCAGCGAACATGAACTCCATCATATAATGCCATCTCCCCCTAGTGGGAAGGACTTGTCAGTACAGTCATATGTAAGGCCTCTGTAATTTGGATTACACAGTTTACAAAAAGCCATTAAAGCACAAAACAAGAGGAAAAACTAAAGTTTCTGTGGTTTATTTTTGTCTCACAAGTCCGACTAGTGTGTATTTACCAGTCAACATATGTGTAACAGGTCTGCATTTACATACTTGTGTAAATAAAAAACTGATACCTTTTTCTTATGGATTAAAGAGTCCATGGCTCACCTGTTGTAAAAGCGCTTAATGACAAATGGTAAAAAGTCTACACAATCTTTTGAATTAATCAAATAGGTATAACTGAATGTATTACAGACTCTAGGGTGCAGAAGTTCTCCTTTGTTGTTGACCTTGTTCTACATTTTTACTTACACAGTACATGCACTGATATGTACTTTGGGTAAGTACATATCAGCGCAGCTTCATTGTGAATTCCTGGAATCTGTTTCCATTAGATTTTTTATTAAATAATCAAATTTGTATCCATCACATGCACTCTAAATTTAAATATTTTATATATTTGGGGGACAATATCATTTTTTATTTCTCTGAGAATTTAAATGTTTCTGTATATGAGATTCTGAACATTAATATAGCAGCAAACAACCATTTTCTATGTAATGATATAGTGGAGTAAAGGCGTCCAGAGCAGAGAAGGACATCACACTCCCTCTGTGTATGTTGTAATCCGAGGTTCTGTTTTCTTTGCTTTAGTAGCTGCCGGGTCACACGTGCATGCAAGTGAGTCCCTCCCTGTAAAACTGTTTGCTTTGAGGGGAGTTATATAATACCTGTTTCTTTTTTCATCTAACTCGGTGAACTAAGGATTTATTGCCACCAAACCAGAGTTGGAAATTGTTGGAACAGTGGAAAGACTAACAAAGATGGTTTCGGTGAGTTTTATTTAGTTTCTTTCCAGTTTGAATAAAGTGTTTTTTACAACGATCTGCGAGGTAAAATTAATGTTTTTCATTGCAGTCTGGAGGGCCGTAGCATCCATTTGTTTTGGTCTGAGATGCTGGTGCTCTAGGGCGACATTTAGTGACAGTGAATGTCGCATACAGCTCTGTTAAAGTATTCACACTCATATTTAAGTGTTAAAGGGTCCATCAGTGTCTGGAGGATCAGAACTAACCAGTTCAGTCATAATTGAAAGTCACCGATCAATATTTTGAACAAATATGGAGCATTACATGCTGCCCAGTTTTCAGTGGCAGTATAAGACTAGTTGACACATTTAAAATTTCCTCTCATTGTGTGGTTTTGCTGCACTGACTGTTAGAAATAATGGAAGGACATTCCAGCTGTTAATGGACAGATTGTTGTTGGAGCAAGAAGGGAAAAGGCTTCCTAAAAGCTTCATTCTGTACAGTACTTGGTCTAATTCCATTAATGCATTCATTATATGGCACTGGCATCTGGGATTCACATATTTTAACAGTAACTCCATTCAAAACAAGAGCTCAATCAAACAGTTTTACATGTAAAGTTTACTCATCTGTCTTTTAAACGCTTTAAATCGTTAAAGACAGTATGTCACATGTAACAGAATTGAAGATTTTGCAATAAGTGCAAAATCCAAACTAGATGCTTTTAATTGAAAAATGACTAAATAACTCTAAAAAAATAATGAATTTATAAATCTTTCTGGTCTTACGTCTGTTCACTAAGGTGATGCTGTGCATGGATAATTTATAATCTATGTAAAAAAAAAAGTTCTGATGACCTTGGACCTGTACCTCATGCTTCTTCTCCAAAACCACAGACTTGTTTTTATTTATGCTCATTACAAATGTCTGTATTTTTTTATTTGGAGCCTCGGGAGTGTAGTGAACCTTGTGGACAACAGTTTTTTAAATGAGAGCATCAGCCAAGTTAATAACAGATTTTGAAATTGATCATCAGGTCATGGTATTATATTGTTATTGTATTTTATTATATTGGATTTGGAACTCTTTTTAAAAAAAAAACATATGTCTTCAACAACAGATTAAATTCACAAAAACAGATAAAATCAAGCACATTTTTGGAGTTATTTCTTCTGAATACCTCATGGGTTTTCTTCTGAACAGATAAGCCTTTATGAATGAGTGAATGAGTGACTACAAAGGACTCAAAACAAACTGCTAAACACTTACTTCACGAAGCTATGCAAAATAAAATTTGTCAGCAAAAAGTCAAATCTTTAAAACATAACTGTGTTGACCCATCATAACAGCATCATAGTGTTTAAGCGTTCTGTATCTATCTGCAATCTGCATTGAACAAAAGAAAAAAGCCAAATAAAGAGTTTCATTTTGATCTATGTTTTAATCTCTAAAACATAATTCACTCAAACTAACATGACATCTAAAGGTACAACTTAAAAACATCACGTTTGTTTTAAATAACAAGTTTATTTTCTGTAGGAGTAATAAAACATGAATAATATGTTGCTTTAAATAGTTGATAGGCTGTGTTCATAGTATATCTCTCATTATTCATTGACTGACACATCGGTCATGCTCTACCTTACATAGTCATGAACTGTTACCGTTAAATGTACCATTGCCCTCTAAGAATGATGAGAATCACAATCCCAGGTTTTTGCATAGAAAAACATTGATAGAATTGTTGCATGATCAGAGCTTGACACATCTTTGAGATACTGTATGCCAGTGTAAAGTGCAGAAACAGACAGAGTAAGGCAGAGACTCGGGTCTAAAACAGAACACATCTATTGCTCTAGTGAGATAAGGGTAGGGAGAGTTAAGCAGTGTAGTGATAAACAGGAAAGGAAAAGAGGTAGCAAGAGATTGGTGGAGGAGAGAGTACCATGAACGATGGGATAACTTGAAAAGAAGGGTACATGTCAGAGTAGGGATGAGGAGAGAGAGGAAGTTAAAAGAAAAGAGGAAATGATCAGTTTCAGGAAATAATTACTTTCCTATCATCTGTCGGGATGACATAAAATGAAATTACTTTATCCTAACATCTAAATCCTTGTAATGCTCACACAGAGCTCCGTTTACCTTTGCTGCATTTCCGCTGCTAATATAACAGCATTTAAAACATTTCAACCAAAGGCCTCCCTGAGTCTCCACAGATCAGAGCTGATCATCAGTTTAGTAATAACTGGAAAAGTTAGACTCTTTGCGGATGCAATCTCTCTGTCTCCAGTCCAGCATTACTGGGCCTGTAGTTATATTTATGTATCGTCACATCTTACGCTTCTTTTTTGGATGACCCTGACAAACATCCACCAGCTACTGAGTCTCTACAGGGTAAACTCTCTTTGTCCTTTTCCTCTGTTTCTTTTTTCCCACCTTCATCCAAGATGTTGTTGGTGTTCGAGACCTCACTATTTTCATTCAGGGCCTCATTTACTGCAGCATCTACCTTCTTTTCTGTCTCTAGGAGTCCTTTCTCATTCTTCCCTCTTGCTGCATGCTCTTTTTCCTGCCCCTCTGCGTCTGAGTCCCCAGACTCCCCTGCTTCCTCTGACAAAGAGTACATCTTTCTGGAAATCTCTCCTGCACTTGAAGTGGCTTCATGGCTGCCCCAGTGGTGTTTCTGGAACAAGCCAAAGTCAGTGATATCTTTAGGGAAATTTCTCCTCTGGCTTGACTTTTCGATGGAGCTCTTATCAGAGACCATGGACAAGAGTCCGTTAGGTAGACCGTTGGAGGCTTCTGGTGGCCTGGGTGAAGCTGTAGAACTGCCCTGCTTGAGGATAGATGTGATGAGCTTGAAACGGTTCAGTTTGCTTTTCACCTGGTTGCTCTGAGGGCAGGGTGAAACCTCGAGCGAGGAGCTGGAGTAAGCAAGACTGGAGTCCATTGAGCTTCCGCTGGCCTTTGCCCCCTGTATAGCAGGCTTACCTGTCTTCATCATGCCCATCACCTCATAACGAAAACTGGAGATATCCTGCTTCAGCTCCTGGGAGAGTAAAGCAAAAAGTGAGCTCCCCTGGTAAATTCACTACTTCGTTTCATTTAATTATTAGTCCCACTTGCTGGTATCTGCAGAGCACTCCGTAGAGTATCGATTCAATTTCAACTAAGTGGATAAAGTGAAATTCATAAAATAATATTATTTAATATGGGACACATTTTTATTATTATAGGCAATTCCATGTCTTTGAAGATCTAAATCCCAGCTGAAAAACAGACAATATGCCTTAACAAGCAGAGAGTCTATAATGCTAAATGATGACTGATTTAACTCTTTTTTTGTGTATGGAAAATGTCATTTTATTTTGCTGACAAATGGCTAAATTCAACAATTCAATCATCTTTTTAAACCTGCTGTAACTGATTTGTTTGGCCACTTGAGGGTAGCAAAAACAAACTGTAAACACAGCACTAACATTACTATCACTTTTTAAGTTGATGTGGCAAACTTGTTAGCAAACAGTTAACACATCCAGCAGAAACGGAGCAACATTAGAATTCATTTGGAGTTGTTTGTGTCCACCTGATGAATGTTATTCCAATATTCACTCTCCTTTAAGCTCAGTTTTTAGTCTCTACTGACCCCTGACGGAAATATCTGGCACTTTGGCTACTGAATGTGTACAGTGGGATTTTAGAGCTTTTGCACTGAACACAGCTGCTTGCTGCAGCTGAAAACGACACTGATGTCAGCGGTGAGAGTGAACCATTAAAGTTGCGGGCCAGAAAACCACCATGAGGTGCTATAAAGCACCGATCCAACTTCAGAGTCAGGTGATGATTCTTGGTGGTTTTGTCACTATGAGTTACCCCTGTCAAAAATATATAGTCATGTGATTTATTGTTAACATAGAAATATCGATTAAAGCTGCTTTAAGTCTTCTTCTTTGCTCTGTAGAAACTGTGCTTACCTTGAAGTTCTCCTCAGTCAGGCCTTCCTCTGTCTTGGCATCTCTGATCATGGCAGCTACATATCGTTTCACCAAGTTCCTCAGTACCTCCTACATCATTGAAAAAATGTCTTTGATCACAATAGCATCTTTTAATATTGAATGAAAGTGTCGCTTCTATATAGAATCAGTCAGGAAAAAGATGACAAATGTAGATGCACAAAAGGAAAACACATTTCAAGCTGCAGCTATAAAAATACTACAGTAACCACCTGCAGATTTGGACACATAGGAAATCATTTACAGAGAATGCCGATAAACATCCCACTGAGTGTAATTGTTAAGCCTATTGTATGAGACATAGCAAAAGCATTTGACTTGACTGATTTAAATTGAAAGTGTAGAAAGGCAGTCAAAGAGCAGAATGTGAGATGTGTCACTCACACACACACACACACCCACACACACACACACACAAACACTAACAGAGGACAGTAATTAATTTCAGCTTGATCTGAAAGAGACTACATTTACCTGATACTGATGGTTTACCCTCAGGTTCTGTGCTGCCCGCCTCTGCACAGACATCAGATGCCAGAGAGGTTGAGTTAGAGAAAGAGTGGGAGATGAGAGAAAAAGCATGTTTAGCACAAAACAGTGAAGACATCTGCTCCAAATTTAGATTTCTGTCATCTGGAAAAAAATAGATTCTACTATGAAGGGCTGCAACTAATGATTATTTTTAGTAATGATTAATCTGCCACCTATTTTGTCAGTTATTTGATTAGAAATCAGAAAATAGTGACAATTACTAACTCATGTCTTGAAATTCCTGTTTTATACTCAGTTTACTCTCATATATGATGAAGAAAAGCAGTAAATCCTGACATTTGATAAGCGGAGAATGTTTTGAATTTTTATTTAACAATGACAGACATAATGAATTGATTATCAAAATAGTTTTCATGTGTTTGACACCCAACTTACTCCGAGAGCTCCAAAAGTTTCAGGGCGCTTGGAACTTGTCCTCTTGCACACTTGCCTCTTTATCCAGCACATGAGGTACCAGAATGATTTGGGGCTGGGGATGATGTTGAAGGGGGACGGCAGGGTGGCCCCTTCTTCAAAGTAACTCATCCACAGCTTTGTCCTGGCAAACTTCCACTCAATGTCTGCATGATCCTGAAACCAAGATTAGGGCCCATTAAAACCACTCCCAACACAAACATTTGTTTGCATTGCATTTTCTCTTCCACACACTCATGTGGCTTTTTGTGCGCCGTATGTTTGATATATGCTCACTGCAATGTGCTGGTAGGAGTTGTTCATCATTGCTATGAGCATGTTGAGGAGCACCACCAGTGAGATGATGTTGTAGGTGCCGAACATGGTGGCGCCCACAAACTCTGTGAACTGATGGTCTGCATCAACGTTGGTCACATACAGGCTGATCAGACCAAAGATTGACCAGAAGAGAGACTGCAGGGTCTCAAATAACCTGCAACAGAAAGATACGTGTTTCTCAGATACATATTATTTATTGCCACTGTTTTATCAATTGATGGATTTCCCACAAAAATTGGATTTATGAAATTCAATTAAAACATCAGCTTCTCTTAGCAACTGAAAACCTTTTGAGAGTTTTCACACATTTGCAACCAGTAACAGCACTATACACAGACACACACATCTCTCTTTCTTTACCACCCAATTTCACAACATCACACATCTACACTACATGTGCAAGAAAGTTTAGGTTCATGTGAACTCACGTGGAGAAAGCGTTATTCTGCTCCACACAGCGGATTCCTTTGCATTTTGCGTCTGAGGCCTTGGTCTCATAGTAAAAGTACAGCTGGTTCAGCCCATTAGCAAAGGCCAGTAGCACCTGGAGAAAGAGAGAGGAGTATGTGCTGTTATTTAAGCCAACCCATGTGTTTGTACCGTACCTGTATGCATTTTTATATTCCCACCTGCGTGAAAAAATTTGTGTGTTTACCAGACAGTAGATGAAGAGGAACTTCAGGATGTCCAGCAGCATTCTCCCCAAAGATATCTGCAGTGGCCCCAGATGAGAGTTGGCTGTGAACAGCGAGATGAGGCGCAGGGAACTGAAAATGTTCGCTATGGCAAACACTGCCTCAGCTACTAGTGTTGGGTGCCACATCTCCCACTGGTTCCTGGGTTTACTACCACTGTACTAAACAGGACAGACGATGGGAAACGCATATAGTGAGAACACAGGAAAGTTACAATACACCCGTCTGCTCTTCTGCTGTTCATAGATAACTGGTTACCTTGGTGTAGGCTACAATCTTGAGAGAGATGGTGGCCAGGTAAAGAGAGTTCATGACAAAGTCCATCAGGTTCCACCAGTCATGGATGTAGTCTTGGAAACCACCATCCCACATTTGTTTGATCTCTGCCCAGATAAATCCTGGAAATACAGAGATTGTCTGATTATCTGTTCAATAAATATCTTAATACCATGGACACAGAAAATAATTGTTTCTGATTGGCTGGCAGGTGTCTGTTAAAATAGTACCAGAAATAGTTATTTCTGGTATTCCAGGATTTTGGAAACAAAAATCCTGCTCATTTTATGCATAGCATTTTTAGCTTGGAAGGGCATAAAAATCCCCTGACTATATCACCAGTACAAAATATCAGAAATATCATTAGAAAATGTCTGGTTATTTCATTAACAAGACAAGTTATCTGCAGCTCAGTGACGCTGTATTTAGGCACAGCGGAGTTATATGCTAAGGTCAACATGCTAACATGCTCACAGAGAAAATGCTAACATGCTGATGTTTAGCAGGTATAATGATTACCATGGTCACCATCTTAGTTTAACATGTTTGTATGGTGACATTGGCAGATTAGCACTAAACACAAAGAGAACTGAGGCTGATTGGAATGTTATTAGTTTTGCAGGTATTTTGTCACAAACCAAATAAAAGTTTTGACTTAATGGTGGTGCTTAATAAACCGTCTGGGGATCACCATAGTTATGACAAATCATTCCGAGGGGAAAATTACAAGTAAATCCATTCAATAGTTATAGAGACATTTCACTCAAAACCACATGGTGGCACTAGAGGAAAGGTATATATATATATAGAATACATCATGTGGGAAACATGAATATCTCTACAAAATTTCATGGCAATCCATTTTTCCGTGGATATTTCAGTCTGGACCAAAGTGGTGGACCGACTGACCAGCTGACGACATACTGATATTACCATCCCAATAGAAACATCGCTAGTGTGGATAAACGTAAGGACTCCCAAGCAGAATTTCCGTAAGAAACGTACAATCACTGAGCCTAAACTTCTTTTGCATGGGTCGAAATAAAAAAAAATACATTTGTGAAAACCAGAGAATACATTCAGCACCTTAAATCAGATCAATTTAGAACCAGTTTTGAATTTTTGAAATTCTGCAACTATGATATATGTCTTTTTTCCCCAATTGCAATAATAAAGTGTTCTGAATTTGCAACATGTCTGATTTTCGCATCTGACTGATGTGTTCTCCATAACAATACCAGGAGAGGCTAATGGGTAACATAGTAATTAGAGCCATCTACCATACCAAACTTATGGAAAAAACATGATCGTTCAGGAAAGAAGTTGGGTAAACTGATACCACACCAATAAATAAATAAATAGTAATGAACATCTCAGCTCTTTTTGCCTATGTTAAGTGGCCATGGCATTATTTTCGTACATCATGACACCCACTTACAACCATCCTCAACCACAAATGCCCTCAGTCCTCCCCCCTTTAACTCACCCAGCACCCAGGGCAAGATCATCCACTCCACAGTGGTTGGTGCGGGACCCTGTCTGTCCTGCCTGTCCTGCTCTGTGGTGACAATGTGCTGGGAGGCGAGGAGCAGCAGGAATAGAAAGGTCAGGTAAGACGCTGTGTGGCAGATGAACTTGATGAAGGGCTTGCGGATGAAGAGGCCGTAGCGACTTTTAGGAATGATGAGGTAGCAGAGTGCAAACACGGGGTAGAGGAGGCCGATGAAGACACAGGTGAAGAACTTCCCTGCCCAGTGGCGGCGTCTCCAGCCGGGGAACTCATCATACCATCGGGATGCCAAAAGCTGCTGGCAGTTTGGCTGAGCTACAAACTTACAGAAATAAGAGAACGGAGGGGAGAGTTACACTTTTCATCTGTTTAATATACAGAGATAAAATGACTCAAAAGAACACTAATCTAAGGTATGACTGCAGCATGTAAGCCTGCTGGGAGACTGCATCTTCCGCCTGAAGCTACTTAGTACTTTTACACAGAACATAATGCCCTAGTGACCACATTCCAGAATTAGTACCTGAAGCAAGTTGCAATTTATTGCATACAAATGTAGGAGTAGGATGTGTTGGTGGTGTCAAAAACTGAGGGCTAATCATCCACACAAATAGATATTTTAGAAGGAAATCAAGTTAAGGCTGTCTTGACACAGACACCCGAAAAAAATAAAATAAAAAACTAAAAACTAAACACAAGGGAGCTTACAAGGGCTGTGAAGGCAGTAAAAAGGAATCACCATGTTGTTAAGAAAAAAGAGGATCATGTTTTTAGATGACTGCTGAGATAATAAGACAGTACTCCTACCTGAATATGATATCCATCTAAAGCAGACAACATCGTATGTCTCTTACCCACGACAGTACAGCTTGAAAATGTTTGGAAGATAAATTGACATGTGGGGAATATTTATTTTCAGTTTTCTGGCTTGTGTAATGTTTTGTGTTGCTGTGGGAGCAATAACTTATGTGACTGCAAAAGTGAAAACAATAAGAAGATGAATTTTGTCAAAATTAGTTCCCCTCTTGGTAATTGATTACAGGTTTGAAATAATCAGAAATATCGAAGCATCAAAACTGCAGCTGTACCGTGGGACTGCCTCAGCCAAATGGCATAAAGCATCAGCAGCATCTGGTGATATCTGGGAGACATTCTCATTAAATTACAAAACAAAAGACTCATACTGTATTGTATAGATGAGTCTAACGAGCATGGGCACGCATACACATGCAAACACACTTACGCAGGCACACACAACGTTCTGAAATATCACGTTGAGCCTCCGTATCATTCAAAGTGTTGACCGGCACCGTTAGGTGCCAATTCACCAACTCTGCAGCCTCGTTACCATGGGAACCAGAGATCCCTATCTGCATCCGGGTCTGAAGTAGAATGGCTCATATTTCCATACTTCAACTACAGTATTGGCACAAAACCTGAGAGGGAATATAGGAGGGAATCTACTTCATGGATGAATTGAGAAATAGAGGAATTCTCTTTCTTTTTCCAAATTAGAGTGAAAGAGAGAGAGAGACAAAGTAGAGACAAATCCTGACCAATTACAGACTCAGTGACCACACTCTAGCAATAGAGAAAGGACGACACAAGAAGTCCAACCAACAGAGGAAAGACTCTTGATCAGCCTGCGGAAGCACGCACACTCAGTTACATATACAAAAACATTTTGGTTGTATATACAGTTATATACTGTATTTTATCTATGTTGTCAGTCAGTCATTTTCTACCGCTTGTTCCCTATCTATGTTGTGTTATTGCTAATATTATTGTTTTTGTGTATTTGTTTTCTAATATTATTGTTTTTGTATATGTGATTTTTTAATATTACTGTTTTCTGTGCATTTTTTATTATTTTTTATTTCTATTTTCTTTCTTTATTTAACTGTATTACTGGTTTGTGAATTATCCAAATATTTGATAAATTTGTACTTTGGCAAAATTGTTTTTTAAAACTTTCATGCCAATAAAGCCTATAATTGAATTGAGAATGAGAGCGAGAAAGAGAGAGAGAGAGAGAGAGCATTAAAAGGGATGATCAATGATATGGCTTCAACTCTTTCTATCACCAATGTATCCACAGATTCTGATTATTGAAGAATAAAGAGGAAAGGAAAAAGGAAAAAGCCCCCCTGCTCTTTTCATATGACTCATTTTTGAGCATGAATTATGGACAAAATGGCTAACCTCATTATGTTGCAATCAAAGTCTGAAGCAGACCCATGGGTGCAGGCTAAGTTTTTTAGTACTTTAGCCAAGAAAATAGTCAATAAAAAAAGAGCCATTGTTTCAAAATCTGCAGCAGCAATACCTGGAATTCTATTTAAAGAAAGCTTTGATTATTTAACTGTTTTGTCACGATTACTTGGACATTTGGGGGCATAAGTGAGTGGTCCATTCTTAAACAAAGGAGTTCATTTTTAGTTTGCATCTTTCACTGCTTGTTATAACATTATTCTTAATTGATAACAGTAAACAAGAGCTACTTGAGCTGCCTGATGTCTTGCCTTAATCAGCATGATATATTAAACACTGACAGTGATGTTAATGAGGTCAGAAATTAAGCTAATGAATGTTGTAATGAGGAAATGTATCCGTGCTAATATTTGTTTTCGCACGAGCTGTAATAATAATTAAACAACTCTCCAAAACCTAATCTGATTATCTACATTATAAGGAACTATATGGTCTTAAGAATAGGTTTTTATTTAGTTATTTTGTTTTGCCGAAAGACATAATAGATTTTAATCAGTTTAGTGAGCAACTCTACCACTCTTTAAGTAAGTCAAATATTTCCATCAACCACCAGGTGAATTGCAAAGGTGTCTTTAAGATACAGTAAGTTAGAAAAAAACAGCTAAGCAATTATATTACCTTCTCATACAGTGGCCTCACTGAGACAGGATCATTTGCTATGTTAATTTCCTTTATGCTGCTTTAGTATTTTGAATCCTCACCCAGAACCCCTTAGACTCTAACTTCCATTCATTATACACAGCTAATTTCCTATACAAAATCTCTCTTCCTATTATTTTTTTCCTGGGTGAAAAAGTCCAAAAATGTCAAACACCTCTGTTTTATCACCCTGCCTTCGTCTGTCTCGATCACTTCTAAAAGACAGCTGTAGCAAAGTGTTGTATTTGCCTTAGGTGGTTTGTTCACACAACTCAAACAGGAGACCTCCCGGTTTCAAGTCCAGTCGGAAAAATTTCCCTCTACAACCTGTCCTACCTCTCTGCACTGTCAACTGTCCAAAAGTGCCAGGAAAGTGCTTTTCAGTGTGTGAGGGGACAAGTGAGGGTGCTTTCTAGCTCTGTGAAGATAGGTTCCCCTGCAGCTTTACCAACATAAAAGGTCTGCTGAAACACTTCTCCTCCACTTTCACAGACACACACTGACAAGCACAAAACTTACTGCTGGCTGCATTTTAGTTGCTTTTTGCTTTGGAAAGAGTTGCAATACATATGTGTAAGATAATGGGATAAGTCCACAGATTTTAAGACCAAAGTCTGATGATTTCAAATATTTTTCAAAAGGAGAAAAAAGCTCTTTCCATATAGTTGACACTTCATTTTGTTGGTCAAAAATGCATGATCATCTACACAATCTGATCATTTTCCCTTGCATGGACAGTCACATGGAAAGGGTATCTGTTTTATGGGTGCAAGAGTTTGTAAAATGTAAATTCATGATTTTTTTTTAATTCGTGGTATTATTACATTGCATTGTACGTAGAACGATATTATACGTTTTTCTGCGCAGTATCTGTCCACTTATCATATGTTACGAGTTAATCAGAATCAACCTGCGAAGCTTAAGTCTACAAACATACTTACACCCCTCCATGATGTGACTGAACTTCCAGATGACAAACAGGATTTCTGAATCAGCCCACACACTGATGGTCACACTTTATGTCACCTTTAATGCAGCTAAGCTGGTCTCACGCTTTTAAAAACAGGGTGTTGATGGACGTTACATGACAGCGTCAAACAGCACAAACATGAATACTAGTGCTGAAAATGTCCACTTTCAAAATGTGTCCCTGAATATGTGTACATTTATAATATAAACTAAGTACTACTATTGTAGCAATCAGATTACATTAAGCACAACATCCTTCTAACAACACTGCAAGATCGAACTGGTCATTCCATTTACAAGAGAAATAAAACTCTGGCTATAGTATGAGATTATTTCATCTGTTCTAAATATAAATACATTTGTGTGAGTATTTCTCTAACTGCACTGGGAACAAGCGGCGTTATCACTTTCTCTTGTTCGAAGAAAAGTATCATTTGAACATAGCTCAACACTGGAGGTTGAACTGTGAAGAGCGATATCTGTTGCAGTGAACTGCTGAAACAACTGAGTGCTAATGGTCCTTCACTACATAACACTTGTTAGTGCAATTTCATTTCCATTTAATGGAGACATTAAAGACATCTTGAAATGCTGATGTGCAGTTTTTATGAGATATCACAAGGGGGCAACGTCAAACTACAGCATGTAAGATTTTAGGTTTCCCATGGCGCCTCTGAGAATTTATGAGAAATATACGACAGTCGTCTTCGCTCGCACTCTGAATCTTCAATGTACTCACCTATATTTTTCCAAGTATATCAGTACAAATGAGAGTGACACACTGGTTGAACCCTCAGGGAGGTAGAGGGGATAATCGGCACTTTAATGTGTATGTGCTACTGATCATATTAATCTGATTTGGCCTCCCGCTGCATCAAAGCACAGACTGCTCTGTTAACTCAGCTCTTTAGACAGGAGGCCTGTGGCGATTTCTCTTCAGACCATAATAAGTTGCCTTTCTAAACCCTGGGAGCACAGGAGCAGTAAAGCCGAAAAACACACAGAGATGCAAGGCTAAATACAAAAATGTAAATGAGCGTGCACATACGCACGCACATAAGAGGGTTAAGAGGAGAACTGTCCTTCAGCTCCTCGTGACTCACTGCAACTCTCATCAACAGCCAGTACTACAAAAAAAAATAAAAAAATCACACATGCAGGCTGAATGTCATGCCAATTATAAGAGCTTGAGTGTTTGTCTGCAAAATCGCTGAAAAAGATGAGTGGTGATCACAACACAGACAAAATGCCTGAAATAATAACTGCTCTCTGCAGACAACAAAAACAAAACAAAAAATAGTCAAACTAGCCTTACCAGTCCAACTAAGAGTCTACTTAACCCTTGATCTCTCACAAGGGGCAAAACCCTGTCTGGCTTAAAGATCATCTGTCACAGGCACAAAGCAATCGCTGTAAATACTTCTGTATGTGTGTGGATACATTTACTCTGTACAGATGTAATTTTCCCTCCTCAGGAGGCTGCAGAAGAAATGATTGTCATATTGCAAAGTCACAGAGAGCTTAACGCTTTCCAATGCAAATTCTTATTTGAGTAGTCAAAATGTTGAATTCTGTGTAGTACTTCACACATTTCATGTTTGCTTTCGCTGAATCGATGAACAGTTTACTACAGAATGTCTAAAAAATCCCACAAAATGCTACACCTTATGGCACAGTGCTGGCATAGTAACTACTGTTAGTGTTAATGGAATATTTGCTTGTGTGGTTGAATTTATATCATATCAGTTTCTCACAGATCCTTTTGCAAGACTATTATATTCACACAATGAGCTACAAAGGTAAAACCAGTAGCAACATAACTGCAGTCCTACATATTCTGCAAAGAAAATCAGTAAATCACAGCATCTCTGTCTAAAAGACCAAAAAAAGTGAAACAAATATCCCAATATAGTAAGATTATTGTTTCTAATAGAGATGATACAAGAAAGAATAAGGCAGATTGCTTTATTAGAATGAAGAAAAATGTAACTTTTTAGATAGATTTTAGAAAATGGTTGAAACAAATTTGGAAACATGTAGAGATACAGTAGGTTTAAATGCTTTTGCTGCAATAGCAGATTTTCAGTTGTTTAAAGGACAATAAGACATTACAGGCTCAATTACAGACAGAACTGCTTTAATGGGAAGGAGATTTTTCCATCAAATACACTAAAGCACTCTATAATAATTTCTTGCGACACACACACACACACACACACACACGCACACGCACACACACACACACACACATAAACATGCCCACCGCCACATAAGAGCATTTCCAGCAATATAAGTTTACCTTGAAATAACTGTAAACTACTCTACGTAGCTGAGGCATTTATCATTTGAAAAGGGCAGCTGGGTGGATTGTTACCAACATAATGAGACACTGTCCTCCATCAAAGTCCTTGTATGATTGAAGGGTGTTATTGATAAGATGCAGGAGAAGGGCATATTGTGACATCTCTTGTTTATAATAATAATTACAACACTCCTGGGGAGAGGAGATGTGTGGAGGAACGTTTTTTTGTTTGTTTGTTTACAGTGCGTGTAATGACAGATTTACTGCCAACAACAGAGAGGCTGGGTAGGATGACAGAGGACTGTCCATCATGTCCACCTGTGCACTTGCACTACTCCCAATTGTCTATGTTGACCCAACATGCTCATCTGCCAATGTGCAAAAACTGGACGGATGAAGGAGTAAACGGCAGCTTCATAAATCACGACACCTTGAAAAGTGCATCTGCTCTGACAGCCAGGCAGAGCTCCCAGCAAAAGACAGCTGAATGAATTATAAGTCTCGCCTGGGAGTAATGTGTCTGCTTCCTCATCCTTTCGCTTCACCTTTATATTCAGCGGAACAATTCTGCGGCATAATAGCTATTTAACCCATTTCTTGTTGCCTGAGGAAGCCTCCAGCCATCCCATAACTTAGCAACGCTATCAAACCGGGCCTCCCGCATCCTCCATTAAACCCAGACAAACATAGCTCATGCATCAGTTACGTATATGATTTTCTGGAAACCCTTTTCTATTCACCAACAGCACTAAGCTTTTTACAGCTAAAATTCGGTAAAAGTAAATAATTGTATAGTGATTATACCCATATGTAAGTAATAACAAAGGTGTAGGTATGCAGATACATTTTTTTAAAACTTTGTTCTTTACACAACTATAACATCTGGTGCGTTAACAATCAGTTTGCCACCTAAATTTGAAGGGGAAAATGTGTTAAATTTTAGAAACACTCTAAACACTCTCTTTATTACTCATACTAGCTACTGAATGTTTGTAAAGCACACATATATTTTATAGGAATTACAGTGTACCTTTAAATTAGCTTTTTTCCCTCCATTTAAATTCTTCATGGCTCCTCCCATTGAGAGAATGTTTGTCACAGAAACAAAAGTATGAAATCAGTGAACTGTACAGTGGAAAAAAATGCTGTGGAGTAATCAGGTTTGAACCATTTCCTTCATAATTATTTATGTGTTTAAAATACAATTCATTCCCTACAAATTGCTGGGGAAAAAAATGCCCAATGTTCTCACTGGTTTCAGGAAACTGAAATTGGACTGTGAAAGTAATCAACACTTTATTACCACCTGTTTTCCAGTGCATTAAAAACAGATGTAGGCTACTGTACATGTTCTGCATTAAATCTGGCACCGTCAAAAAAGAACCTTATGCTAAACTAACATAATTAAACCAGTTTGTATTAGCTGGCAGTGACACCTGACATTGGGTTAGTGCAGCAAAAACCCCAGGCGTGGCGCTCTTCCCCAGGCATCATACGGTGAATGTTGCCTCTGGCATGTGGCACTGAACAGTAAGCTGAACAGTGTGTATCAAATAATACTGGACAGAAGGAAAAATGATACTAGAGGAAAACAAAGGGAAAGGGTAAAAAACAATATGTGATTTCTTAACCCTGTATTCTTGTGTTTTAATTGTGATATAATTCATAGTGAGTATCAAATGTAAAATTATATGACTCACTCTCACTGCCTTTCTTTTCACTGATTTTGCCATCCGATCCACCAAACTTATGGATTAGTCTTTGATCATAACATTGTACTTAAAAGTGAAAGCAAGGCTGATAATGATCAGTATTAACATATGCACTAATATTATGTCTTGTGGTTACCTCTTTTTGGTGGTACTTGATAGCTAGTTTGAGTCTTGCCAGGTCGCTGTTGCCCTCCTCCTCCAATAAGTTGATGTCGTCTCTGTAGTTGAGGATCATCTCCAGCTCTCTGGAGCTTCTTGTCTGATCCAGGAGGTCTTTCGCAAACTGTTTACACTGCTGAGACAGCTCCTCGTACTCGGATTTAAACTCATTCTCCACCTTAAAAAGAATGTATACTGAATACAGATACTGCTAACCATCAAGAGTCCTGAAAGAACCTGGCAGCTGAAATGTAAGGCACTTAAGAGGAGAACTCAGAGTACAGGTGTGTCTAGAAAGTGGTGTTTCTAAACCAAACTTTGCCTCTGGGTATTTTGTGTCATATAGCTGTTTCAAACTTGTTTACAGACATTTATTAAATGCACCACCTCTATAAGCCATGTTTTCAAATGCTTTTCATCTTATATTTAGAGGTTGTTTCATCTAACCAACTAAAATGCAATGAGTGCACACATTTGTGTAAAATAAATGTAAACTGCATTTAATTAGTCTCAGGTAACACCTAAAGCACAGAGACTTCTGCAGTGTAATCTAGAGAGCTTTTATCATGAGATATTTCTATTTCAATTCAATGAAAGCGTCCAACATTTCTCATTTTTATTTACTATTTAGCTTTACTACTTTTTAATCAAATTACTTTTACCAAGACCAATTTATATTAATGTTTGCTTAAGAAATTGACAGGCCAATGAATGTAATACATAAGGGCACATAGAGGTAAATGAATGCAACACACAGCTAACATTTCAGTTTTTTTAAATCAAATCCTACCAAATGATGTTCCAGCTCCATTATTAGCTGGCTGTCTTGTACTCACCTTGCTGAGCTCCTGCAGCTCCCAGCTGAGCCTGAACGCAGTGAGGAAGGGGTCCTCGCTGGAGAGCGCAATTAGCGAGGGACTCGATAGCGCTTTGTAGATGTTGAGCCGTGAGCGCGAGTGCCGGAGGCTGTCCACGTCTGAACTAGACACACACTCGACACAGTTACAGCGCACCTGCAACATAAAAAAAACATGGACATTTTAATGAGGCTTCCCTATGTTTATTAATAGATCATGTTTATGTCTAGCACTGCTAGCACTGTATTCACCATGTCAACTAAGTACTATTATGCCTGGGTATGTTAAAGGCCCAATCGGTGAGTTTTATACCATATAAATTATATGAATATTTATACATTATCTTGAAGATTTTCACTTATAGTTAAAAAATAACCTTTTTTTTCTCAACTGATCATAATCTAAACTAAATACATGCGCTTACAGATATTACTATATTATAATGTAAACAGACCTTTAACAGCATCAGAAAACATTAATAATTTAGATTTAGTTGTTGTGTACTATTTGATTATGTCTTATAAATAAGATCCTATATCAAATACGTTATTTTTGACATAGTGTATCTTCTGTGTTATCTGAATTGATTCCATTGATTGACTCATAAAACATATCCATAACCCCAGTCTCAAAACTGCACTTTAATCTGGCTGCACATAAGACTTTTGTTTGTTTGGCTGTTGACATCATGGAGATTTGGGGTTTTACTCTGATAATAACAACAAAATACAGACACAATTTATTAGGGACGTATGATTTACCCACCTCATGTGGCTGCGGCATAGACACGCCTTTCTGCACCAGAAGCTTGATAATTTCATAGTTGTTGGTGTGTGCAGCGAGGATGATGGGAGTGATGTCAGGGGTGAAGTCAGAGAACTGCTTGTCCAATAAGATAGGAGGAACCTTTCAAGGGAGAGGAGAGAATAGAAGCTTTAATCACACCTATATTGAATGAAGCTCTCGAAGCAGCACATTTGGCCTTGGTCTTATGTGATCTATTGCCAATTTATAGACATCAGAGTCTTTTTTCCTCCTGTCAGGTTTAAATGAAAGGCTCAGTGCACAGTAGAAATAATTGGTTTGATTAAACATAAAGCTGGAAAGATCTACTGTTAACCTCCGTGAGCAGTTCGAGGGTCTTTACAATGAAGTGGAATAAGCAGAATCAAGAAAACCGCTGCAGTGAAAACAGTTCAAATACCAGCAAGAAATGAAGCTCTTGGTCAATGTCCCAGACAAAATGGCATCCATTTCAAGACCGTTGTAAAGGTTTTAGGCCACAGTTATGTAAAAACCATCGGTATGTCACACATTTCAGAAGGAATCATTATGCTCAGAAAGAAGCTCGTTTCACCTATTCTTCTTATCACCCACTCCAGATAAGCCATTTTGCTATTCCCATGTCATTCAGTAGGAATACAGGGCTGCAGGCTGCAGAGGAGCAAGCTGGCCCTTTTCACTCCTTTTAATTGAAGGCCTATTATCTGATTCTGTGGTGAGGGAGAAAGGAAGGAGAGAGAGAAGAAAACCAGAGACTGGCTTGTGGGTAAACATGCCCTAGGTAAGAACCTATAAACAACATGATGCAGACAGAGGACAGATGGGAATAAGGGGATCTAGTTCTAGTGAGAGAGCTTTACAAAGACTAACATTAAAGACATATGAGACTAGCAGCTTGAAAGAGGAGGCCCTCTTCTTGTAAAACCTTAATTTACGCCTCCAGTGTCTACAAACAAAGTGTGTTCTTTCACCTGTCTTGAACAAATGAACTAGTATCATAAATCAATCTATTAATTTAAATATGTGACTTGAATGAAGCTTAACCAAATAAAATCACATGAATTTGAATCAGAGATGCCAGTTTGCTACACTATTAAGCTAGGCTAGTTAGATTTAAAAGGACCCATTTATCTGGTGTTTTTTCCTTTATTATTAGATTCAGCCAAAACTCATTTACCAAGATCTTCTGGAGCATCAATATAGTTTTTCAAATACAGGAAACAGGTACTTAGGGTGAATTAGCTCTAGTTGCCAACTTGGGGTAACTCATCAGCTAGTGAAGTCACTGCAATATTTTTGCTTCAAATCTTTTAGTCCCTGTAGATTTTCTAGGTTTTTTTACGCGCTTCTATTGCATAATTGTTTTTTTTATCATAAAGGCTATGTGGAATAGTCAGATTGTGGTTTTAATTTAATTTCGAGGAGTAGCTTTCTACATGAGAAGATATAAGACAGTAAAACAGTGACAAGTGAGGTGACAAGAGACACATGGAAGATACTCAACTTGTGAGTCCTTTTAGTCCCTCTATAACTGGATTTACAGTACTGTTTCCAACTCAACTTTCCTATAAAAAACAAAGTGGTGAAATATCCCACCCAAAATATGTATAATCACCATTATTGATTTAATAGTGATATAAACTTAATATCTAGTTCTTTACTCTCCTCATCTTTGGGGGCTGTAATAAAATCACATTAAAAGTTGGTTTTGATTCCTAAAAATGAATAAATTACATAGACAATACATGTGAATGCACAAGTCACATTTAAGAGAAGAGCTGAGATGTAGTCCTACAGTACTGTAGGTTGTTTTAGAAATGTTTCCCTTTCAGGAAGTCTATTAAGACAATCACCACTAGTCTCTGAGTAGAAAGAATGGTTATCCAGGGGATTGGTTCATATTCTCAAAAATGTTTCATCATCCACATTGCACCGAAAAGTCATTTTATCATGTGGACACTAATTACTTTACTCTCAGAGCAGTCACAGTGAAGCCGCAAACTCCAAAGAGTGGCACAGGGCCATGTCTGAGAGTCGTCATACTTTGCAGAGGACGGTGATCTAATAAGCTATATACTCTGTTCTCCACATGGGAGGAGGAGGGACATCAAATAATCTACATCAAACAGCTTTGGCCAGTGTCCAAGCACAAAGCAGGAGGAGTGCAGGCTGGTAGATGTGAAGTTATGATAATAGTGGAGAAAAGAAATGAAATTATAGCCCACTTGTCCGTGTAATGCATATTTCTTACTCATATCAGAATGAGGCATCCACCACGAGCATATTGATTAAAAATGCTACATTAGCATGATCTGCAAAAGCAACGTGTGCTTTGGGTTTTGTTTTCACTGTGCTCCTTTTTGAGCCTCCCCACTGGTTTTCACCTGTCATCTTCCTACATCACCGGTAGCACAGGAATCCAAAAAACAATTAGCAAAATATGGACTATGAATAGACTGACAGACAGAGATTAAACAATAAAACACAGAAACACCCGAAAGCCCTTATAATTGAGAAACACTGTGAGCGGCAGTTTTTGTGCCTCTGACAGAAGCATATCTATACTCAGAGGATAATACGTGAAGCCGTTTAAAACATTGATATCCAATGCGCTCCTCAGTGGAAAACAAATAAACCACAACCATTGTGAGATTATTTCAAACACATCATTCAGACAGCCTGCAAAATAGAAAGACAAATACACACAATTCCAGCAAAGCATAAAATGAATCTCTGTATTAATAATGTCAGGGAAGGGAATGGCTACACATAGGATACTCTTTTCCCAGACAGTCTTTTAATATAATCAGTGAGCTTCTCTTGGGGAAATTTTGTAGCACTAGAGTGATCTATTTTCACAACCTACTCTTGTGATGGGAAGAAGCACTATCTTACGAAGGCATTAAGGTAAAGAGGAAATGTGGCAGCTGATAGTTGTCACAGCTGAGGCGTTCTGACTGGAAATTTTGGCCTCTCAGTCCCCCCCCACAACGATTTAACAAACACGCCTGAGCTATCTAGTGTGCGTGTGCTCTCTTTTGTCCCCTAATGCATTCTTCCTTTTCCTTTCATTTCCCCCCCTTTTCACAATTTCACTTTATTCTATCAGAGCCAACGAACAGCTTCTAACAGGACACAACAGGACCAGCAATAAGATGTTCCCTCGATGAAGCCAAAAACATCTGTTCCTTTGTGGTTTACGTTGCATTTCAGCTGATCGGGAGGGGAAGAAAGCATGTGAAGCATGTACGAGTGTGTGCTCCAGTGTGTACAGTACATGTGTGGCAGGAGCAAGTAAAAGAAAACGCTCCTTGAGTGGAGAGCAATCAGTGCAAAGGGGCACCAATCTGAAATGAATTAGACTATTTGTTTTTGATTACAGTAATTAAAGCTCTTAACAGGCGATTCTCATTGACTAGAAGACAGGGTTTGTTTATGAACAGCAGTGTTCTCGAACCAATCTGAATCCTTACGGGCTTAAAAAAGAATTATGAATACACTGTAACTTTGGACAAAATATACATATTTTCTGTCATTGAACGTACTCATTAAATCTCTTTTTCTCTGTGAGACCTGTTCCTTTTCCAACAGACAGAAAAAGGCTTATGAAGACAGCTTTTTGAAGTGTCAGCTTTTCTTGTTGCTAACCATACTGGGTCAGTTATTTTGGATGGTATAAAAAGCCCCAGACAACTGCATAAAGTTTATAAGCTACGCAATGAGTACTAGTATTTTACTGGCTGACACTGCACTCTACCATTCCTACTGTAATTTGACACGTGGGTCACTGTGCCACTGTGATCAGTTTTCTAGGGTTTGAAACACAACAGGCCGGGGAGTTTTTGTGATTCATTTAGTTATATAAATTACTGTTCATACTTTTTATGATAAACAATACATGTGGTGTGAGTTGCGCATTAGTGCATTTGTTCAATTTCATAGTTTGTTGCATAAAAGATGGTTATTACACCTTTTAAAATCATAACTCACACATGTCCCTTCAAAACAGAAATAGGCTTAAGCACAGTGTTTAAATAATAATTGTCTGTTTTGTTTTTTGTGTGTAGCAAGAAGGGACTACAGCTTGCATTTTGTTGTAGAACATTTAGCAGACGCTTTTATCCAAAGCAACTTACAGACTCACAGACCAAAGGCGCAGCTTCGGGAGCAATTTTGGGGTTCAGTGTCTTGCTCAAGGGTACTTTGACGCATGGCTGGGGGAGGCCAGGATCGAACCGCCGACTTTTCGATTGGTGGACGACTGCTCTGCCACCAAGCCACAGCCATGTGTTGTACAATGATAAATAGATGAACCAATAAAACTTGTATTTTATCAACTACAAAGAATAGAAATATATTTATAGTGAAAGTACCAAAACCCAATAATGCAATTTGGTTGCATAAAAAACTGAAAAAAAAAGGAATGCTTTTCTTTTGGAGAGAAAGTAAACATCGACAATCATAGTTTCGCTCCTAGTATCCCGCCAGCCTTGTCAGCAGCCCACTGTCTGTGCACTGACACACTCCTACCTCATGAATACAGGACTCTTAATTTGAAATTCCTTCCATACCCCTCCTCACCTGCATGCCTCCACTAGGCTTCTTGTGATTCAACAGTAGCTCCACAGCTCCCACCACTTCCTTGCGGATTGCATGTAGCAGGGCATCACCGACGTAGACATTAAAGCTCAGCAAGAGTTCAACGATTTCCAGGTTCTCGTTCTCAATGGCAATCAACAGAGCCGTGCGGCCGAGAGGGTCGATGCAGTTGATGTTGATCCTGAAGTAGATCTCTGCCTCCTGACAAAATAAGGTTGTGATTGCAAGTCAGGGTTTGTTTCACAGGCGGCTCTGGGACTTGGTTAAAAGGAATATCATTAATTAGAAGGGAAAATACTCACTGACACAGAATAAATAGATTTTTGAAAGGAAATGTAAATTCTTCACACCTTTCAGATCTGACAGAGCAACGTCTCAAAGTCTTCAGAGTAAAGCTTTATTTGTAGCACTGATGATCACATTCTGGTAACCTACCAATATTAGTAGTTGTTAACGCCATCAATTTTACACATCAAATTCTGTTTAAAGGTCTAAGAGAGTGCTACTGACTCAGTGTCAGTTGGGAATGAAAACTGCAAGTATGAAAATGAAATAAATCTGTCGGTGTGGAGTTTGAAAGAAGAGCGGTTATCAGACCTCTGTAGCCTGCGCCTCATCTCTGCTGGAGGCTAGTGGCCCAAGGCCACATAGCTGCTACTTGCATAACACACCTGAATCTCCGATTTAACCGTTGGCGGTCGAGTTGCATTGTGGGTAATGTAGGTGCCAGGTTTTGACAAAAAAGAAGAATATTTGAAATAAAAAAGATGACATCTCTAGTTCTGCTGCATCGATTTTAACCCTTTTTTTTTGTCCATTAGTGTTATAGGTGCTTAATTGTTGGCGTACTATTGGAAGTAGTAGCTTTGGTGGTCATATCTTGCATTAGTTGGCTATAGCAGCAACATTTTAGGCTAAAGGCCTTGAAGTGCAGTCATGAAATTGGAGCAGTATATTTTTGCATTGCTATGTGAGAGGCCCTCTCTTTTTTTTTCTTCTTTTTTTTTTACATCATTTTGGGCATCCCAGGTAATGTGGAACTACCAAATAGCTGGTCTCTAGCAATATGTTGTGTGTACTAAAGGGTGACACTTGTCATGGTAAATAAAGGCCCCAGATGTTATTGAAAATGAGTAGAGGATAATCATGGGTGCACATGTTACCCATAAATCATCTAATCATTTCTAAATCAATCCAATTAGATTAAGCCTTTAATATCCATCCCATCATCCATCCATAATTTAGAGTTTCAGTGTCTGTCGATCAAATTATCCATTCCTCTATGTATTTATACATACACACACACCTCCAGAGCATGTTTGACACTAGCATAGTCCCCCTTCTCCACAGCTCCGAGGTAGGCTTTCTCCAAAGGCGACAGCTCCGACTCGGACCGCACAATTCTCAGCGGGATGCGGTCCCGGTACGAGGAGCTGTCAGTCCGCCGGTAGTACAGTTGTGACATCTCCCAGGGCTTCAGTTTACCAGCACTCTGCTAACACTGCTACAGCTGCTGCCAGGCTGCAGGAGTTCACACTAGAAGGGACATGGACAAATGTGTTATAGGAAGAAGACACTTCTTCTTCTTGGTATTAAATTTCACAAGTAAGTAATGAGAAAGACCGAATAAGAAGATGGGGAGAGAGGTGAGAGGATTAAAAAGAAAGAGACGAAACAGGTAATTAATCCCTGGTCATTCATAATTTGATCAACCTATCCAAGTCATCTGTTAGGTTTATACCCACAGTTTCAAACAATGCCTGCCACTGGAGTAGAATTTCCCAAATTTTCACACTTTATAAATTGAATATAAGTCTACTAAAACTTTTTTTTACTACAGATTGGTCCCCCAAGCTGTAACAGACATATTTATGTCATTCAGGATTTTATTTGCTGTTAGAAGTATCTTTTAGTGACCTTGGAGCTTTTAATGCAGTGTTTTTTTTATCTCCAAGTGCATCACATTTCAAAGAATTGCATAAGCACAGGACTATAAACAATGTTAAACTCTGACCAGAGAAACGTCTCATGTCACTGCATTGTTGCCTCTGTTGTCCTACCAGGTACATCTAAACTAAACAAGAAAAATGGAGAAGTTGGCAGTGGTTGCTCCTACTCAACTGTTCCTCCAAGGGACATCATAAGACATCATACTTGAAGTGTTGCAGCTGAAATGGATGGTAAGACGTTCTTGAGTTACTAATAGCTTTTGTTAATGTCATTAGTGATGCTTGCTAATTGATGGAAAGCAGCTGACTTTGTGGTTGCCTGGTGACAGCAAAATGAAGCTTCCAGCACTTTTGGCTGTGTAGCTTCACAGAAAACAAGCGTTAACACTGAGACAGTAACACTGTGCAGTGATTTTCTCCCAAACAAGGCAGCGGTCAAGATATCTAGGTTCTCTGGAAACTGGCAATGGTGAGATCTACAAATACACTGTAATAATGAAATACTGACCATAAATAGAAAATGAGGAAATAGTGATTACAAGTACATACAAAGTAACATTAGTGAACTGTAAACTGTTTCTGTGACAAGTTAATCGTAAAAAAAATAGGTAACCTTTATTTGGATGTGGATCTCCTTAGACTATGCAACCATAAAAATGACCTCATGTGTTAATAATAAATTGACTTTAACAACTGAGCAGTGTTCACTAAGTGAATACAAACACAAGGGATTGGCTGTTTTTCTAGTGCTCTTTAGAGCATTTAAAACCACAGGGGACTGAGAGGACTGAGGTGATTAAAAAAACTGAACAAGGTAAAGTGGAAAAGGTAACATGTTACTAAATATAAAAAAAGAAAGTAGTAGCTAGTGATTAATGCCCCCCTCCTCAGGACAACTCATTACTGCTATGTGTCTCTATTCAAAGAATAATGAGGGGATTAACAGACTCACAGCACCCCAATTAGTTCAAAACACCATTTAAAAAAAAATATATGTGTAAAACTATGTGTGTTGTGCTCAAAGCTCTGTGTCCCAAAATAGCACATTTAAAGGAATAGTTTGGTAAATGCGCTTATTTGCTTTCTTGCTGAGAGTTATGTGACATAATGCTACTGCCATGTCTGTACAGTAAATATGAAGCTAGAGCCAGCAGGAGTTAGCTTACCTTAGCACAAAGACTGTTAGCCTGGCTCTGTCAGAAGGTGCCAGCACCTCTAAAGCTCACTATTTAAGATGTGATATCTTGTTCGTTTAATTCTTACAAAAACCGAATTGTAAAAACAACATGTTGTGGACTCAGCAAGAAAGCCAAAAATGCCCAAAATGTCAAACTATCCCTTTGATTGAGGTAACATGATACCTTTCATCTTCAAGTTTGAGCAGTAATTTTCTGAGGCAGGTGGCAAGCAATCATGTGATTGTTCAGGTTTTGAACTAGCAACATAATGTTCCCACAGCCTGATGGGCAGCAGGAGCAGGAATTTGAGATGGCTGAAATGCAAGTTTATCACACCAAAGTGGAGGATATTAAAGGAACAACATGTAATTCGCTGTCGGCTGGTGTTCCTAGGAACATTTTTCTTACATGTCACCTGTCATGTCCTCTTACAGCCTTGGTGCCACTTTACTGCTGTATAAATGCTATCAGGTGACATCACATACTGCACTATTTGGGTGATGTCACTTCAGCCAGGTATATTTTGCTATACTCTGTGCTTTTAATGCTGTTGTATCATTCTACAGTAATTAGGCCTTTTTTCAGTTAAAAAAACAAACAGGGCTGATTGTTGATTGTGAACTTGGGACAGAAATGGACACAAAATACATCAGCTATAAAGTAAGGCTACACCCACCAAGCAGAAACTCCAGTACAAGAGGATTTGTGGATGGTCTGCTGATATCTGTGTGCTATTATTGAAACACGCGTGTGCGCACACACACACACACACACGCACACACACACACGCACACACACACACACACACACACACACCCTTTAGTGCAGAGGGCTCTTTCTTCCAGCTTCCTTGAATCAATACATAATTTAGAAATAGAACATCTGAGCTGTTTTGTTATACAAAGAGTGCATCACCACTCAGTGGCAGTGAATATGTTGAGCAAGATTTCCTTTATTCTGAAAGTTGTTTTGAATAGACAGCACACACACTGCAAAGATGAGCTTTCCAGCAGCCCATGCAGCCCATTTAGAGAGGCATGTTCTGTGTTTACAATGACAGTCAAAAAAATCATAAAATTGTCAGCATTCACAAATTAATGACAACAGGTCTGTTGGCAGACTGCATGTGCCATTTGTAGTGAATGGCACCTGCTTACACTCACAAGTGAGATCTGGACATTTTTGTTTGTGTGTTTGTGTGACAGAAAGGTTCCAGGGAATCTATAGTGTATAGATTAAAACAAAAATGGTTGTGATAAGAGAGGACTGCTGGGGTCAGTTATACACTGATGGGACCCTAAAGGCGCCCAACTACATCTTTTGTCTTTACAGTCTACTCCTGCATAGTGTGAAAAGCCATTTTTAGCCACACATTTGAATTTTCAAGTACATTGGAGCAAATAACTAACCTTTGGGGTGTTGGACATTGGAACTTCGCTCATGGAGATCAATGTTCTTCCTTCGGAAAATATCCCGAGAGCACTAATAAGACAGATGCGTAAAGCTAAAAAACCACATTCGCCTCAACTTCTTGAATTTTGCATCCCCCAAATGTGAAAACTGCAGTGTGGATCTGCATGAAGACCCTGCTTGTTAATGTGTTGGTGCCTTGTGATGCCAGTCCGTTTTTCTCTTGGTTTTTAGTCTAGTCTAGTCATTATCCCCTCTCATTTTTGGAGACTTGACAGTATTTCCATTGTACATCCAGATTCGGGCAGTTTTTATCACGACTTCCATTCGGTCTTATTGGGGGGGAAAAACGCAGAACGGTGCACACCGCATTCAGCTCCCCGCGCAAGAAATCCTGGAGACGAAAATAAGCGACAGCGAAGTTGCCTCGGTGGATTACACCTGGTTCAGCAACGCGTCCAGTTTTCCCCAGGCTGTATTTTCGCCGATGTTCTTGGCCACTCGACTTATCCACCTGTTGGCGGTGATTGAGCAAAATGCGGCGCCTCCAGAAATAAAGGCAGAGCAGCCAGATGCCTGGCAGGCGGTCTGCGGAGCGTTGCTGCAGACTGGTGGTGCGCACTTCTTGGAGACGCATTGGACACTGTGGCACTGCAAGAGGGAAAAATCATCTAAACAAGCAACTCAGCCAGACCTTAAGCTCAAACAAATGAGAATTACACTTAACATAGTTACGCAATTCCAGTTTGCCATTCAGCTTTACTTACTCACTACGAGTGACATGCAACATAACATCAGGCAGGTATAGTGCCTATCTATAGGTATAGATTATTCTAATAGCATCATAAGCGTTTTGATTTGCTTTGGAAACCGGTGAAATTATTTTAAAACGATCATCTATCGTGGTCTTTTTTAACTAAAGACGTTTGAAACAGATATTAACACACAATTTTGAATGCAACTATGTAAAAGCATTATTACAACAACCCACAAGGAATACAGTAAAGACAAATATACTGTAGAATATTCATTAGGCTTCTAATATTTGAACATTTAAGAATCTGTCAAAGTTTTACAACCTGAGACAACAGGTTTAATTCTCAGCTGCACTGATGATTCAGTATGGGATGGGATGATATGGCTACTCTGACATGACATTTCTCTTGAACAGTAAGGAAACTGTATGCTTGTATCACTTAATCAAGCTTCAGTCAAGTCCACAGTGTTATGAATGGCACTTTACTGCATATGGAAGAGATTTAACCAGGACACCTCCCATCCTTTCTGACTTATTCATCAGTGGGTTGGGCATGGCACATGCATGGTGCTGGAGTCACGTTATACTGTATATCATGCTTTGCCCATTTATTTCTTCCAACAGCTTATCAGCTCACTGATCATAGCTCAAACACAAATACTAACTCTCTCTTTCTTCCTCGCTCGCTCTCTGGCTGACTTATAGGCCTGTTGATGTGGTAAATTCTTCCTAATAGTGTGTAATGCTGTTGAATGTCCTCTGACATGTTTATAGAGTCTCCGGGCCAGACTCATTCCCAGTGTCTGTCCATGTGAATGTTTGTGTGTGAGTTTATGTTGGCAGAACATGCATTCAAACTGCAGGTCCAGTCAAAGTTCACTGAGGACAGACATTTTGGATATGGAGAGCCTTTGATCACTCAGTGCTTGCTTGTGTCAGGATGGAGATACTGGGGCATTTGTTTGTGTGGACAGAAGATGGATTTGTGGGTTTGTACTACTTATTGTTACATTGTTCTTTCTCATTTTCAGAAGCAATACTGAGTGTGAGTAATGCCTATGGTCAATTTATTGTATGATGCTGGTAAATACTGCAGGAGGGTTACCAAAATTAGTCATTATGGAATTTGTTTTTTCTGTCTTTGCACTTTTGGCTGCTTCTTGAGGCATTTCCTAATTAAAAATAATTTAAGGCTTCACATCCCTGGTGCTGCTAAGTTCTTTGATGTACTCTATAGAGTCAAATTAAATGGCTGTACCCGTGGGATAACCGGGTACCCTGAAACTCGGCCTGAATCCCACATGGAGACTTCTCTTGGGTACTGCGACTCTCTGTGTCTCCCATGCCATGTCTGAACCAAATCGGGTCCAAATCATTCAGAATTATTACCATATATCATTGTGACATAATAGAAAACTCCCCTTTTAAGATCAATAACTACACTTTTTAATCCGATCAAACTGCATCAATCGAACACACGTACTCACAGACATGTGAAGGAGCAATGAACTGGTCATCACAGGAAGGTAGGAAACTTAATTAGATTGAAATAAATATGACATGTTAGGGAGGTCTTCAACTATTCTGTACCAGTGAATATGCACCAGTGGCACCAGTGACCCAAGACATGATACTCAATAGTCAATTAAGGTAAGCTACTATTTCAATAACTCTGCTGGTTCTTCAGGAGTATGTAGAGCACATTTAAATAATGTCCTTTTCACTGCATCACTGATTCTAAAAATAGTCCTGAAGCAAATTCTTCTCCCATAAAAGGGCCTCTAAAGAGGATTGATTGGAATGGACATTTAAACATCTTTATGCGATGTCAAGAGGGGAAGCAAAACAGTAGGTTCCACATGCTCTAATTACACTGATTTCTTAATTTTTTTTAAAGCTCATGAAAGCATAGACCCTTTGTTGTAATGAGGGCAGCGTTGCTAAAATGTTGCATCAAGGGGAAGCACAGTACGACCTCTGCAGCAGGGGGATTTAGAAGTATGAGGCTAATTTTCTATTTTTACAGTTGCCTGATGATGGTTAATTCCCCTTATCAGTAATGCAGCGTTGTTTCACTTGTTAATAAAAATGTCACAGCATATTGCAGAGTGGGCATAAAGACAGTGCTATTGCTGTGTACTTGTTGATAAGACGTTATTTCACATGCTATTCTGCTGCTGCCGCACATTTTGAGCTCTTGGGGTGTTGCTTCAGTCCTCTCAATGCTTCGATGTAGTGAAGTAACTTTTCACCCAAAAAGAAAATGTTTGCAGATGCCTATTTATGAACTGAAGAGCGGCCTTGTAGTTAAGGGTTGCATGAGTCTTAACAGATGGTGCTGTTCTCATCTAGGTAAGAAGGGACTTAAGAGAATGTACGGCAGGCTGTTTCTGCAGCTACAAAACATCTGTGAAATGTAACATGCCCATTATTCCAATATGAACATCCAGTTGGCAGGGACAGCTCCCTTTGCAGCCTTCCCTCTGCCCGTCTGTCTCCTCTGTCTCCCCCCTTTTTCTCGTTCCTATCTCTGCCTCACACCCTATCACAAAGCAGCAGCTTAAACCCACTTTTGTTGAAAGCTTGACAAAGAGTTGGACTGCTCTCTGTTACAGAGGTATGTGTGTGTGCCTGTTCCCTGACATATAAAAAAAACTTGTGCTCTAACCCAGAGTTTCTCTTTTATTCTCTTTTATCTCCATGGAAACGCAGTGCCGTCCTCATCTTGTCCCACGCTTCTGAGAATAATCAGTCGCCCTTTCATGCCATGTATAGAATCAGTTTTTTAAAAGGCAGTGCCCCTGTCAACATCATGATTATATAAGTCACAGGTTTTCATAATACCTTTTTTCTGCCGGGTGCATCCGTGGGAGTCATCTTGTATGTGTGGCTCCCGGGGTTCCCTGCAGTTAGTGTGGCCATTTCAGCTGTTTAAATCCCCATTACTCTCATGCTCTCTGAGAGGCTACTGGGTAATTAAAATTGATCTGTCTCTGTCTCTCCCTGGAGATGCACTGAGGGTGAGACTGCCACCCTGGCTCCCCGACACAGTTCATATTTGTGACAACAAGCAAAAATGAGCAAAAAAAGGAATAACATTACCTCAGCAATACAGTGAAGGACAATTATTTCCTTTTGTATTTCTTCATATTGTTATGGCAGCCTGTCATTCTTGATACCTGTACCTAGAATTCCCTTTATATAAAACGAATTTGCTTTGCCACATTTCTTTTATAGGAAACATAATTACTGCTTGGATTATGGCTCGGCTTATTGAGCACATGGCTTTGATAAAAGAGACCAGGGTTCATGTCCCAGATATGTTAGTCTTAGGCTACAAAATACTGCCTTAACACAAACATAAAAAACATTAATGATGTTTTAGATGCCAGAGGTGAATACTGTCTGGGGAAACAAATGACAGATGTTCACACTGAACTTTTTGCTGGTATGTTCAATATAAACTATTTGTTGTAATGTTATGTACAACTGCGATCTGGGCAGCATAACATAAGTATGTAGATGTTGATTAAAGAGCATCCAGGGCACAAGCTTTTCATTGTACGGAAATGCAATGGTGGCATTTTAATGCATATGACAAGAAATTCCTTGAATCCCCGAATCTACAAATACAAAATGTGCAATATCTAGTAATACAAATGAGTTGTATATAAACAAAGTCTTTAGGAGACACAGTTATGTTAAAACAGTCAGCACTGAGTCTAAATTTTGCTTGTTTTATCCAAATGAATGACTTACTGCACTAGTTCTAGTTCTGGCAAAGGATTTAATGTAGTAACACATTTGAATGGGTACATGTATGATATTCCCGTAAAGCACAATTTCATGTTAAGTCCTACAAAAATGTGATGCCAAAATTACACTACTAAGAATTTATAAGCTAAATTCCATTAATATTTCTTGGATTTTGAGGTAAGTCTGCATTTCTTGGTTAAAATGAGTAAGAAATCATTTGGGTTAAGACTAGTATAAAGCATTTGTCATACTTTTGGTTAGTTTCATGTGAAAACACACCTTGGATAAATCTAGAGCGTCCAGATACATATCATATCATAGTAATGGGCATTTATTCTTGGATATACTGTAAATACAGTACAGTGAGTAGAAATTCCAGTGACTTTTGAAAGCTATTTCTTGCATAATGCTGAAACACTTATTGCTATTTCACAGGAGTTCTAGTATGTGAGTGATGCCAAGGACGAGTAAACAGCACTTCCTAAGAAACTATAGTTTGTAGCAGCAAAAATGGCTCCCGCTGCTCAGCTATCACTCTCCAGACCCCAGAGAGAATAAACAGATAGTCTCAGAGTACACACATGTCCTCTCTAAGTACATCCTGAAGCTCTGCTCTACTGTGCAGGATGTTCACCAACGCGGACCCTTATGAAAGAACAGCTTTGACTCTGCCGCAGTGATCTGTCAAGGACATGGCAGTTATCTGGAGTAATCTTTGGCATATGTAAAATAAATGCAATGCCACATTTTTTTCCTTTACTTATGAACGCACAAAAGGTTCCCAGAGCTCTGTATGATTTCTATTTTGAAAGACCACCACTGAAGAGTTTTATTTGGGTGATTAAACTATGACAGACGAGGGACATTAAGACAGTCAGATTGTTAATGTGGCCCATTCAAAGAAATGTTTTATGTCTGAATCCTTAAAAAGGCAAAGAACGATTATCTTTTCATCTCACTTGGCTGCTCTTTTGCTTTTGCAGTAACCATGCTATTATCATCAGTACTGAAATGAAAGTGGTTGCCCTTGAAATTTCAATAGTTTTCAAAACAACTTAATACATCTATATGCCCACATTCCCCTTTATCTGTCACCCTCATCTGTACCTTTGAGTGGAACGACCTGCTGCTAAACTCAATGTCTTCTGTCTGCTTTAAAAAGCTACTTTAAAAGAAAAGGGGTTGCATTTTAACAGTGGGTAAACTTGCAAATCAGTTTTCAAGCCTTTCCCAGCTGACAGTAAAATAACTTAAGGATGGTGAATAATAAAAGAGCAGCCTTTACTCTGAAGAAATGCATTGGCATACCTTCACACACTAAAGTGCAACAGAGTGCATCACTTCACATTTACAAGAGAGTGCCGCCAAGACAGGACTGATTTTTTATTTGAATATGATAGTAAAAGTTATCTTGAATGTTTATTCATTTTATCCTTAACAGTTTTCTATCAGTTGTTTTTGTATTAGTAAATGTATGAAATTAGTTCGTAAACCATTGAAAGTAGTCATGCTGACCAAAGAAGGACTGGCCTCCATGTGAAACTTACTTGGTAGATTTAGCCAAAAATATCACAGGCTTCTTAAGATGAAGTAAATGGAATAGGTGCATAAGCCACAACATTTCTACCATTTTATTTTGCTTAATTTGGTTTATAGTTGGTATGGTTCTACTTTTGTCCTCCCAAGAAAAACGACAGCATCAGTCGTTTCAGCAAGTGTCCCAAAACAATATGTGTTCAAATGACAAAGCCCTCTAGTGACTGTAGTAATTATGAGCAAATTATAGCAAACGATAAAGTCAGGGGAAATTATTCTAGAGCAACCGAGTCCATGTAGGGAAGCGGTCGGGGCACATGAACAAACGCCTAGCACCAATTAAAGTGCAGATATCCAATCTACTATATGGGAATGCTGCAGTGAATTAGGTGTCCCTCAGTATCATAACTGGTTTGCATAACAGCTGACTCCATCGCTTGCTCGGTGCCTGTTTTCTACATGGTGCAATGAGTGGATAATTCAGGCACCAAAGAAGTGCTGGTACTTTTACATAGTCACTCTGTATTCTTCAGCATCCAACACATCACTGATTACTCATCATAACTTCTGAATAACTTCGGGCGGCCGTGGCTTGGTGGCAGAACGGTTGCCTGCCAATCGGAAGGTCCGTGGTTTGATCCCCCAGCCATGCGTCGAAGTATCCTTGAGCAAGTCACTGAATCCCAAAAATGCTCCCGAAGCTGCGCCTTCGGATTGTGAATGTTCTCATATGTAAGTCGCTTTGGATAAAAGCGTCTGCTAAATGACTAAATTGTAAATGAATACTAGAAAATGAAAGGAAGGGTCACTCCAGCAACTTTTTACACTTCCCTAATTTTGCGGTACTTATGAGCTGTTGACCACAGTCATCATCCACAGCACCAGTTTTTAAGACAGACATTTTGTTAAAATTTTGAAGACTCCAAGCCCAAGCCGATGTCCATGTTTACATCACAAAGGTTATTTTATCAGACCCACTTTCATCATACAACTGTCTTCACAGGGTCAGTTTTACTCCTCATGACAAATCCACATTCATATCTAACAGAATTATTATGTACAGTGTGCAGTTTCTAGTTGCACTGTCAGCATTTCATTGGCACAATCCACCGCTGGAAAAGCTTTCAGGTGGTGCCAATGTTTGGGTAATCGTGAAAAACAGGACTTGACACCAAATTTATTTCTCTGGTGGCACAAATCTCTGCTCATGTCCTGAGCTTTTGTGTGGGTTGTTTTCATATCAGCACTGCAGCATTCAACCGATTCAGCATGGCAGGCTGTGTGACCACAAGGGCAATGTAATCATCCCAACTAGATGATAAATATCAGCAAAAACCTTCTTCTTTTCTGACCACAGAATTTTTTGTTGCAATTCTGAGTTATTAGACAATTTTAAGCTTTGATAGTGACCTTTCAAGCAAACACTATGGATGTAACAACATCATTTATTTGACTGCTGTTAATAGTAAGTGAGGTTTATTAATCAATTAGCAGGATCATTTAAAATTCTGTCGGAGGAGCCTGTGTTGTAGACTGCCACCTCTGATGGGGGCAGATCTGGAAACCTGCTGTTGATTTCCTCCCAAATCTCAAACACATGCAAATCAGCGGGACACCCATCTGTAATTATCTGTCAGTTTTATCCCTTTAATTAACGGCCAAGCAGTACAAAGTATTTTCCTATAGTGCAACAAAGATTTGAGGACAAAGTGTAAGATAATAAAGTAGACATTTAAAAAAAAAAAAAAAGCAGGGAACACTTAGATATCTGTCTGGCTCTTCAAGTGGCCATCCCTCTGAAAACATCTTGTATGCGCCAAAGCATCTCAGAAGAACTATTTAACTCCCTCAGAATTTGCAAGCTGACACAATATTCAGATATTGTACAATCAATATCAGACACAAGCTGCACAAGCACAATGAAGAAATTACTTGCTTAGTATAATTGTGAACTATGTAGGAATTTGTGCAAAAATAATGTATATCTTGTTTGAAAACATTTAAAACGCTTGTTTCCTCAATTGGTGTGAGTGTGATTTGTAAGCATGTGTTCATAGAGAATGTAAAAATGAGGGTAGAAATAACTGGCACAATTCCTGTTGCTAAGGCTACTGTTGTCCCTTGAGATGCAACTTAGTGTGTCACTGTGTGTGTGTAGCTGTGAGGGTGTACCCGAATGTATGCTCTAAGCGTCAGTGTGAGTGCATTTGATTTCATGACAGATCTCACTTCAGTGAATTAATGTGTGAGCCTCTTTCCCCTGAGGGGGCTGGTGGCGAGCCAGGTGTTGCCCCCTGTCTGACCCCCTCTATCAAGGGGGACGACCAGATGAGGAGTCTACAAGCCTTTTTGGAAAGCAATGCTACTGAATGCTATCCTGGAGCCATTCAGACACCTAAACAGAGATGACAAAGAGTAAGGGTGTTGACATGTCTGAAGTGAAAGTGAGAAAGAGGAGGGATTCGAGTAAAATGCTCTGTGTGAGTCTCTCTTTTTCTCACTTTACCTATATATAGTGTAAACCACCTTTTTATGAGCAGGAGATTTAGGCTTTTGGGGTGTATGACAGACATGCTTTGTGCAACTTGTCACCTTCCTCCAGGTAACACTACAACTATTGATTTTTGTGATTGCCCTCTTCCCACCTTCCTTTCAGCTTGCCGACTCAGATTTTAAGACAAGATATCATTCTATTTTTAACATCCTTCATTTCCCAGCCACTGGACACTGATTTACTCCAATCCCACAGACTGAAGACCAAACAAAGCATCACTTTACCCCACAAAGCAGGTGATTTAAGTGAACTTTGTTGTCTAAGTGCATTCTTTTGATTTGGCTTGGTTGGCTGTCTGCCTGGCTGTCGATCACAAGGTTTGTAGTATTAGGCTGGAAATAGAGTAGAATGAAGTTACAATGCATTCCCCCAACACATGCTGCAAAACCCCTTTCAATGAAAAGGTTTTTGAATGTTTGAGCAGTTTCAGTTGATTATTCATACAGCTGCACATGGCAACTACACAATGTTTATGGTCTGGCAACTAAAATACTTGGTATTTCAGGAAGGTTAAAGAAGGAGCGTTCCACACTCAAGGTTTTGACCGTTATGAGTATGCCATCCAGGTACGCTTAGTGCATTGTATTTTGCCATAACTGTCAGTGTGAACGCACGTATGCATTAAAAATAGCAAGTGTGTATGGAAGAACGAGAATTGAGACACAGAATAAGAGTCTACAGCCATGCTAGCACCTCTGTAAGGCTGTACTTAGGCGATGCTTTGAGCTAAAGGCTAACGTCAGCATGCTAACATGTGTACATGATAATGCTAAGATGCTGACGTTTAGCAGTATAATGTTTACCATGTTCACCATCGTTGTTTAGCCTGTTAGCATGCTAACATTTGCTGATTAGTAGTAAACATTAGCATTAGCATAAGGAAAGAAGGTTTATGAGAATCAAGCTGATTGAAGCAATTATTTCAAAACAATGATTAAATCTGTTTAACAAAATAGCAGTCTGGATTTTGCATATATGTTGAATATTCAATTCCAACACAAAATTTCAAATAATTTGGAAGGAGACTCTTAAACAGCTCTTTTTTTGTTGTTTTGCTCACATCATGTCTTTCCCAACGTTGCTTTTGCAGATGCTTAACTTTAAAAACACAAGGTATCAAAGCCATTTTTATGCTGAAGTCAGCAGCTACTAATAGGTTGGATGGAAGAAACTATGCTTGGATAAAATGAGGATACAAATCAGTTTGTTCAAAATACTTCTTTAGATGTTCATGTTACATTTTTAGAACAAAAGTGCAATTATTGGTGTTTACACAAAATGTTGCAGCTGCCCTTGCTGGAGGTGTTTTCACAGATCTCCGTATGCATGACTGCCTTACAACACAAACATTCATTGAGGCTCTAGTTTGCTGTTGAGATATTCTTAAACTATATCAACAAAGGCTTTGCACTATCCCTTGTTTGCTTGTGTGTGTGTGTCTGTGTGTGTGTGTGGGGGGGGTTACTGTGACTCTTTGCTTTTTACAGATGCAATTTATTTTTTGTAAACACTTTTGCTAGTGCAGTCGCTGCCAAAATGTTCCCATAATTGATGTTGCAGAGAGCTGCTGTACATGGTTAAGAAGGAACTTATAAGCTGTGCTCAAGAAGCAAAAACAGTGCCCTAGTTGCAGAGACATTGCTTTGAAATTCTGGTCCTTGTGATATTAGGTTCTCAACTTTTACCAACTTTTCAGGCAGGGAGGTAATTGGACAAAAGTGAAATATTCATGTCTGATATGTTCAAAGTTAAAGTCAAGTCAAAGTAACCAAATCAAGTTGGTTACTTGATTTCATTAAATAAGATATCTTGAATGTAGAATTCTGGTGGACTAATTTTCATAGATATCAGCACTCAAATAATACCTGCCTAACACACATACGCTTTTGAATCATGAAGGTTTTGGATAATGTGCATTTCCCCATATCAGTGGTGTCTCTGCACACATGGCTTGTATGATATAATGACTTCAGTATGATTTTTTCCTTGTACAGGTTCAACAAGGACACATTTTGTTGTTGCGATGATGACACACACCTGACACCTGAATTTCTCTCCTTGGGATAATTAATTGAAGTACTGATTTCAAAAGAATAAATGAAAATCAGATAACAAAAAACACAACTTTAAATGGACACTACGCCCCATCACTGGCACTGCTGCCATTGGGTTAATTAATAAATCCACTCGCAGTCAGCTGCAATCGCACACTGTAAGATATCTAATCACATTAGACAACACTATGTGAAAGACTTGAGCTTCTGGTTTTTTTCTGTTCACGTATCCACCCATTCTTCTTCTAGTTTCAGCAAATTATTGATTTCCATAGGAACAATAAACATCGTAGTCTCCCTCCTCTGTTTTGTACAAAAATGTAAATTCTTCTTCTTTGTCTTGTTCCATTTTCTTGAAAATTGCCACCGTTCGTAAGTATTACCTTACTAGCTTTGATACTGTGTAGGAAGGCTGTCAACAAAAGTGGTGATACCACAAATTTGTGTAAACATATCAAAGCTAATCAGGGAAAAGGGCATACATGCCACAAAGGAGAAGAAGCCTCAGTACAAGTCAGTCAGAAACTATTGCTTTATCTTCTTCTTTTTCTTCTTCCTCTATTCTACTTATTCTCATCATACTGTACATGCCCAATCGGATTGTAACTAAAATTGATGGTGGTATTGACCATCACTTGTCAGTGTTTGTTCCCTCATCTTTTAACAAATTAAGCTTTTCTGGTTTCCTGAGTAACTAGATTATTGATGTGATTGTGATCTGTCCATCATGCACACACACACACACACACACGTTAACTTTAAGCTTGTACCGATGCCTTGGGAGGCTCATGGTAATTACCCTTATCAACCCTTCCATAGGTATCAGAGTCATGGGTTATCAGACAGGGGATCCAATCACAATGCAAATGCGGGTAAGAGAAGACTGATGGAGGTCATGTTTCATGTTTTATTCCTTGTCCTTCTTGCCTTGGGTGAAAGAAAAAACCCCACCACAGAAATCCAATTATTAGCTCAAACTGCACTGATTGTGTCCTCCCCTAATAGGGTATTAAGCATGGCCACAGGGAAAAGGCAGGTAGTGTCTATGTCAAAAATAATAGCCTGTTCTGAAGATGTGGGGAAGACTTTTGTGTCACAATACATCGCTAGCAAGGGCTTTGTCATCTAATCAAACAGACACTGTATTCTCCAATGCCTCACTCAGCCTGCACCTTTGATCGTTCAACATTTGAACCGGTTGTTGAATTATACCTGCCGCATGTGGCAAATCACATACACCATGTGTGCACAATAAACCAAACACTTACTGTCTGACACACATGAGCAACGAAAAGCATTAATAAGCCTTAAATGAGGTTTTGTGACATGCGTGCATTCTGTAGTGGGTCGTAGATAACAAGCCCTGTGTTGACCACCCACATCACTCACACAACCCAGAAATCAAATGCACATGAATGAGAAACTCCAGCTACACGTGTTTTGGATATTAATTAGTTCATCATGACCGCCTGCTATGTATGGATCTGTGTGAGTATGGACAAGAGGGCAAGAGGAAGAAGATACAGAAAAGGACTGAAGGGGAAATGCAATGAGGAGGAGGAATTATGCACGTCCACACAACAGAAAGAGCACTAGAGGGAGGCTATATATGAATAATAATGTCATGTGATAGAACTATTAAATTCAAGATGGCTACTTTTTTGGGGTAGTTTTTCCTTATTCGAATCGAGGGTCTATGGACAGAGGGTGTCGTATGTTGTACAGATTGTAAGGCAAATTGTGATTTGTGATATTGGGCAACATAAATAAAATTGAATTGAATTGAAGAACGGCTTTAGGCTACAAAATAAAATGTATGGACATGTCAATGTACACACTAGCAAAACAACATTACACCTGCCATAGCAGACAGTGGCATCAGCTGGTCCTTCTGTGCTGTAAAATGGCTGCGTACTTCTCTTAAATCGGTCTGATGGGGCAAATCCAAATGATGAATTTCCCCATCAGGAGCAATGAAGTACAACTGCATTTAGATTACAGGAGTTGGCAGTGTGGCATTATGGTACTGAAAGACATGTATTTACAGTTACATTTAGTGTTATGAGATTCCCTCTTACCATAATGAATTACGCAGCAAAGACTGCAGTCCAATGATAACTGAGAGAAAAAAAACAAGTAAAAACAGCTTTGGATCTGCAGGTCTGCACTAAAGGTGTGGGTCTGACAGTATAATGGCAAACCACTCATTAAAATCAATCATTGTCCATTTCTTTGTGTGTCTGGGATTGTGTCTTTAACCATCTGTCATCCGTCTGTCACTTTGATATTGTATTTAATGTACCGTCAAGGTTTATTTAGCCATTGCTTTATTAAGGCAACATTTCTGTTTGCCACTTTACTGGACTCTTGATATTCAGTGGTTGAAAATAACTAAGTACATTTAATCAGGTACCATACTTAAGTAAATATTTGAGGTACTTTTACTTATTTCCATTTTCTGCTACATTATAACTTTAGTTACATTAATTCCGGTGAACAATATAAAATGTAATCAACAAATGTACTATTAATGTAGGTTAAGATAAGGCTTTATTGATCCCTGGGTGTAAATTTACAAACTACCCAGCAGTATTTAAAGTCATTCCAACCAGCTGAACATTTATCAGTTGCAACATTAAAGTGATGTACACATTATTGCATCAATAATTATAATCCAAAAATATAATGTAAATAATTCTGAAATGGGCCATTCTGCATAATGAGTACACCTCTAGTTTTGGTAAGAATATTTTGATACTAATACTTTTGTACTTTTAGTTAAGTAACATTTTAAATGTATGACTTACTGAACAAGGGTATTACTCAACAATACACAATTACTGGCTGCATAAGAGCAGATGGGAAGGAAAATGCTACAAAATAATAAATCGAGGTAGGGAACTGAATAGAGAGGGAACTCAGGAGTCCTTAAATGACTAACGTGTGATCAGAAACCACATCGTTGTACTAATGATTCAACCTTTTGGTCTCCAGTAATTCATTTCCGGATGAACTGGTGGAGCATGGAGACAACATAAAAACATTTACCAATATCACATCTGCACCCCTGTACTATAGTGAAAATTTAAATTAATTAGAACATCATTGCAAAATTCTCTTTTTCACTTATCACAGAAGAAGACTTCCCTCCTGACTCAAGGTTCAGCAGTACAGAGTACCAGCTGAGAGTATTCGCATGCCCTGCTAGTTTTACTCCTTTTATTCACGCCTCTTCCATTAAAACGGCATGCTTCGTAGGGAACAGGGTTCCTTACTTTTCATTTTGCCTGATAGGTAGCTGGTTTTACTGTGCAATTACTGCAGATGGGTTCAAAACAACAGCAAAATGTTCAGAGTGTAATCTAGCACCTTGGGAGGAGAGTGCTTAATAAAGCCTCTCAAGGGACACCATCACCATGGAAATGACCAGTCTCTGAAAATAACAGAAAATTTCAGTGCTCTGTAATTATAGGTATAGAAACGTACGGTCCATTATTTATTTGTCACTGTGTTTTCTCTCTATAAGGGCTCTACATTTATGAGTGACAACTAAGTTATATTCTTTATAACATGAACATGAGTTGTGGCTATGTATTTTTAAATCAGGAAAAGGATAAATCACAAAGTACATTAGAAGAATAAATATACCATGAAAACAAGACAGACATAGAGTCCTATTAATGTATTCCTGTATAGCTTGTTGTGTTAGTACAACATAAATTATACATTTATCCTCTCACTAATCATTAAGCGTTGTATACTTCTGGTTTACATCATCTCCTTTCTTCTTCGGTTGCTAAGGAAGCAATCACCAGACAAAAGCAACACTATTCACGAGTACTTGCTCCACAGGTATGGAACTTGACTTATAGAAATACATCATAAAACACCATCAGGATCAGAGCTGATCACCAAGGTCATCTTGGTTTGCAGGTTGATGTTGCTGCAATTGTTTAAGAAAAACAAGTTTGAAGCATAGCTGTCAAAGCTGTGGATTTAAGTCAGCCTGTCCTTTGGGGCCGCCTCACTTTTGGACAACTATACTGAATGATGTCAGCAATGATAATTGTGAAGGACTCAATAGGTGAAAATCATCTGGTCTGACAGACATTTAAAGAAGTGTGGCGTTTGCATAACAATGAAAACTAATGATTTCAGATGATGGCTTCATTGACAAACTGGAAACAATGTCAAGGGCAGACAATAGAGAAAATATGGACTGAGTACATCATCCCTTTATTAAGGATTATGGTTTTAGCTACTGACAGAAATTAAATAATGCAGATAAATTATTACAATTCCTTTCATTGGAAGTAAATCCGCTGCTTCCATGAAGCTATACTGTATATTGATTTGAGGACTTTTGACAGTTTCATCACATCCCCTTTTGTGGTATCCTGATAGCACATTGTGGCAGTTTCAAAATGTACTGGTACAATGTGGTTATCATTTAAGAGTCAGTGACAGTGTTCACATTATTTTTTCAGCGTGCATTTATCTAGCTACCGCTCTTTGTTTGTTCAGCCATTGTGGTTTATTCTTTTCTTCTTCTGCTTATTCTAAGTCAATATGGCTGCTTCCACAGAAGTGAAACATAACTATCTGTGCAGAAGAGGATTTTCTCTGCAGAGGTAACTGTTCACAGGTTGAGGACATAGATTTAGTGATTGTTGTTCAACCTGCGGATACAAACTGACTGATGGTAATTACAGGGACAAACCATGTTTAGATTATTAACCAGTTCAAACAGAAAATTCTAACTATAATTGAGATACATGTTCAGGAAATTACAATTACCATTAGGTAATTATATATGCTCATGATGATCACCACCAATGTGATGAAAATGATGGTGATGGAAAATGTGTAATTAAGATGTGACAGTGATCATATTATTGCTCACAGAAGCTGAACTGGAGCTTGCAGCAGTGTCACTCCAAAGTGCTATTAGCATCAGGTTAATGGACTTGCCTGCAGGAAGTTAGTGGAATGGGTGAAGAGGGGACGAATGAAAGTAACTGTGAAAAGACAGCAGCCGAGTAAGGTCAGACTAAAGGTCTACAAGGCTTTTATTTCTTCAGCTTTAAGAGGTAAAGATAACTCATAAGCCCATCAGGGCTTAGTCAGTGAATGTCATAGAATTTAGCTATACATCCACACATGTACTGTTCAGTGCACATCCCCTGTCTTTTTCTTTACTGTTTGTGAACAGTTTGGTCTGTTTCAGTAAAAGAAACAGTAAAGAGAAAACAAATGGAAAGAGGAGATATAGTATAATGACTGTAAGCAAGTTGCTAATAAAAGATCTGTTGCTCATTGCAATATTATTTATAGTCCAATCTGTTCGGTTTTGTCCATTGTAAACACGTTCCCATTTTCCTTCATATGCATTTTTTCACTTTATTTGTCACATTAGCATGTGGTGCTGTTCTTGTTACCTCAGTGGACTGAAGGTGTTAGAGTGCCTGCTGTGCTCAGAACCATATGGCACCAGCAGAATAAGTGAGTAATGTAATGGATTTTAGCAGATATAATACGTTTAAGCATATCAGGGTGATCGGCCTGTGTTCACAAGAAGTTAAGATTTTTACAGTGACATAGAGTATGTATCTTATTTGTACTAAACGGAAGACATTTAGATATTATAATCTGCTGTATGATGGAGATTCAGAGAGAAGCAGTCTCTGAGAGAGAAAGAGAAGATACGTTGTTTGTTATCTTCTGACCGAATAAATGAAAAAGGTGATTGGTTGTTGCTATAAGTAGAACATGAAATGTCTAGCAGACCCTCACAAAACTCCATTTAGAGAGGGAGAGAGAGGAAGCTCACAGCTTTGATAGATCTATTAAGGCTGAAAGCATTTCAATCAGGGGATTGAATAAAACACCACAGGGAATCTGTGCCAAAGAAAACAAACAACCAACACAAAGGCCACATAAAATCAGCATTAGGGCACTTTAAACATGTGAAAATGATTTGAATAATTTGATTCTCTCATGAGGCGTTTACGCCACCATAAAGTGAACAGTGTGGGGCTGTTTGACTGTAACTTCCCTTTTTGAACTCAATATAAGCAGTTCATTTAGATGTCTGGGAAAAGAGCTGTTAAATGATCCTACTGTTTACTTGTTTCTGGGAATCAGAATTGTCTGTTTATGCTTCCAGTCACTAAGCAGACATATTTGGATCACTTTGGAGCACAGAATTTGATAGCCAAGTAGTTCAAGGTTTTAAACTGAATGCTGCTTAGCTCCAAAAAAAATAAATGAATAAATAAATAAAACATTAAACGCTGTACTGTATCAGTCATAGAATTATATCCTCATTATGATGTTTTTGTTTATTGCTGCTACTGCAGAATCGATGAACATTTCTTGTATTCTTGTAATGAATGCCGCATTACAAAGTATAATCCAAAATGTTACCAGTATGTATGACTCAAACATTGTGTGTGCATCAATGTCCATTTTCTGGTGATTTGTGAAAAAACAGAATACTTAATTTCAGAAGAATACACATAAGCTGTTATGGAGCATGCTTTACGCGGTGTTGAATAATCAAGCGCTATTTCGTATGCTGGAGAATCTCATGGCATATGGTATCAGACACTCTGCGGCCTCTTTGCAAGCATTTAATGTGACAACTTCAAGTCTTTATCCTCAGCCTGTTTGACTCTGCGTATTCAAACACTGTATACTAACAATGGGCAAAACTCCAGTACTGCAACTTGGCATCAGCTGTATGAAAAAACTCTTTTGACTCACCCATTGTTTGTAATTATTTGTCAACAATTCAGGCTGATACAGTATGTCTGCATTTTAAAGGTTTGAAAAATGATCCAGACTCGAATGTGATGCCTGTGATTAAAGGTCGATGAGTAAACCAGAAACCAGAAGAATTGTTCCCTTAAAGTTGCCCTCTTCATTTATTAATTTATATTTTCCACTATTGTACACATCTCTTTGACCACATCTGTTTCCTTGATCATGAATGCATATTTCATTCAGTTTACTTCAGTGGCATCAGGGATGGATGGGGTTATTAATGCCTTCTTATTGACCTTTCACTTAATGATGGTTGCTTATTTCTCTCAGGCACTAAAGTCTCTCTGTGTGGCTAATGGCACAGCAACGTTGTCTGGCTCTTGTACAGTACTTCTATCTAATTGTCAAGTCCATGTTTCCAACTAGCCTTTAAATTCGGTTTGTGTGTCAGCACAGATAGTGTGACTATGGCGTGCCAATACTGACGGTACAGTGAATCATAGTCAATGTAGTACAACATAACAAGCTTTGGGTGCTTGTCGGCATTAAATCTTGACTGAGAACTACATGTGTGAGAACATCCATCTTCATGCAACATGGCAAAACTGATGACAAAATAGATGAGAAAAAGCACTGATGACTCCAACTACGATTCACCATTTACCAGCCTTTATGGTTGGTTATACAGTACAGTGCTCTCTCACAATATAGGTCAGCTGATGGAGAATATGGTGGAGTCTTCCAAAGTAGATTTAGTAGCACCACAGGACCCTGACCTCTCTAAGGTTCAACCAGAGCTTCATTGTGGCAATTTAATAGGTTGGCGTGGCTGTCTTCCTAACATCTCCCCTCTTAAACAGCACAAACTTCTATAAATTCACACAGTCGTTCATCCAGAGATTCTGACTAAGGTGTCAGCCATCATATTGTCTGCATTCATTTCTTGTTTTTTTTTGTTTTTTTTACTTCAACTCATATTAGATCAATACTGGAACCCTCTCATTTATCATCCTCAAGCACTGCCAGAGGCGTTTGATTAAGCCGTCACTGTTCCCTTCCAGTAGCTTAAGATCTTTTCTGTTTTGTATTATAATGACAAAAGTAAGCTGCAGTATGAAGCAAAAGTGACACAAATGTTCACTTTGTATCTTTTTTGTTGCTTTTGTGTCCCACACCCCTGTAGAGGGTTATTTTAATTGGTACAAAAATAAATAATCTTATGAAATGCTTTAAGGAGAGCACATTTGGAATTAAAAGTCCAAAACATAAAAGCTAAAGCCACAATATTAAAAAAACGGCAGTGAGATTTGTTGCCTTTGCATATATGTGGGAAGATTCTGGATTGAAAGTTATCCACTCATGAACTTAATGACTTTTTTGTTAAATATTCAAAGTAACGGTCTGTCTTTTCATGCACCAAAGCCCCGCTGGTTTTTGAGTGTATGGTTGAACTATAAAGACTTAGGGAATATAGAAGGAGATGAAGAGATAAAAATGCAGAGAAGGAATATTTTAAAGTTGGAATGACCATGGATCTGGTTTTTGAAAAGGCTAAATGAGACTATAAGCTCCTTGCTGGACACACTTGATCCCCCCTCCTGTGTTCCTGCATTTTCATCATTATGGCATTACAGATGACAGGCTGCGTGTAACTTGAGCCCAACCACTTGGAAAACATCCCCTCTTGGTCTGAAGAATAAAAACCTCCTGAGGAAGTAATGCCTTGAATTTGATTTGCTCTCCATCCGGCCACAGCATGTTTGAACTCAACCCAACCCAGGCCTATTGTTCGAAAAACAGCAGGAAATCAATGTCACCATTACATTTTACAAGAGATCATTCACTTTTTGTGTGTCTTTGTGTACTTGTGTGACTAATAGTGCATTAGTTTTGATATCCATGAAAACATCTCTCCACTTGCAACATCGTGCCGCTGCTTTGTCACTTTGTCACTCCCTCATGAATAGATACAATGCAGCAGAAACCTTTGACACTGCAGTCAAATTATTGTCTAATCAGAACAACATACTGTAAGTTTTATATTCACAAGATATGTTCCAGTCCTATTATAGCACTTCTCTGAGCCACAACACTTTAACATCATCCCCTACGGCTATATATGAAAGAATTGAGAAAAACCCCTTTGAGAGGACGGACTCAGCTGAGCCATAGTGGCAGCACATGGGGTAGGATGTCAGGAGAAATGTCAAGCTGCCACCAGATTTAATGGGTTTACTCCCTGTCGAAGTGAAAATGACCCTTTGCTTTCTGTAAGGATAAACATACTCTGGGATAAGAGTTAGAGGACAAACTCTCTAAACTATGTACTGACAAATTCCAGAGTTTCTCAATGAATTATAGTGGAGTGCACTGTTTTGTGTCCATTTTGATCTTTAAATTTTCTACCAAGTGAGCATTTATTGACTTTCATTAAACAAGCAATGTCTGAGTGGTGTGTCTCCTCTCACATCACACAACAAGACAAAGAGTCAACAGCCATGCTAGTGGCTTTGTAAGGCTGTTCTTTTGCACACGATGACTATATTAACATGCTGATGTTTAGCATGTTCACCATCTTAGTTGGGCATGTTAGCTTTGTAGTACAGCTGAGGCTGATGGTATTGTTGTTCGTTTTGTAAGGATTTGGCCATAAACTGAACTACTGGACAAAATATAATTTTTACCTGATGGAAAATATGCATATCAAAAAAAAATTATTTTCACCGTTCTATGCCCATCTTGATATGTTGAAAGGTTCTGATTCATTCACAACTGAGTAACAAGTGGTTGGGGGGGGAGAAAGGAGGAAGTAAAAAGGCTTTAGTGGAGATTTTGGCAGATGAGAAAACTTTTTCATCATCCAAGTTAATTTAAAATAAGTACTGTATTATGAGAGTACTGGTACATATATCAACATTTCATAAGGGTTAGCTAAATGGATCAAGTATATTTTCCATCAGCAACCATACATTTATAATGTCAAATTAAAATGACTATAGTTTAAGATGGCATCTGTTCCTACTGGCATCGCATTGGTAAAGTGACCTTTAATAAAGTATTTTTATTAAACGTCATATGAGCTCAATGGAAGACTGATGTTATTTGGTGTTTTACTCGAGAGGGAACAGAGTTTTTGAAATGTGAGCGATAATAAATATTCAGCTGGTGACATTTCAAAGCTGATGCCAGGCACCCAAAAATCCATTATAGTATGTGGCTGACTCCAAAACAATTTGGCGAAACAAATTATTGCTCCGTCTAAAGGTGAGATAATGTAGATGGCCCAATATGGAGAATTCAGCAAACAACATCAACAGGTGGAAATTATAAAGGGAAAATAACATCAGTCTTAGAGGAGGAAAGGTTGTGATTTGATTTACAGTCATAATTTTATTTCTTCTGCAGCGAGCAGGTGTATTATTGTGAAGAAGATAAATTAGCAGGTGTGAGCTGTATTCATCACGTGTTTCTGTTTAGTCCCTGAGATGAAGAATGAAACTAAGCACTATATAATGTCGCCTTCTGTTGTGTGCCACTGCTTGACCACATCAAGGATCATTTACTTCACTCGGAATCGCTGCTTACATCTTCAAGTGTTTTTATTTATGCATACATTTCACACTGCTTTGCTGTCATTAGTGCTCATGACAGAATGGTTATGACATCTTTAGTATTCCAACTAATGTCAATGGGCAGATAGTCAGCAGACTGAATAGGTCTCTGATCATGACTGGAAACACACATGCTCTGCATCTCACCTCTCATTTGCAGAGTGAGTGTGCTGAGAGATGACAATTACATGAAAATGAACAATTTGAACAAGTGGATGTAATGATCTCTAGTGGAATGAAAATCATTGCAGCAATCACTGAGGGGTATTGCTTTTTTACCTCCTCTCTGATCCATCAGACAGCACGCTGAAAAAATGTGAATTTGATGAATCTTGGGGGAAGGGGAAATGGGCTGGATGTGCACAAGCGTTTGTGTGTGTGTGTGTGTTTGCGAGTGTGCATGTCATTTTGATATTTGATTTTCATGCAGTATTTATAGCTTTAAAGATATTATAGAGCACAAACAGGGTGTACTTCAGTGATGTGTTGGTTCCAGATATGGTTATTCAATGCACTCTGGAGTGCCCTTCTCTTTTAGATGAGAGAACAAGATGGGGAACCCTGGAGCTTTATAAACTGCCCAGTCTATGTATCATCAACACCTTTAGATAGTCAAAACACATTACTTAATCACCCTGACAAACTACTGACTCACTGGACACGTAACCAATTCCAGTGGGTGAGTAGATGTGGCCTGATATGGTTTTACAGTACCGAACCTCTGCACTGCTTTCAACCTACACGCTCGTGGTGTAAAAGTAACTTCAGCAGAACATGGGTGGTAATGAATCTTGACTCTCTAAAAACATGTCTTTGAATTGATGAGCTATTTTGACTAAAATCCAGGCATGAATTGCAGACACTTCTTATTTTTCACATATTTCACAAATGTGAAATTAAATACTGTATATTTGCACTTTATTTTTTTTTAATAATAGTTCTAATAAAGATCATTCTTGTATTGCCATTCACCTATTATTGATATAAATTGAGTCCAATATACAACCTTAAAAATGGGCTGAATACATATCGTCTAAGATATGTAAATTATGGTATGTCTGCCTCTTTGAGTTAAATATGCATGTACCTGTGCAATAATGCACATGGAAACATATTAAAAACTACCAGACACTTTAACATAATTCAGAGAATAAATTATATTTTCTTTAGATTTCTTAAGTTGAACTCTACACATTATTCCTTCCATGATAAAAAACTACTGATGTTGCAAAAATGAATGATTTTTCCTTGGGCATTTACAGTATGTGTAGTGAAAATATATATGATTAACAGAAAAGTAGTGGGACACTGGGTAATAATTAAACTAACATCTGGCTAATATTTGATGTTTAGCACTCATAAAAATATTAATTTAGTGTGTATGACCTCTATTCCAAGGAGGTTCAGAATAACGAGCATGCGCTCGTACAGGAGTATCTCATTTATGTGGTCATATTCTCAAATAATATCCATTCTATCAGACATTTCCTAACAACTTATCCTGCCTGACTTGCTGTGATGAGTTTGCAAAACTATGTTTCGATTCTCTCACTTCCTATTCTATTCTCTTTCATCTCCTGGGGTGGCCACTGAATATAAGGAAACATTATTCATCCTCAGACAATGAGCACAAACTTGTCTCCATGGTTACCAGGTGTGCCACGGACAGTGTCAATAGCTGACTGGTGTCTAATCTCTAAGCTGTCTTAATTGTGTGATCCCTCCGTTTCTATCTGCCTCTCTCTGCCTCCAACCACAGTATACAGGGTGCAGTGATATGGGTGCTCAATGTGATAGATATGGCAGATTTTGTGTTTCGACCAGGTCTGACCTCTCTACAGTGTTATCATGCATGTATTGGTTGTATGATGACTTATTACTTTGCGGAGATGGAGTCCCTTGAAGCAAGTCTGTCCATAAAAAAGGATTTAGGATGGTAAATGCGCTTTGTTCACAATTTCTACCACCACCTACTTCTCTATATACATTATCTACTGCAATATCCATTAATCTCTACTCCAGCTCTTATGCACACACACAGACACACTCCCTGATATGTGGTTTCTCTCAAAAGGTTATTAGTCTTCCCACAGGGCATACGACATATAGAAGCACATTATATCAGAGTGCTCATTATGTTTGCACCATCAGAGCTTTTTGTGTATTGGAAAGGGGTGAATTCAGCCACTGTGACTATATGAACAAAACATGGTTGACAGAAGCAGGCAGGCCTTAGGGCATTGGGAATCTCTTAAGCTTCTGTAAGTTGTCACAGAAACTGCATGCGGCTCTTCAAAGAATCAAAACATGTTTAGACAGAAATATGTTAAACAGGCGGGAGGAGAGGCATTGCACCAACATGCAGAATAGTGGATTAAAATAAACAGTTAATAGCCTTAAATAAGACTGGACTGAAACAAAAACAAAGAGATTAGTTGTAACAAGATGAAAAGCATTATCATAACTGAATATTAACTAAGCAAGTTGGTTAGGAACTGCTACAGAGCAAGCAGTGGTCTCAAGCATCATACACAACCGTTGTGCTGAATATGCAGCTGAAGATGAATACAGGATCCAAAAGTAAAAAGCCTGGTAGCTTGACAGACAGGTACTTAAGTCTTATGTTACATAGCTGCAACAGAAGCACACAGATAGCTCTTTTACCTCTACGAACACAATGCTGTGTCATCGTTCCAGACCTGACAGCTAAAATTAGATCACCACAGTTTCCCATTGAGAATAAAATACCTCTTGTCTTTACTGTGTGATAAAGTTAACAATCTATTACAATATTGATTTAACAAGCACAGCCTGCCAGCATATCACTACTAAAGCAAAACGGGAAGAATTTGTCATCATTAAGGCCACATTATTGTAGTAATTGAATGTGGCTGTCAGTTATTGAGTTTGTTATTGTAATAAGCCAGCTGGGGGGACCAGAGGGCCAAGGTTTGAAGAATCATGCAAAATAACTGCAGCTATTGTGCAAAAGTTATAGAGGAAAATTATGTTTTTGTGTCAGAGAATTGACCAATTAGACCCAATTGAAATGTGATAGGTGTCATTTGAATTTAGGAAGCTTGTTACTAATGAAGAAAATGTTATATATAATTGATAATACCTCACACATACAAATAGATTATATGGGCTCTATTCTTGTGGACCATTGAAGAGAAACACTGCATGGGATCTGGCACTTTCATGGCAGAAGTGGGATTAGGAAGAATACACTTTCAGCTGTGTGAGGGGTTTGCATTATGACCAGCACATTTCCTTTTTTCCTTTACTATGGTGCATTTAAAGGGAACAATCCTGCCACAAAATATTCTCCCAAGAGGAAACTGATATCCTTGTGCTGGTTGGGCAGAAACACCACAAGCTAATATACGGCATCTAAAATTATATTAGTTTGAGGGGAGATAGGATAACATATTTTTTAACTAAGTTACTCTGCTCCTAGGAGAACAGTTGCCCAGAGTAAGAAATGGTTTGTTTGTGAACAGCTTTCCTATAGGAATAGTGTGTCTGCCATAAATCTCTAACAACTGCAGGTTGCTGGCACCTTCACTATTGTCACTTCATGCAATATATGCAATTTGGTGCATAATGATAGTTCTATGTTGACATTCATTCATACAGCCGTATCTAGTCAGAATGAGTACATCATTATCCAATTTAAACTGGAAAACATACAGGATCATCAACACCAAGAGCTGGTAAGCTTTTGAATAGGATCTGGTTAGACATGCGTTACATGCTAAAGTCATTAAAATGGCACAGCCCTCGACTGCTGTTTGTGGCACAAGTCTTGATGAGCAGCTGGGCGTCCAAAGCACAAATCGTAGACTGTCAGACTGTCAACAAAAATGCATGTGCATCCAACCAAAATGCCACTTTGGCAGTGCAAAATGCTGCCATCCACCATTTGATGTGCAAAATTAATGCCCAGTTGTCCCTGAAAAAACACGTTTTCCTCTGGGTACTAAAGGCGTTTGAAATCCTACAACCTCAGTGTGTATGTCTAAGTGTGTGTGCCCAAGCACATCCTGAGTCAGGCCTCCATCACTTCAGTATAGCCCCTGCCGTTTCCCAGGCCAGTCATCCATTAAGCCTCTGATTGCTGAAGGAGGCCCTGGGTACACTCTATGCTGACACCCTGGTGCCAAAAACAGCAGGCTGATCTCCACCAGCTTCACACCCTCAACTGTTTTTCATTCTCTTACTGTTATGGTTAAGTTTTAGGACAGGTAACTAATCATTCTTTTCCTGCATTAGATCACGCCTTGGTATGCACTCAGGGGACACACAAAACAAGTGAAAGGCATGAAAACTGATTGGTGTTAAAGCTGTTTACTTATCGGCAATTACACAGACAAGCATGACTGTTTGATTAAAAAGTAACTGCGGTTTAGAGGACGGGTTTTGGGAATGTTTTGCTGAATAAACTACATTTCAACTTGAACCCTTCTTCAGCAAATTTTTATGTGGTTTGAGAATACAATGAACAGGAGCCATAATTTACCAAACTGTTATCTGTGGAAATGCACTTAAAATAGAGCAAGTAGGTGATATGAAGTCATGTTTCCAGTGTCTCATTAAAATATATACATACATCACATCCCCTAGAGGTTGCATGGAGCTATACTGAATTAATTAAAGCAGGGATCTACTATATTATGTAATGTTAAATTGCTAACTTAAAATCCCTGCTCCAAGACAGCTGAAAGATTGCACACCAATAACATCAGTGCTATGCTCCTGCCATATTACTCTATATATACATATTACTGTCAGTACAGTAAGTCTGACCTTTATCTTCTGTTGTCGACAGAAAAACTAATTTCTATGCAACATCCAATGACTCACATCTACAGCTCCCAAAAACCTTCTTCTCTACTCCCTGTGAAAATGAAAGGCTGAGTTTCACTTTACAATAAAGGGCCCAAGATGCTAAATCCATATAACGAGTAAGGAACAAATCAGGAACTACAGTAACCGCTAATAAATAAGTAAAGTTACAAAGCTAACAGCTGATTGCTAATAAAGAAGTTTTTTATTTGTTCTTTACTTGTTCCTTGGTAACTACTCAGGCATTGTACATCTTATTCTATCTTACTCTGAAGTGTGTCTTGTCCTATTTTAAAGAGCACCTTATAACCTTTATACTAATAAACACTTTCAATGTTCCCTAGCTAATAAAAGTATGAATACAGAAAAATGTTCAGGCTGCTGTCATTGTGACCCTTGTACATGCTGGTGATGGACTTTAAACCTTCTATATATCTGCTATTGCAGGTGCACTCAAGATATCTGTGGATAAGAGTGTCAGCTATCTGCTATACATGTGAAATGTTTTAAGTTTTGTCCAACAGTGGGGTCCGATAAGACACTTTTTCTGGGGGGTTTTATGAGTGAGGTACAGCAATGGAGCAGTTTATAGTATGACTCACTTTAGGTGCTTGTGTTATTTTAAGTAACAATTTGCACCACAGTGTTTTGATGTGCACTTTGCACTATTGTGCTGCATGTTTGGCCCTGCCTTTCATCTCTGTTGCATCCTCTGTATTAGCTGGAACAAAGGAGCTCTGCTTTCACATGTTTCTAATTTTGTCTTTTAAATCAAAATTCATCATAGCAACACTTGAACTGTCATTAACAATGCTGAATTTACAATAAAGCAAATAACCAGTTGGAAGACCATGCATAAAGATGAATTTCCCTGTCCCTGGGCTACAACTATCTCCAGCATCACACTATCTCTGACAGGGCAGCAATTCAATCATTCCTCACCTGAAAAATCTGGAACTCTGCCATATGTTACTACTGTCAAGTATTACGTTTGATGTCAGGCTCTGATAAGTCCCTTCCCCCCTCTAACAATTTGGTGCATGGGTATATACAGGAATATACAGGAATGAAAATATATAATAGCCAGTAGCCTGCACACATTACATATACATTCAGCATTCACTATCTATTTGCATTCAAAGCTGCAGCAGTTGAACAGCCAAAAGAAACAGGCGGTCAACTGAACAGAATGACATCAATGAAATTAATTATGAGCATGACAGCAACATCGAAATAATTTCTCAAGCTAATGAGCGGTAGAAAAGCATGGGCCTATATGGTTGTGTGTGTGTGTGTGTCTGTGTGTGTGTGTGTGTGTGTGTGTGTGTGTGTGTGAATGTGAGCTGTTTGGAGTGTGTGAGAGGACACTGGCCATCTGCATTGACTGGCTAGTTCTTATATGGCAGAGGATAGAGAGATAACAATGCCAGACAGATTAGTGATAAACACAGCTACTGATCCATGAGATGTAGTCACCAGTCCATCACCACAAAAACTGGACTGAGAATCCATCTGATGGTGAGCACATGACCCGTACATCATTTCTCTTTAGGCCTACCTCAGCCAAGACATGATTAACACACATTTCAGAAACATTTCATCCCTATCTATAAATGTAATTTAATAAATTGGAGATCCAACAATACACATTCTATCACCATGACACAGTTTTGTTCATACATTGCATCCATTACAAATTTACAAGCTTGAACACATTTCTGTATGGATTTTCTTAAAAGTGAATATTTGAGACTAAACTATTTTGCATGTTCTCTTGTTAAATATAAAGGAGACAGTAATGCACATGTTCACATCCTGTTTTTGCATTTCCTCTAAAATTTGAAGTTCTTCATCCAATCTGAACAGTTCTCAGCCCTTCATGCATGACTTTGGATGAGCTTGCATAATAACATGCATTCAATGTACGGACTGCAATTTCATCAAGTCAATTTGTTTTCTTAAAGTAACCAAACTAAATATGAACTGAAGGATTTAAATGGCCATAACTTTTTAGGCATGTAAATCCTATTTCTTTTCTACCTCAGAATAATAATCCATATTGATATTTACCGGGGGGGGTTTTGTTTGTTTGTTTCTTGTTTTTTGCTGACTGTCAGCCTTTTGTAGCCAGACACAAACTTTCACTCAAAACCTACAGACTTTTTCACAGCTGTTCAGTAATGTTCCATTCATCAAGAAAATGCTTCAGCAAAATCGTTGTGTGGATGACAGAAATATCGTGGCAAGGGAGAGGGAGATTTATTAAGGAAGGTAAGCTGTTAATCTATCTATTTTCACTTTTAAATGCCACTAACACCCTGCAGAGGAGACTGCCCTTTTCCTTTACTTCCAAAGTTAGTCTTTAATTAAAGTTATTTTGCAGAACATATTTGGCCAGTTTATTCACATTTATGACTGTGGCCAGTAAATCACGCAGAAAATAGTTTCCACAATTTTACAGCTTCAAAATACCTACTTACCAATCATGCACATCCCAGACTGATTGTGGTACAGTGTTTTCTGGCAGAAACACTGATTTTCCTTCTCTAAATTTAGTTTCCTATGTCTGGAAGAGTGTGTGCGATGGCAGAAGAAGGGGATTGAGTGGTAATCATAGACACTCTAATTAGTGCTTTAGGCCTCGTCTTCTTTAGAGTAGGGCGGCTGTAGCACAAATAGATGCACTGCTCATGCTTACACACACACACACACACACACACACACACGCGTTATCTATGCACATATTTTGGGGGGACATAACCATAAGGGGTAGGCAGGTGCACAGAAGTCTAATACGGGAAGGGCTTATAGTTATAGCCACTGTTTCTGAAAACCTCTGAGCGCAATCCACCACATATATTACCCTTAAATGTATTGATTCTGCAACTGTTGGTGCTTTTGGTTGACTTGAGAATATGAGGAGGAGGAAGACACCAGTAAAGCCACCTTAATGTAATTTTGCTTTGACTGCGATGGGAGGCTGCCCTAAGTGTCAGGAGCACATTCAATTCCAATCTTTGAGGAAGGACAAGGGTGACAGAAAGACGGTAAATGTCAAATTGGATGCAGAATTGTGAAGATGAACAGAGACAGGAGAGAAGAGTGGTTCTAAATCTGGAAAGCATCAACAGATATTTTTTAAAAAGACACATGACAAAAGAGGGAGATAAGGAAGAGAGAGCTGAAAAGGGAAGGTGGTGTGGGGTAAAGCAAATGGAAAAGAAGCAAATATACCCATAAGAATCATATGTTATACATTAAAAATGTCCAACATTGTATGCAAACACACAATGTTTGTGTAACTTGTCATACGATTAAGGGCATTTTTGTACAATTTTTGTACGTGAAGAAATTTCACATGGAAAGGATACTATATGGTACAGTGTGGTACTAAACTATCCTACTAAACATACAAATAAAATCTATAACCTATATGAAAGTGATCATAATCATGTAAGAAATAATACACAAACCATCTTTTTTACTTATAATGTATATAAATGATATATAATATTATACATTGCTTGTGATTTTTAACACCTTTATTTGTGAAAACATACTGGGATGAAGCTGAAATAAAGGCTGTCTGACGTGATGATTTGTCACCAGGGCCACAGATCACACACCCTTTCCACATTTCCACCACCCTTCTTGATGCCTGACTGCTGCCGTCTCTTTTTTTTCTCTTGTCTGTCTCCTCTCCTAACACAGTTTATGCTTCATAAGCTTCACATTGTTCTCCATCAATCCTCTCATTTCTTTCAGGTATTCATGCATCTTTCCCACACTGGTCGGGAGCCCTTCCTAGCCACATCCGTTCCATTCTGAATAAAGCATGTAATTAAAATGGATGCTTGTCTGCTCTTAGCTCTTGCCCCTTTAATGTCCTTCTGTCTTGACATCACATTGACAACCCCTTTACTGGTCTGCTACCAATCTGTCGGTAGAAAGTATATGCTGTTGACTGCAGATTATAAATGAGCACTGTGCTTGAGAAGTAGTTGTCATGCTGAGAGATAAGATATACATTTTTTACAGAGAAGAATTGGCAGCCATAAAGGGGAATACAGTACATTACTAATGGCAAAAGATGTTTGAACGGAACATTTTAATATCAAAGAAATAAAAACTTATTTTTCCCCCCAGTTGCTTTTCATTTCCTAAACCCACAGTGCATTCACCTAACTAAATTATTTTGTCATGCATCATTAGATTTTGCTGACTGTTTGTGTGTGTGTGTGTGTGTGTGTGTGTGTGTGTGAGAGAGAGTATTTAAATTATATATACTGTATATTTGGCCTCTCACTTGTATCAAAAAATTAATTTTGTTTGGCTCAGTGTACCACCAGGAAAATTATTTGTCTCCTGAAGAGCGTCTGGGGAATGCATTAACGACAGGAAGTTTAAATAGATCTATCCATAATATTAATAGCGGTAAGAGGCTGTGGACCAGTGGGATATATGGGAGTTATTCAATGTATACAACCAACATGTCCTATAACTGTGTCACTGCACAACAATTGCACTGAATAACATTTGAACATATTTTGGAAAATATGCTTTGGTACTGCAGAGCGGTTAGCGCCCCTGCCTCCCAATAAGGAGATCGTGGGTTCGAATCCCGGACCAGACCACGATCTCCCTGGGTGGAGTCTGCATGTCCTCCCCGTGTTGCCGTGGGTTTTCTCCGGGTTCTCCGGTTTCCTCCCACCGTCCAAAGACATGCATTAGGTTATTGGTGACTCTAAATTGTCCCTAGTGGATGAATGTGTGCGTGAATGGTTGTCTGTCTCTGTGTCAGCCCTGCGATGAGTTGGCCACTGTCCAGGGTGTACCCCGCCTAAGGCCCGAAGCCACTGGGATAGGCTCCAGTCACCCGCGACCCCGAACGGGAACAAGCGGTAGAAAATGACTGACTGACTGCTTTGGTACTTTGCTTATCATGCCCTATCTATGTTAACACAACAAAAGCAACTTATTCCTCAGCTGAAATTTAATTACAACTCAGTATGCTGGGGATTATGCAAAGTAAGTAAACATTATTAGAGTGACACATGCAGGGGCTTTGTCTCCTGAGGTCTCTTTGCAATAGTTTTCACGGCTGATTATTCATCATCATTTACATTTAGCGGACGCTTTGATCCAAAGGGACTTACACACTCACAGACTGAAGGTGCAGCTTCGGGAACAATTTTGGGGTTCAGTGTCTGGCTCAAAGACACTTTGACATATTCTTGGAGGAAGCCAGAATCGAACTGGTGACCTTCCGATTGGTGGACGTGCGCTCTGCCACCAAGCCACAACCACCCCTTTCCATGCGTTTTATAATTAATTAAAGATAGACCCTACCAAACATGGTTCCCTGTGGATTAGCATAGTTTGAAAATGTTCTATGAAAAACCTTTTAACAAAATTAACCAAAAGTCCCAAATGCATCATTCGTATAAGATCTCTCCTTAAATAGAATACAGTACATAACTAACACAACTGTAATTATGTCAAACAGTATCCCATCAAAAAATAAAGACACAAGGCCAAGAAAATGACCAAGACTTTGTCGCCAATTTTTTGTGTGGACAGATTCTGATTCTCTGCTACACACACAAGTCAGTCTTTACTCATAAAGACTCGGCTTGATTTGGAGAGGTGTTTGACTCAGTGGTGCAACAAGTAAAAGTGGTGTCTATCTACATGCACATGATGATTACATGCAAATGCAAAATGCATGTGGATAAGAAAATTAATTCAGGCATTATGACAAATGTGAGAAGAGAATCAGTTTTAGATATGGTTTTGTAGACAACAGAATAAGAGTAGGTGCTTAAATGTTTTGGTTATATTACAAGCTTTGCATTGACAGAAACTAGCATGTGGAAAACATATCATATTTTTATCACAATGAAAAAATATAGGTGGAAGGATTTTAGAGATATTGTCAGTTGAACCACAGAGACCAAGTCAGCATAAGGAACAGAGAGGAGAATGTGGTATAGTGTCAAATGTATTAACTGCAAGTATAATATCTATTATACTGGATCTGCATAGACTGGAGCCATGTCTTCAGTAGCAGTAAGTATGCTTAGTAAAGTTTTTAATCACATTGTTTGCTGCACATTAATTTCCTTGTAACAGCATAACACTGAGAAAATAAAATACCTTTTGGAAGATCTACATATTATTATTTGGGTTATATTATATTATTATTTGGGATACACTGTAATTGAGCAATATGTTGTTCATGAATATTTCTGTCCACCTGTACCATCCAGCCCACTGGTAAAATAAAAAGATACTGCCGCCAGCCGCTCACACATACACACACACATTGAGCTATTGCAGGTTGCCTAATATAAGGCAAAGAAATAATGAGCAATAGTAAGAGTCTGCCATATTTTCTTTTGATAACCAAATATTCCAATAAAACAGAGTGTATTGAGTACGTCGACATGTAATACAACATGTGATGTAAATACTAAGAGCCATTAAGAAAGCAAGGGTTAGACGCAATGATAGAGACTCTCGGAATAATCTCCAGCTTTATGGCATTTAGTTCATTTTAATATTTGATTTCCATCCTATATATACTAGTTCTAGATATTTGCGAAGAACACTGAGTTCTCTTCAACAAATTAGTGATATGGTGTACCCTCCTGATGACTCTTTGCTTCACTGTTGCAGGTACTGTTTGATAAGCTAAGCTCGGGCTTCAAATTAGCCCCCTCTTATTAAAAATAGCAGGGTGCTAAGAGGTTAGGCGCTCCTTATTAAGGCATTAATTATGAACTACCTCTCTGTCTGGAGCAGCAGACTTTGATAGGTCTATATTTTAACTAAAGGAAAATCAAGGAACCAAATGTCTCAATACAAGCCGGCAATACGCAGCTTATCAAGCAGCCGTCTTCTGATTTTCTGGGAATATCAGCAGTCAGTGTGGAGAGAGGTGAGGTCAGGAAATGAATGAAAGGAAGGTTTAGGCTTTTCAGATATCTACATTGTATCTTGAGCATTGATAAACACTTATATCTCTCTCAGGTCCAATAAATTGTGTTTAAAGTCATCTACATAAGCCATGCTGCCTGATTGTATGTGGCTAGTAGAAATACAAAACACAGGAATATACAACCCCTGAATCAAAATCAGCACACACAAATCAAACAACTTGGAACTCAAGAGGATTACTGAGGGGGTGTTGCAGAGTATTTGTAGCAACAGAATGCCCTACATATAAATAGAGAATGATATGTGTTTGCAAGTCTTCAACAGTGGCTATAGACACTGAATTTCATTTACACACATTGCACTACTTACTTATTTTCTTGTTGTGTTTTTTCTTACTGGGTCACCATGACGTCTATGCCCTTTTCCTGAGGGTGAGAGTATGTGATTATGTCAATATTTCTGTGGATCCAGTGAAAAATAATACAGATGGTTTATCAGTGACCTTTTCAATCGGTAAAAAGACAGCTGTTGCATGCACACAAGCACATTATGCATGTACTGTACACCTACAGTGTACTGTGCGTGTGTGCACATGCTTGCATGCATAAGAAACAGTATTAGCATTTATTACCGTTATATTCTGCTGGTAATTGGCATTTTTCTCTCTCCACACATGGGACTTTTTGGTATGTTAATAAGCTCATTCAGTGGACGCTGAATGCAGTCGTTGTATTTTGCATTTTGAATTCACTCTCAGGCCTCCTCCAAGAGAATGATGGACAACTGTCATATTTTCTGCTTCAAAGCAAATCTTTCTTCTTTACCACAATGATGGATTCAGACAGTCCTTAAAAATCTGTTTCTGTATGGAACCTCTTCCTGGTTATGTAATTCTCTTTATGATCAAAGAAAGATCAAGATCAGGCAAGAGACTTCAATCTGACTGCTTTATTAAAATGTTCTACTGTGTCCTGAATATGCTGAATTAAGTCACTATTTTCATGCCAATTTAATGCAAAATGGTCAAGGGATCTTGTCTGCTTTTGATATTTTCAATGCCTAGACCTAATACGTAAAATGAGTTTACTTGCAAACAAGATTCTACAAGAGATATTTTCTCATTTGCTTAAATGCCACAGCCCTCCACAATCCTTTTTTCATGCTACCGTAAAAGTTGTCTTCCTTTGTTTTTTTTCCCAGCCATAGCAGGTCTTCCTCTGCATTGTTGTTCTTTCTGGGTAAGACCTACCACTGAAATCCCAGAGGTGTGTGCCTGAGTGTCTGCACTGTAACTCTGAGTCATCATAATAAGTCTGCTCCCATTCTCTTTGCCGGTTGTCATTCCACTGCCTACACTGCATCTCTCTCACTCTCTCTCTCTCTCTCTCTCTCTCTCTCTGTCTCTCTCTTCGCTCTCTATTGATACAGCACCAAGACTTGAACTCACATGGGCAGTATCTCTGAAACATGGACATGTAATATACATTTAAATATGCATGTGTGATTTGTTATATATTTTGTATGTGTAATTTAATTTGCTAATTTCATGTATATGTAACAAAATGATCTAAGCTAAAAGTTCTGAAAATGACACTGCTTAGATGGCAAAATGCTGAAATGCTGCCATCAAAGCCAGACACTCCAGCCATAATTACATAATTTGACACATCCACTGCTTTTAGTTCAGCATTAACCAGGCTCAAATAATTTGTTCAGGATTCATGTTTACCTTGTTGCACATACTGTCCTTAAACATAAACATGACAAGTTTTTCAGCTTTTTGTATTCTGCTGCATTAATTTCTGCATGAACCAATTGTAGAAGATCATGTTTTAGTGTTATCATGTACACCTTAACAACACACAGTAACCTAAACATTATGAATGTTTCTCTAAATGTCTGTCAAAGTTATTTTATTGTTGTGTAGCTGAAAGCACAGACTGATTTAAAAGTGGTGGTGCATTATTGTGCTGCTTTGCAGGAGCCGACATCCAGGACTGACATGTGGCTGCCAGACAGCAGTGCATACACGGACTACAGTATATTCTCAGAAAACCAAACCTGGAAAACAACCAATATCCAAATATGTACTACCCTGGGGAAAATGTGTGATGTTCATAATAACATATTTCATTAAATAGGCTGATGTGAAAAAAGATTTCAAGTGGAAACGTTTTCCAGTCTACAACAAAGCACATGAATAAACACTTTTTGCAAACCTTTTGAATCAGTATGCACGTTCAGTTACATTACTATGCATCTATTACATAACTTTGTCCAAGCAAAACACGCACCGCACATTCACATTCACAATGTTTGCCTGTCTCCAGCAAATTTCAAATCTGCAAGCAGATTTTTACACTTCAAGTTAATATCCTGACACTGCATGCAGTTAGTAGGAATCCACAATGTGGGTGTAAAAAGTATAAGCGACTTTTCTGTTAGGAAAAAATAAAAATGTTACTTTAAGTTTACCTAGAGATGAGTGCTATTTATCCATCGCCATCAGAACACGCGCCCAAGAAAATGTCAGTGCGCCTTCTTCATCGTCATTTACGGCAAACGTTAGTCGTTTGGTATGAATGCCTGTCAATAATTAGCACACATTATACCTTAGATTTTTATCATAATACACTATTTTTAGCGCAAAAAATCAGCATTTTGAATAAATGCTGAAATACCCCCGAAAACAGCAAACATACATAGACATGTAGCAAAAATAGAGAAAGATGGTTGACGTGTATGCATGGGTCCTTCGGACTTCCGGGTGTGTCTGAACAGATCGCAAACGGAGTTGCCTCGCACTAAAGATGTGAGTTTCTGCCCTTTTTTGTGTCATTTGCCCCTGAATATACTTCATATTAATTAGCCAGCATCAAGTTGCTAATGACGCTCATTCCATCCTCTTCATTAGGTCTAAAGTAACGTTTAAAATCACCCTGACGTCGGACCCCCGGCTGCCATACAAAGTGTGAGTAACTGTTACAGTGACAGCTCAGCAGTCACGGCGTTAATGTTGCATCCAACCGGAATGTTTTTAACCATGTATTTAACATGTTATCTTACCGCTACTACTGCAGATGTCGGTACTAACGTTAATGCGGTTGTGGAAACCTCCGCTGAATGATGGATTTAAACTGAGCTACAGAAACTGTGGTCAGTGAGAGAACATCTGTGTGAAGCTGAGATTCACATGCAGACACCCGATAACCGCTAACGTTAAGTTCAAGTCTAAACTTTATATATAGAGCATGGCTATAATAAATGAAATGGTCCTGAAGGCCTGATCTTACAGGGCGGCATCAATGAAAATAATGTCATTTTGTCATTGAGCTCATTATCTGTGAGCTCAATGACAACTAATACTAGGTAGGTAAGGTAGACCAGAGATGACAGACAGGAGGAGCAGCAACACAAATAATCACAGGCATGACTAAAAGTACAGTGGACATTATTTCTTTAGAAAGTAAGTTATGGCTGTGGCATTCATTTTGTGCCATCAGACTGGAGGTTAAAACACAGGACAGTAATACGATTAGTGGAGGGTCATCCTCTGCCACTGTGGGCGCAGCTTAATCCAGTCTGTTGCGTTTTGTCACACTCAAGCACAGGCATGTTTTAACACATATGAAAATACTCGGAATAAAAATTTGTGTCGGAATATGGTTTTCACCCCAAAATCAAAAATACATATTTTGCTAGTCATCCATCTAGATTGTTCGTGGTGTGATTTGCCAAGTTTTGGAGATATTGGCCATAGCGATGTCTGCCTTCTCTCGAATATAATGAATATATAATATATGGGACTGCATGGCACTTGGCTTGTGGTGCTCAACATGCCAAAGAAATACATTTGAAAAACTCAACAGCAATGTCTCTTTCCAGACATCAATCATGAGTCGGTTACTCAAGATAATCCACAGATGTGTTGTGAGCAGTTTCATGTAGGGACCTTTTTCTTTCTATAGTTAGTTTACTATAGTTATAGTTAGATAGTTCCTACATGAACCTGCTCACAACACATCTGTGGATTATCTTAAGTAACCAGGTCATGATTTCTGGAAAAAGACATTGCCGATGAGTTGAGCAGAAAAGCTTTCCGCTGCTGTTTTCCGTTGTGTTTTTTGCTGGAGGATGATTGTGGGAACAAAGTAATTCCAAATGTGGACTTTTGTTGATACGTTCTATTGGAGGTTTGCACTGTATGTATGATGTATGTATTTAATGCTGTGTGTGTTTATAGCTCTGTCAGTAAGCTGGACACATCCCGACACAGACGTTCCATTTTTTAGTTTATTTTCAGTTTTTTTTCACTGAAACCTTGAAATGAGCCACTATGCATGTACTACTTTAGAGTAGTAGTGATTTTCTGTTCACATGTTTTGTTCAAGAGCACAAGAAGATTCTCCCGATGATGAACGTAGCAAACTATGATGTGAAAGGACAGAGATACACCTGCTTAAAAACTTATTCATTATTTTTATTTGTTGTTTTGCATTATGTTTGGATTCACATGTTTTGGATCCCTTTTATTTCTACCTTTGTCCTGTGCATGTTAAATACAGTGCTGAAAGGAGCCACATTGTTGCGTATTCACAAGTGTGATGAAAATTAGACACAAAATGTCAACTGAACTTTTGAGCTTTTTTCCCACAGCCATTTTCTGCCGCATAATGTCAAATTTCACATCAGAGCTTCACTTAGATTTTTGATTTGAGTAATTGCAAATAAATAGCTGCAAAATACTAAGGCCACACAGACTATTCTAGCTTTAAAGTGTTGACAGGGAGTCGCTTCTCTAATGAGGTCAGACAAGGCCTCGCTGCAGCTGTTAATGTCTTAGCATGAATAGAGGAATAATAATGATAGTACATGAGGCATCGTATTCATTCTGGCAGATGACTGAACTTGAGCACACCATCAGTCAATTCAGCCTTTTATTTTTATAATCACCACCCACATTTAAACAAGTTACCACTCACTCTCAGTTAAGATAGTACGGTGGTGGTTATTATCTGACAAGCTTTCACTCTCACTCACAATGCTGAAGCTGCAGCTTGCACTTTGCTCGTCTCTGCGACCTGCTGCCTTATTGACTATGTCAATTGATTTTTCCTCCACCATCTCAGCTTCTTCTGGCGAATTGCATCTTTAACCTTGTGATTTTATTTAACTTTTCTATTTTCTATCTCAGCAAAATATGTCTCTTGGAGGCTGTTTACACCTGGCATTAACATGCGTCTTGGGTGATCCGATCACAAGTGGACAGCTCTTAAGTACGTCAGTTCACACCTGGCACTAGAATGTGTCTCCACATTAGTCTCGAGTGACCACCTTTGATCCGATCTCACTGACCCTCTCTATATGCAAATTAACACGTACATCATTTCCGTTTGCAAAGACCAAATGCGTTGGAATTTTTAAACTGATTTTGATGAATTTACTGTTTATTAGACCACAAATGAGACAAGAATGAGGTTGGAAAAACGCTAAATGCCACCAGAGTGGAGTGTTTCTGGGGGCCACTGTACAAAAACACACATATTATTATCATATTATTTAAATGGGGGTTGTTAAACTCAATTGAGCCCTGTGAGGAAAATTTCCTTTGGTTCTCCTCTTCTCCATGGAAGTCATAATGAATGGTCAGCTACAGAATTTCCCCTCTGGAGCTGATAAGGTGCGAGGGACTTGCTCTACAACACCAAAGCAGCCCAGGTAGTTGTCGATTGAAGCTCAGGTCGATATGAGAGAGATGATATTTAAATGTGGCATTCCTGCTTTATAAAGTAAATTGTAAAACATGGGGAATCAAGTGAAAGCTGGAGTTTGTGGTATTTTTAAAATCTTGTTTAATGCATTGTTTTGTTACAGACTAAGTGTCCCAGAGAGCACACCATTCACAGCAGTTTTGAAGTTTGCAGCTGAAGAGGTAAGCTTACTGTTTGTACTATAAATATTTAGTCACCAAGAGGGAGTGAGACTTAGGACATTAGTAGAAAAACTAACCACAGTCCAAGTCTCTGATATCGTCTTCATGTGGGACTGCACTGCAGTAGTTGCATTTAGCATATGGATATATGTAATGTGTAAATATGTTTGAGATAGCATGGACAAGTTTATTTTTCATCTGCTCAGTACATATCTTGGTCACAATTCTTTTTAACTTACTTTTTTCAACTTATTTATTTATTATTCAGTACAGATAAAAAAACAAAAAACATTGATATACCTTCACAACAAGACTCAACATTTGTCACTTAAAAGGTGAAATCTTAGGAAGAAAAGGCAGGAAAAATAAGTGTAGCATGTCTTTGGTATCGTGAGTCCCTTGGAGACTAGATAAGCACCGTGAAACCGCTCGCAGGTGATATATTTCTTTATTTTACTGCTCACACACAATATCACTTAGAGTTTCAGCCATCTGTCCCCTAAGCGCCACTGTTTGCCGGGCCGCTGCGCTGGTCCAGACATTTCTCTCCCTCCATATATTGTTGTTCTGATGTGTGTTTGGCAACCTCGGGTCCAGCACGCTACGGAGCCCCTCCCCCACCACAATAAGATTTAAAATAAATTAAATAAATAAGAGAGGATAAAATACATATGTACTGGTGTGAAACCTCTAAAGATTGTAATCGCCCCCCTTACAGGAGCTATACAAAGAAATAGTGAAAAAACTGGTATCGCTCAGACTCTTATCTCAATATGGCCTACAGAGTTTACTAGTTAGGCAAATCTGGCACCGGCAATTATACACATGAGCTTTACTCAACTAAAATGAAGTCGTGGTCCTGTAAGTTTTACAGACACGGAATGCGTTTCAGTCAACCGTCTGATCAGAACAGATTCGCAGCTGTCTACACGAGACACGAGAGGCATCACATGGCCCATATGTGATGCCTCTCGTGCTTTACCCAAATAATCGTGACCCAAAGCCTCTTTTTAGGCTTCAGGTCTGTTTTCTTCCATTGCATGCACATAAACACACAGCAGTACTGTGGCTGAACACATGCTGACAGGGGACTGGGTTAATTTGCAATTATTACAAAGCACCATACTGACAGGCCATAATGTTCGCATCTCCATCAAGCCAACAGAGATAGCCCACTGGGTTGGATAGTGTTTATCATTTATTAAAAGGGTATATTGTTTGAAAGTAGACTGTTTTACACAGAACCAATCTGGGAATACTGTTATTTTGTCAAATGCTCACATGCCAAAGTGGTTTGTAGAATTAAGTGTGAATAGCAGTGCCAATTTTTACCTGTAATTAACAGTGGCTGATGTGTTGGAGAGACAGAAAAATCACAAGATACACTTACAAATGATAAAAACCTTTTCTGAAAGACAGAACTGAGAATGTAAATGATTATATTTAATAATTAACCAACAGGGAGTGATTCAAACTCAATGATGTGTCGGAATTGGGGTTTTTACCATAATCCTTTTATAAACTGTATTTCATCCACCAATTTTACACTACATGAAACAACTCAACTCAACACCCATTCACTCCTGATCTAAACTGTATTTCATGCGTACCTGGCACTAGTCTGGTGAGCAGCACTTTGCTAACCTTATCTCCCCGGTGACAGACTGCTTCCTCCATCCCTTCACTGCAAATCTCACCAGCCCACGTCCTCTTCTGCCGAAACCTGAAGTAGGACATGTATTGTGACCATGCTGAGTGATTTTCTTCCAGAAATTCAAGCGTGGCTATCTTTCCCTCGGGCTCTCTTGACTGTATGTGTGTGTGTGTGTGTGTGTGTGTGTACATGCGGACCTGCATTAGTGTGAAAACGCAAAAAGTGTGTCTGTCAAGCGTGAAAGTTCACAGACAAAAGACTGGAAACAAAACACACTACACAGCATTTTTTTTTTTTGCTTGTTTCACCAAGTTTGTTTCTGAAGAAATCTTAACTACAGCCCCTATTTTGAAGTTGTCACCCAACAAAGTCAGTGAATCTCAGCACGCTGACTCAGTGGATGAAGCTTTCTTTCTTGATGATTTATTCACACTATGTCTTCAGGCTAAGTGGAATTGGGTTGCAACATGTCCCTGATTGTTTAACCAAAATATTTTAGTGCTGCTGAAATGTCAAATGGTGGCTTCTGTTTAGAATTTTACAAATTGGGATTTGCGTGTGACGATTTTTCTGTGCTTCATTTTCTTTTACAGTTCAAAGTGCCATCAGCAACCAGTGCAATAATAACAAATGGTGAGTTTGGGGAAAAAGTCTGCTCACTAATGATTTTTTGTCTCTTTAGCAAACTACCCCAAGTGCAGAATTGACATGGTTTCCAGCTTGACAGTTATGAAGAACTATCTTGCTTCAGAGAGAGTCTCATTCTTTTAGAAACCATGGGTTTTGACAGAGGTATTGGGAACTGCTAAGTTTCAAAACCTCTACAGCGAGCTGTGAGGATTTGAGGGAGCTCTAACAAAATCAGGGGGTGCTCACTGCAGTCTTAGAACTGCAGTGTGATGCTGGAAATAAGCCGATGTATGAAATACTGTCAAGTCAGATAATGATACATCATAATGATCAGTGAAAGCTCTACCAGAAAACCCTTAAATTGTGATTTTAAAATACTGTCATTTTCCTTTTTGTGCGTTTGTATTATAACTGAAAGTCAAAATGATTTATGCCTGAAACATATGGTACCGTCCAAATCCTATCGTAGGAAATTGTTGCTGCACTATTTTGCCCTCTTTTTTTAAATTGAGATTTGAGAAGTAAACCTAAGATGTTCCCTAAAATTCCATTCAACTTTCCGCTTCCAGTTGTCTTTTTAAAGTTTTTGTTGCAAAGTCTTGTCTTTCCTGCTGCTGTACATTTTCAGACATAAGGTATCCTTATACAATCTCAAAGAGGGGATAGGAGGTATTATCTGTAGCATTACGCAAGCACCATGTGGAATACATGACGAATTTATTGATCTATTCTGAGTGCATTTCCTGAAGGTTCCAAGCTAAAAATTGCTGTGTTTCTTTCACTCTAAACTTCCAGAGGGTGCAGCAATGTTGACCATCAACACACAGACTACTCGCAGTAATCTGTTTCTTCATCTAATTCTGCTTAAAGAGGCATTCATCTATGGCCTTTATTGATCTGTATTGGCTACCAGCAGGATTTGCAAGAACACTGATGCCACTTTTGTCAGCCCCCAAAACCCACTAACATACATTGGCCTATAATTAACGCAGGAAAATGATCAGCTCATTCATTGTTTCCCAACAATTAAACTGTGCAGCACCACATAAAAACTGATAATGTTTTTGTTCACCTCTGCTCTACACTGACAGGCAATTGAGAAAGAGAAGTTCAGAGGACATTTACAAGCAGTATGCCTGATGTATTTTCTCACGTACTGCAGCTTAGTCATAAAAAGATCACATTTTTAGGGGGTTGTGGGAAAGTGTTTGCCATATGAGAGTCGCCAAATAAGACTGAGATGAGATTTGTGTTAAAATGGCTGAGATATGACTGCAGTGTCAAATATGAGTTTTAGTTTTATCAGTGCAGAATTAATGTCTGGTTTGTTATTATTCCAGATGGAATTGCCTGCTGCTGAGGCACGCTGTCATTTTTGTTGCCTAGTGCAACCCCATTATGGATAAACTGATGATATTGTAAATTATCTTTTCATTTCTGTGCCACTCACTTGCATGACAATCTTTTCGGTTTACATTGTGTTGTTTTTTCTTTCATGTCGCCTTTGCAGACGGAATAGGAATCAACCCTGCCCAGACAGCAGGTGAGTTGGAGCCCATGCCTTAGATAATCTTTTGAACATCTATTTTTTTTCTGCACAAAAAACCCCCAAAATATTTTAGTTGTTCTTATATCTCCACAAAAGCCACTCTAGATGGTGTAAAGTGGGTTTTTTTCCTTTCAGTCAAATGTTTTACGGTGCTTTGTAATGTAATGTAATGTAACCTTGGGGCTTTCTTTTAAGCTCTGTGCCGCTTGTCAATGAGCTTTCATTAAAGCATTAATAACCTAAGGCATTAATACAGAACTTGAATAAATCATGTTTCATAATGCACTTTGGTAATGCTGGTGGCATTGTTAATAGTCTAAAAGATTAACTTGATAAAGAGACCCCAGAGGCAGTGATTTCTGTGGGTGGTTTCCTCAAAGAAGCCAAAGAAATGTAAGGCTTAATATGAAAAGCCTTACTTGAGGTAACATAACAAATCGATCTTGGATCAAGCAGGTCCAGCTAATATAATCAAGGTTACTTAAGTCAGGTTTGAACAGTAAAGTTAAATTGGCATTAGTGGATGTAAAAGGCAGGCCAGAGTTGCCAAACGTGGATTGTAAAAGAAAGAAATGTATGATAAATACAGGAGAAACATTGTTAAGATAAAGGCAACAGCAGTTACCACTAAGGTTAGGTGACGTAATATTGTACCACAATGCACGGATACATCATTCATGTCGGCATCGAGTATGCTCAGTGCTGCAGCCGATTTAAGTTCAACCCCAAAGAGGTCACTGTATCAGGGCTTACATTTTTTTTAATTCTTTTGTGAATTAGAGTAAAATAAAGTGGCTGGGTGAATTGTAGCACTGGTTAAACTGAGGTTGAGGCAAACCTGAATAAGCATTGTCTAAAACAATACATTTTAATAAAACTGAACCTCATAAAATGAATTACTGAAATAATCCTAACTTAACTGACATCTCTGTGTTTGAGCAGGCCTCATACTTGTTTGCATGGAAATGGTGTTTACTGTTTCATGAATACAAATGCACAGCCCCGAGAGGCAGTATTTAATGTTGAATTAAATTAAAAAGTGACCTCTGACTGCAGGTGAACTGGGCTAACATGCACCAAGCTGTTTAGTCAGAATTCACTTGACTTTAGATTCCCAGATTATTGCAGAGCCCTGCGGTTAATCACGTTGTCTCTGCGTCAGCCTCCTTGGTGTTTCCCTGAGGTTCATACTTCATGTGTACCACACCTCTCCTTATGTAAGTCATCATTCTCAACAAAGACGGGTAATGGATGACTGGGTTTTCTGCATAGAGCAGGGTAAGGTAATGCCTGCTTTGACCTAAGGCATGATTGGGTCTTTTTCTGTTGAGAAAGGAAAGAGTGGTGGGCATTCACAACCTCTTTTCATCTGCGTAACTGTAATGCCGTGTGCTGCCAAGAATAGCCTGAGTTCAGGCACCTCTGTCAGCCTGCCTTTTTTTCACCCACTGCAGCCAGTCTGCCTCATGTTCACAGGATCGAGTACACTGTGGAAGTCGATCCAGTGTAATTTTACAATCTCTTTTTCTTTACACATCTTCATAAGGCCATTGTCATAACAACAGTGCATTTACACTGATGGCTCTGGGAATGAGTTATACATATATGATCTCAGGATGATTGCTGGTTGAATGAACAAATTAATGAATGGGATTGCTCTCTGTGGTTCCCTAATGCAGTAGTATAAATTATTCAAATTAACTCACTGTGTATGCCTGCTAAAATCCACATGATTTCTGAATAAGTGGCTACTTTAGGAGGACAAATAGGCTGGAAATTATTGTATCCCTCAGTTCAGACATCTCTTTGAGCTTGTTTTGAATTTACAATGAATCCAAATGTTTGTGTAACTTCCCAACTTCCCAAATCTAGGACTTTTAATCAGAGATTGCATTTTCTTTTATCTATATTATGGTTTAAGTTAATTAGATACAGTTACAGTAACAAAATCAAACAGTTTTCAGTATTTTCCATCACTATGTTCGACAAACCATTATTTCTGAGAGTAGAAATTGTATCTTTTGAGAAGAAAGTAAAATTTTCTCTCCCTCCCAGCTGGTGAGTTAACATGTTTGTAGTGTATCAGCTTTATTGACACTAAAACCCGTTATCAAAGTACACAGATGTGATCTTTATGTGGTGCACTGTCCTGTGTTGCAGGGAATGTGTTTCTTAAACACGGCTCAGAGCTTCGCATCATTCCCAGAGACAGAGTGGGAGGACAAGGAGACTGATACTGCATTTCCTCGTTGACGGCATAATGACTCACCCGGCAGAATCATATAACACTTGAAACCCAGGAAACACCTCAGCATGTGTCATATTTATTTTCGGGCCCACAACTGACAGTGACTCACATGAGAATATACATATTTAAACTTGCTGATGACATGCACACACATTTGCATGCTCCCTGCTTCTTCATTCTCAGTCAAGTTTTTTTCTTTTTTCTGTAAGCCTAGTTGCATCAAAAGATTGGAGTGACATTGAGAATACTGAGAGGTGATGCGTAATTAATATACATAAACACAGCAGCTGTGCATCCTGGGAAAGATTAACAAACAACTGAGTCAACAGTTATAGCTTTTGTATCTTTGTAAATGAAAATAAACAATCAGTATGACTAACAGCAACGCATGCCTATGTTGCAAGGTTACTTTTGTCTTAATTAGCATTGTGTATGTGGTAATATGAGAGGTGATTTTAAAATATATGTACAACATGCTTTTAAGGACCGATATCGTTATATTAAGTGGTTTTCATTATGCAGGTAAATTGTCACATTAGAAATTCTTTTTTTACAAGTCAGACAAGTATTTCTCAAACTCAAGATAATTAAACTTGCACCATGGCTCTGGACTGAACTTGTACCGTGGGACCAGCTCCATCCATAACCAGAAAAACATATTTACACGTACGAGTATTTCAGCTAATGGGAGGAAATGTAATTGTTCATCTGTCAAACTGTGACGGCACGTGGATCTTTACTGCCCTCTGTCAGGTTACATTTTAACATCCGTTTGTACTCACCCAAATGCCTTGCCTCTGTATTTCAGGCCAGGTATGATGCCCCATCTTCACACGGTAGATATAAGGAGATTACATAGGGTAATATAAACATTTTTAAAATGCACTGCTAGTTTAATTAGGAGCTGAGCAGTAGGTGGTGAGAAAAGAAGGCAGGCATTCAAAAAGCTCTCCAATTTATTCTCCTCCAGAACTAAATAAAATCATGATAGGTAGACCATGTAGTTAGTTCTGAAATGTGCTTTATTGTTTCTCTGACTGATTAATGAGGGAAATCAGTTTATTATCCCCTTCACATTAATCATCGTATGAGAAGGTCTGAGTCATTTCTGAATTGGTTCTCTTTGTCCACCATTGAAAACAAAAAAAAAAGTATACTTGGTAAAGAAAAATAGGCAAGAGAGAATACCGCAGTGTGCATGCTGTAATACACAAGAGAAAAGCACACCCATCACAAATGGATTTTCTCATTTATTTTAAGTCACTGCTGGGCACATTCACCAGAAATGTACTTCTGAAATGGGACCACAGAGTAGGCTACTGTGGATGCAGCAAATGCTATCTATTGCAGTGGAGCAGTATTGGCCCAAACATGCTTAATTACTGCAGTCATTTGCAAAATAATATGCATTTACAAGCATCATGTGTACCTGGCTTAAATGGCAAGTATCTTTGTTTTGTCACATTTTCTTTTTATTTAAGTGGTGGATGGTTGTTTTCGGGCCAGCATTAATATTTGACCTTTTTACATGGTGACTAAGTACAAACCAAAAGATAACATGGATTCATTTAAAAGTACAAAATCAGCTTATTTCATCACATCCTCCGATTTTCTGCTCTTTTAGGCATGAAATTAAGATTTCACACTTAAACAAAATGAGTGCTGCAGTTTAATCTATATGAGCAACGAGGTAGAAGGATGCCTCATAATCACAGGTTGAGCTCTCTGTCCTGAGCCGAGTTGAGGATGAACGGCTGCACACGTAGACCTGTGGCTCAGGGTGCTGCCTAGATGAATTCCTGACTGGGACTCATCCAGGAGGAGAATTTCTTCTGATCCACCACCAAATCAGCAGCAGCACCCTTCCAGGCTTCTGCAAGTTCATCATGGCTCCCTGGGAAACATCTTTTCAGGCAGCCTGCAGAAAGACCAATGAAATAACGCAGTCTGTTGGTTCTGCCATGATGTCACATTATAGTCTGGCTGAGAGTCTGCAACTACGGTGTGAGTCCCTTAGTTGAGGTGAGACAATGTAGGGAGAAAGTGAGGAGGGAATGTGTTTTGTGTAGCTGTGGGTTGATTAAACCTTTTGGATGATAAATGGAGGAATAGATGTGTTAGTAGATGGTCAATTGGGTTGCATTCAACTGAGCATGGGCGGGTCTGTCCTCCACTGCTCTCAACCTTTTGTCTACATACTCAGACACCAGTTTATCCTCAAAGTGCAGCAGAGTGGGTGGTAGGATTTGTCCCCTGCTCTGCCTCTTGCCCTGTGTGAATTCAGATGGACACATAACAAATAAGAACTACAGAACAACATACTACAGCTGTTAAGCAATACAAGTTGAATTGCTCTTCTGTAGTGTAAACCATGAGTCCAGTCCACCTGTTGAAACATTAGCTTGATGTGTGGCTTCATTCAAATACATTGATGGAGGGATGTACAGAATGTGATTCTTTAATATTAGTTTCAATGTGATTTACCATGGTATTGGTAAAATAAAACAAAATAGATTTGTGGCTTACTAATGACACATAAGGAAAGTTACAATTCATTTGCTAACCCCCTGTTACTGAAGGACTTTAATTATTCATAATTATTAATATTATTATTAGGTTTTAATATTTATAATATTAAAGACTATACAAAATTCACAAAGTCGGGAACATGTCACATTGATTGGATTCATTGATTGATTTGTATTGCGATCAAACTTGGTCCATACACAGCTCATGATCTGAGTTAGAGAGGTTTCCAGCAGTGTCTTTTAGTCTCTCAGTTTGAAGATGGCAAACATGCAAAGAAACAGGTAACAAGATTCTGACACAGAGTTGAATTGATTGATCTGATTGACTGATGAGGGTGTGAAGAAGCGAGAGAGGAATCAAGGCCCATATAAAATGAGTTTCCTCATGGACTCTTCTTCTACCAAATCCTTTGTGCCCCCACTCCTTTATAAATAACATGCTCCTTGGCCTCCCATTAAAGGCAGCCAATCTAAAATGAGATCTGGTGGTCCTCCACAGACGCGGTGCAGAAAAGACCAGTGCTGTTGCCACAGGCCAGTGGCCAGATAAAGAAATGAGGAACCAGGGAACGGAAACCAGCCCCCCTCTGACAACCCATCCAGCTCATTTTCACTTCTTTCTGTCACTCAAACACGTGCACAGCACAAGTGTAAACGCAGGTGTTTGTGTGTGTGTGTGTGTGTGTGTGTGTGTGTGTGCCAACAGTGTCCCAAATGAGCTGGAACCTCAATCACCACATGCAGACAGCCAGGTGGTATCACACCTCAGGGAATTTGATACATGTACAAAAGCCATTTGATGCTCCACATTAAGATTATTTAATTATGTGAATGACCTAATTCTGCCCCCTTCTGTCTTAAAATTAGTATGGCAGCTGGAGGAAAACCCCATGGTGGAGCGCACGCATTGTTCTTGTATCTCTTCCTCTGCAGAACGTCAAATATTTAATTTGATGGAGGTACAGATATTTAGACGCACTGCATATTTAGACAGGCTGCAGTGAGGGGGAAACACGTCCACATATCTCTGCCAAGAGGAACATTCTTCTTTATAGTAGATGTGAGCAACTGATATCCCTCAGGCTAAAGTGACATAGATAATGTGCAAGCAGGGTTGCACTATCTCTTGGTTTTCAAATATTAGAATACACCCAAACCCAGGTTTTATCATTCTGTTTTCCATTGTCTGTGTCTTTTGAAATTAAGAACGCTTAATATTTTATATATCGATATAAATCACATTTTTTTACCGTGATATTTAACTTTGCATCTGCGGTTCTCTTCTCAAATGCAAATTAACGTCTGAGTGATGTGCATTTTCATATCCACTCAATATGTTTTTAAGAATAGTAAACCTGTCAAAATGTATGATACATCTTGTAGAAAAAGAGGCCCACCCACACACTCTTCAGATGCAAAATGATCCATTTCATATCCAAAAATTGACTCATCAACCTACTATTTACTGAGTTTATAGAAAATACCTTCTGCCTCTCACCACCTCTCTCCTCCTTGGCCATTGCTCTTTGTCCGATAGTCTATTCAAGTCTCTAGAATTACAGCTGAATGTCACCTTTTGGATATGAAATGAATCAATCCTTTTTGCATCTAAGGAGCCTCTTCTAGTTTTTTTTATGTTTGCAGATCTTCTTTGTGTGATGGGACTGTTCACCTTGACTACAAGCATCTGATACTCTTCTTGGTAAGCCTGGGCAAAAGTGCAAATCATAACAGATACTGTGTCATACTATCACACTCCTGCAGTGTGCTGTTTCAATTGTGTACCATGATATATGCCTATGTAACTGAATTTATGAACATATTTGGCAATAAGTACCACTGACTGGAGATGGAGGCATACGATCCATTACAATAGCTAAGATTACATTCAAATAAAGTGCAAATGTATTGGTTACATCCAATGACAAGAATGTGCTGTGGTTTTACAGCATCTGTAGGCTACTGTTTTTCAACTGCAAAAGAAAAAGCGCAAGTTTTAAAAGCATTTGAAAGTCGCCTCACTAAACAGTTTTTCTCCTTTGAGTTAAGTGGTCTCCTAAATCTGTTGAGGCAGTCCTCGAGCTAATCTTTTATAATCCTCTCTTTCTTTGTATCTCTTCTCTCTCTGCACCAACTTTCTGAACCAGTGTGTTTAAAGGGCTTGTGGCCGTATTAATAAACCGCTTGGAGAGTGTATTTTAACACAACAGCCACAGGCTGAGTTTAGCTTGTTTGTGTGATATCCATGAAGCTTGGTCCAAACAGAAAGTATCTTAGCCAGTCTACTTTTCCAACAGCAGCTCAGTTTGTCTCATTAGCATGCTGTTTGCACTCGGGGGGTGCATGCGGGGATATACTGTATAGCTTCAAAACTACTTTCTATCTCTGTCTAGTTTGTTGTTGATTTTCCATGCTAGCATGTGTGGCTCTATGGATGGCAACGTCAGTCTGTCGGTCCACCCCTTATCCCAACAACTATGCGATTGGATGGATTGGACAACATGCTCCCCAGATGATGAATCTTAGTGACTTTGGTGATCCTCTGACTTTTCCTCTATCACAACCATCCCATTGACATTTTTGTTTTGTAGTGAAATGTCTTGACAAGTATTGAATGGACAGCCATGAAATTGGGTACACATTCATGTTTCCCTCAGGATTAATTGTAATCACTTTGGTGATCCTCTGATTTTTCATCTAGCAAATGCTTTTTTGATAATTACTTCTTGCACACACACATGCACGGAAATCACAGCTAACCTCTTTTTTACTTACAACTAAAGGAAACTTGCTGTTTATGATCAAATTTGCAAAACTAATGACTAATACTTTGTGTATGATGCTAATTAGGATATGTTATGATATAGAATTACCATCGTAAGTATGTTAGCATGCTAAAGTTAGCATGTAGCTCAAAGCATTGCTGTCCCTCTGACAGAGCTATTACCATGGAGACTAATCTTGTATGTCGAGGCCTGAGCACAACAGGAATGAGTCACTTAGAAATGATGAAATGATTATAACAGTCGTGGGCAAAACTGTTTACACATATGTTAAATACTAAATACTACCACTATTACTTTACCATTACTGTACTACTAGCCTACTACCGCTAACGTTACTACTAATAATTAGAATAAGCTAGATATGATTTCAAAATGCTTCTTCTCAACATATCATTATGAGGGCTCAAGCTGACACATTTTTAGTCCACCAGGAGTCAGAAATCAGATCCAAATATAAATGCTATCTTCTGTAATTATAAACTGTATGTATTTTGGGGCTGGCACAGCCTCAAACACACAGCATCAACATCAAAATCAGTTGGGAACTTATCCAAGCACTGAATATGTGTTCCTCTAGTAGGAGTCAAGTTGTCTTTTCCCAAAGTAGCTATCACAAGAAAATTTACTTTAGCAAATATTATAAATTATTCTCTTAAAACTTTGTTCATTGCAAGCAATAAACATGACTAAGTCAGTTAAAGTATGTGGCCCTGCATCTGTGGTTCTGCAGGGGGCATCACTGAAGTCTGAGAAAAAAAACCTGATGGTGTCATCAGGGTTATCTCTGCTTGGGCTTGAGAGTTAAATGTTTAAGAGAAAGTCTGCATTACAAATTGGAGATGTGGGGTTTGAAAGAAATTTGTATTCTAGGAGGCACTGAGGGTCTAATGAAAGACATTACTGAGTTGCATTATGGGATTAGTAGGATTTAGCATTTTTGTAGCTGGACCCAAAACTGTAAAAGTCAGAATATCTCAGCCTCTGCTGCTTCAATTTTCACCATTATCTTTTAATCTTTCTCTTGTGAGTCCCCCAACTTTATATAAGTGCAATTCTAAAAGACTTTAAAGTTCCCTGTTAGTTAGTCCCTCTGTGGGAGGCTCTTGTCAGTGAGTGTCTGAGATTAGTGGTAGGAGGTAGGATAGTGGTAGGATCGTTTTGTTTCTGTAGGTTAGTTGGGCTGGCTGTCTTGTGCTGTTTGTTTTGTACATGGAGATTAGTTAGATCCAGAAAGGCTCAACAGGTTTGAGTTGTCAACATCAAATTAAAATGTATTTTTGGAGCACCTTTTAAACAATATTGTCTAATGTACAGATTGATTATATCATTTTAGACATTTCTGGGATTTTTTTTAGCATCCCTTTCTTTCAGTTCTTCTCACTCTGCAAGTTCATCCCAGTACATGCATACCCCAAGTGGTACAACCTCCACACAGGTGAGTCAATTTGTTACACATTTACAGTGAACTCTAATGTGGCTGCTGATAAGTTAGATAGTTGAGTTGAGTTAACTTTATTGTCCTTAAAGGCAATTCTTTGTGTAGACAGCAGTAAACATACATGTTCGTACAGCAACACAATACACAATAGATAACACACTTTTCTAATAGAGCATTTAAAAACATAATGGAAGCAGGTATGAAGGATTTTTTTGTGTCTATTAGATGTACACAAAGGGAGTTTAAGTCTCCGACCCGATGGAACCAAAAGCACTTCCTACAGTAACAGAGATCTCACTGGTGCACTGATATTAAATGTCTGTGTGCATGTGTGTGTGTGTGTGTGTGTGTGTGTGTGTGTGTGTGTACAGCAGGTGTTAGCGGACAAGGAACAGCTCATTGGAACAGAGTAAAAGACAGAGCTGAAGTAAAGGGAAAGGATTTTTATTGTGTTTTGTCTGAGGTCTTTGATGTCCTTCTACAGTACATCTTGCTTAATACCCCACATGCAAAAAATGTACTAAACCTGATTCTGTTTATCACTCTCAGCCTTGAGCCAGCAAAAACTTCAATAGCCATGATCAGTGGACATAAATCACTGTAACACAATAGTAGCATGCCTGATAGGCAAACTTTTAAGATTTTTTTCAGTTCTGATGCTGGACCTACTGCTGCATGATTCTCATTTAGCTGCCAGTGCAACATGATATATGTCAACACTTGATAACCTTTAGCACTTGACTAATGAGCTGATTCCTGGATTGCTGCTGCCACTCTTCACCACCAGAGAGCAGTAGCCTATTAAAAAATAATAACACCATTTCTCTCGCTGATCATTTAGATGGAAATCATGACTGCATTTAAATGATTGATCTGCCTTATTCATATTCAGATCTTTTCCTTTTCTCACACTGCAGAAATCTTTTGGTTATACTGTAAGTTGGCAAATAATGTACAAGATACTCTGATTCTTTTTATACAGCCTTAGTTGAATCTACCAGGTAACTATTAAGTAAGTTTCAAATTTTTCCTCAGGAATATTTAGTCTCAGGAATACAAATGGCTTAATTTGTTCTTTGTTCTGTTCTTCTTCTATTCTTATCCATACTTGTGCTTATTTAAAAATAGAAAACAATTCAAATGGAAGTCTTGAAAATATGCGAAGAAGCACAGAATGTTTCATTGGACTGGACAGACTTCTCTTCTCATCTTTGGTTACATTACAATTCACCGTAACATGAAAATGCTGTAAAAGTACTGTAACAAGTGTTCACCTCAAACAAGCCACAAGAGCTGACAACAAGCACAGCAAATTGACACTGCCTGCAGGGCTGAGGGCTGAGTGCTGTGTCTGATGTGTGATGGAGTGTGGCATGCTTGTCCCTTATTAGACTCATCACCTCTGTGAAATCACATGAAATAGAGAGAATACGCTCTGCAAGGGGCATGTCACAAAGCCAACTAGCCAGAAAAAGTTTCTCAAACAAGCTGTAAACAAGTCATTAATGTCTAAACACAGGATACAGTAGCTGGTAGTCCTGAAAGAAATGGATGCACACTAAAGTATTTTTCAAAAACCAGAAAGGGGCAAAGGGGTTCATTGAAAGTATCACTTTTCTCACAATTTCCAGGGCAATTAATTTAGTAACAGATGCACAGATACAACAGATATTTGCCCAATTCCCCTCTAATTCAGAATAATGACCTTGTTACTCTAACTGAAAGGCAAAAGTCTACAGGAGCATTGTCATTTGTAATGAAAATGAGTGTGTGAGTTGCAGGAACAAACTGGCAGTTTCACCAGACAGTAACCGTTAACCAGAATGGCACTTTGTGTAAACTCACATGGTCATTGTATTGATGATTACAGAGCAGCGGCAGTAGTTACATGCCTGTTTGGAGAAAAGAGTTCCTAGTGTGTCCTCTGAATGCCTACATTTTCACGACTGTTATATGAGAACAAAGACAGAACAGATGTGAATCTCTATGTTTTGTATGTCTTTGTGTGAATGTGTGTGTGTGCGGGGGGGGGGGGGTAAAGAGAAAAAAATAATTGCAGGTTGGTTCTGCAGTGAGGTAAAATCAGTGGTTTTGCATGTCGAGATGTTGCTTTTATGCATGGGCTCCCTCAAGATCCAACAGGTTCTGTGTGGTTAAGGAAACCGTGAGGACAGGGCGCAGAGTGACAGGAGGAAGGCTCCTTTTATTGATGCTGACTGTTGAAAGCATGAAAGTCACAGCTGTGTCATGTATATGCAGGAGGAAGTGGTAGAAAAAGTATTCAGATCTGCCTTAAATGTATTCTCTGTATGAATAGATTTACATAATGTACATTGTGCCATATTTGGGTTTATGGGTCATTTATTTAAAAAATGTGACCAGGGGTTATATTCTGCTATGGTGATACAACATACTCATTGCAATCAAGATGCAAAACATGGACAATGTATTGATTTTGTTCATGGAGTCAAACCCTGCTGGACATCTGCAAAAGCTTAATTGTAAAGCAAGAGACAAATCAGAATCAGAAGATGTCCCCAGAAAAACAACCTGTATACTTCCACTGTCACACTCACTGTCATAGCATCACAGATTTAAACTTCTACCTCTTGACTTCTGGTGGGACAAAGTTGTGTGGGTGGTGAGTGTCTACAAACAAAAATGTTCTCAGTGCAGTACAGTCACATTTTAGGGGGCTCAGTCTTGCAGTGAGAATCTGTATTGTTTTGTTAACAGTTATTTTGGGACTTTTTGATGGCTTTAATGGTTACTCCTCCTGGTAACCAGACAAAACTATTTGATCAAACATTACAAAACCTGCTTTATACATCCACAAGCCAAACAACAATAATCTTAAGCCATTTTCATGTTGACTGTAAGAATGACACAAATATGTAAAATGAATTTAGACTAATCTGCTCTGGTGTACTCCTGCTACTGAATAACAATTTGTACTACATTGGTGAATATATATTTGGCTTTTAATGGTGAATGTGGGTCCAGCTCGTCACAAAATGTTTATTCACATCAATTAGCTTTTATGATAAGTAGGGAATGTTTTTGTCATTTGCGGCATGCACGCCAAGATGTTATGCAAATTCAACTGTCTGATGGGTATCTAACTCTCATATGGTCTCATTACCTGACAGTTCTGAATCCCTCACATTCCCACATGCTCAAACCCCAGAATCTCCATGTGTGGCCTTATCACAGTGGAGCAGCTGCTGTGCAGAAGCAGCCCCAGATCCTGTACGGTATGAATATGTCAATGTGAATCTGACGCTGGACTTTCCAAACGTTTCAGTCTGCATTGTAGGTGATAGAGATGGGCTGCAGGGATGAGCCAGAGTTTCAGTGCTAATTAGTCAGATGGGAACAGAACAAATCCAGGGAGGGAAAATAATGGGAATTCACTTGTGAACAGGTACTCATCATGCCATCATATGGCATCATTTTGTGGGAAACAAACATTGTAGCTTAAAGTTCCAGGTGAAAATGTTCACCATTCTCTCGTTTGTTGACTTAACAATGATATTTACATCCCCCCTTTGTTCCTCATCACTCAGTCTGTCTCTCATCAGACTTTAGTATTCAGTATAATCTGACATGTACTCACTTCTCACAGTGCAGGTCTAACACACGTATCTGAATGGTTTCTCTCATGTAAAGTCACAAGAAGAATGTTCTAGCACATATAAAGAGTATGACAGCTGGAAAAAAGATGGAAGTGTCATGTACTTTGAAATAACAAGGCACTATAAACCCTCTAATCACCTGGCATTTTCAATGTGGGTGGTGGTGAGTCAAGAACAAAATGTAGTCTCAAGCAGTACATCTTAGGTTCTGGCTATAAGACAAATAGACTCAAGGCTGTCAGGTTTATAAGAACAACATTGAACTTTTCAAAAATATTCACGTTTGAAACTTGTAACCAGTTTCATGGCAATAGAAAGAGCCTTCAGTAGGATTGTAGCAACTATATGAATTTGCTTCATAATGCATTAGTAAGAACTGTTACATATTCACAGTGCTGATGCTTGGTGCCTCTTTTATAAAAAGTACACCATGTTTCTTACTAATTGTACAAATTTATGCACAAACTTCTGACTGACTTGTATTTGATTCATGGCAGCCATGATTTTCATTTGGGCACAACAGTTGCTGAAATCTCTCTCTACAAATGCTAATTATCAATTAAAAAATAGTCAGCAAAAATGTTTAAATGGCAGAGAACTGATCACATCAAAAAGCCAGTTTGCAGAGCAGTGGGTGCAAAGTGGGTTTATTCTCTCATGACTTAGCCTTGACAGACGTTCCAACTTACTGCACAAATTCCCCCTTAGGACCACCAAGGATAGATTTTTTGTCTCAAGAAGCAATTTGCAGCATTTTTTTTTGTTCCTGCCCAATGTGTATTTCACATCCCAACGCTGCTGCTTATGGCAATATTTTGGCTTTTTTATATTTTTTTATTATAGTTTACTAGTCTAGACTGACAAGGACAGGGTCATAGCCTCACTGGACAATGGGAAGTTTGTAGTGTTTTTTTTCTTGTTTGAGTGAAGTTGAATATTCAGCTGCTTTTGTTCACCACAAAATAAATAGCAATGGATGAATGCAAACATGATTTAGAACTAAACAACCCTGACTTTCACTTCTATCCACTTATTTACACTTAAGTTTTCTGCAGAAAGTGTGAAGTTGGAGCAAATGAGGAGGAACATTAGAGGATTAATAAGCCAAGAACAGGCAGATTAATGACAGTGTAAGCAGTATGTGTAAAAATGTATGATCATAATAATTATAAATTAATTTATAATTCATTCATGCAAGTGCATAATTACCTGTATTAATGTGAAGGAAACAAATATTTTAATTAGATCAGTAATAAAAACATGTTTGCATTGTTCAAATTATTCATTCATTTTTCAACCCTTTAGTATGTCTTCATCATCAAAGCAGTAACATAACAAAGTTAGTGGAGTTATTAAAGTTTCTCTTTCAGACATAGCATGGAAAATATTGACAATTTCTGCAGCCTTCTGGGTCGCAATCATGACATTTCTCCCAATTTCATCAGTGTCTGTATGTCTACAGATGACATGATTATATGATCTGTGTTATGTTGAGTACTCTTGAGCAATAGTACTTATTAAATAGGCAATTTTTCTTCAGAGCACTATTATCTTTAAAATCCCTTGTTATACCTTCCAAATAATAGTCCTGACACGAGAAACTCAGTAATTACACTAAATGTAATGAACCACGTCCGTGTTAATTCTGCTCATCTTCTAGGCCCCGCCTCCGTGTGAATGTCAGCTGCCCATTGGCGAAAAGGCGTAGGTAACAAACCCTCCAAATCCTCCAATATGTGCAGAGATGGGCGGTAGCACTTTCACACAGGCTCTCAAGTGTCTGAAGTTAAAACTCCTGCGCGCTATTCTCGCTGAGTATGACGAGGGTCCGGACGGATAGACGCATGGGAGTCACCGTGTAGGCATCCAGCGGACAAGACTCGATTAAGACTTTGCCGTTTTGAGTGAAAAAGACCGGAGCAATTTTCAACATCGCCTTGGAAGAGTGGCTGTTTCGGATGATTTGGATCACATCCGTCGCCAAAATGTTCTACAGACTTCTCCTGTGTTTTTCAGTAACAGGTATTGTTCTCGCGCAGCCTGACAGCACTGGGTTATTTTACGCACTGAGATCCGAACTGTCAGAAGATGCAATCTTGGTGGCCAACAACGGAATACGTGTGCCTTTCGGGAGATCGGTCTTCATCGATCCCATCAATGACTTGGTGATTCAGACGCAGCCGGGAGACCGGTGCAGCATCACCGTCCTGGATAATGATCCGCTCTCACAGAGACCGGGGCATCTCTCTCCCAAAAAGTTTCCGTGTGATTTCGGTCCCAATGATGTGACATACTCCCACTACGGATCGAGAAGTCCTCCTAAAGACAGAGTGAGGCTGCAGCTCAGGTATGACGCGCAAACCGAAACCGTTATTATCCCCTTTATGATGGAGGTTGATGTAGTTTTTACGCAGCTAGAGTTACTCACCAAAAACATGCCTCTCACTGTCGATAATCTCAAAGGGATCAGTAACCCTATTAATAGGAAGATTTTAGAGTTTACTTATGACCGAGACTCTCAGAAATGTGAGGTGGCATCCCTGTCTATGGGCAGCGCACTGCCTAGATATGGAATACTCATTGGTGGGGGTAAACTTTCCAAAATGATGGACTGTTTTGAATTCACACAAGCTGACATCCGCTACAAGCACACGTTTGACCGCTCGTCTCCCAACAGGGACTATGTTCCCATGGTTGTGGAGCTGCATGATAAGGAAGGCAACCTAGTGAAACAGGAGCATTTCCATCTAATGATTCGCATCAAAGAGGGAGAAGAAAACACTCCCCCCAAACCCAGCTTTGTTTCTATGATGATGATGGAGATCAGCCAGTTTGTCATGACAGCCCTCACATCTGACATGCTCGCTGCTGAAGATGCAGAGTCAGACCCAGATGACCTTATTTTCAACATCACCTCTCCCTTATCTTATGAGGAGGGCTACATAGTCAGCACTGATGACAGAAACCTCCCCATCACATCTTTCTATCAGAGAGACTTGCGTGATCTGAAAATAGCTTACAAGCCCCCCTCCCTAGACTCAGACACTGAGAGGATTTTCCAGCTTGAATTTGAGGTGGTAGACACAGATGGGGCCATCTCAGACCCCTTCGCTTTCATGATAGTTGTGAAGCCGATGAACTCTCTGGCCCCTGTTGTGACCCATAACACGGGTCAGCTGCTTTACGAGGGGCAGTCTCGGCCTCTCTTCAGTGCCCACAACCTGGAGATCAGCGATGAAGACAACCTGGACACTGTCACCATCAAAGTGGTGGATGGGCTGCGCCACGGGGACCTCATGGTGCTGGGCTCTAAAAAGAAATTCTTCACACCTGCTGACCTTACAACTGGGGCTGTTGTGTACCAGCATGATGGGAGTGACACATACAGTGACAACATTGTCTTCAAGATGTCGGATGGACAAAACGAAGTAGAATTCCTTTTTCCCATTACAATTGTTCCCACTGATGACGAGCCACCGATTATAAATGCCAACACTGGCCTGGTGCTGTTCAAAAACCAGATGATGCCTATATCTCCCCTCATGCTCAGCGCTGCTGATATTGACTCTGAGGACTCAACTATTAAATTCAAAATTGTACCCCCCTTTTCTACTATTGGCACAGTGTTTCTAAGGCAGTCAGATGCCCCAGAGGACCCCTCCTCGTGGAAGTTCAACTCTGAGGATGAAATGTATGAGAAGGAGGTGACAGAGTGGTTTCAGAAAGATATTACTGACGGGAAGTTGTTTTACAAGCACACAGGCCCTCACAGCACAGATACCATCATGGATCAGTTTGTGTTCACAGTTCAGGATGACAATGACCCCCCTAATGAGTCAGGAGAGAGTGTATTTATAATTCGGGTTTCACCCATAGATGATGTACCCCCTGACCTGTTCCCTGGCACCACCCTGCAGATGACCGTTCAAGAGTACAAGCTCACCCACTTTAGCAGAGAAGTTCTGCGCTACACTGATCTGGACTCTGAGGATCGTGATCTCAAATATACAGTTATCCAGCCCCCAATAGATACCGATGAAAATAACCCAGTTGTGTTCGGTTCTTTGGTTCTGACAGACAGCCCCGACACTGAAGTCACTGAGTTCACACAAGCTCAAATTAACCATCATAAGATCTCCTATGCCCCCCCAGATGTTGAGCTTGGAATTACAGCCCACGTTGTGCAGTTTCGTTACACTGTTGAAGACACGGCTGGGAACAGTGTAGAAGGGGCTTTCACTCTTTACCTCCAACCCGTCAACAACAAACCCCCTGAGATTACAAACACTGGCTTTACTGTGTTTGAACACGGTATGCGCATCATCAGTATTGCTGAGCTGGATGCCACAGACCTCGACACAGAGAGTAAACAGATTACCTTTACTCTAAGCCAGCCCCCTAAACATGGCCAGGTCCAGGTTGCATTTACTGACCTAGAGAAAAAAGGGGTTTTCAGACTTGAGGATATCTCAAAGGGAAAGATATCATATATTCATGGTGGGGAGGAGACGGTGAGTGATGAGTTTCAGCTGGATGTCAGTGATGGGATCCACACTGTAACTGTTACGGTCAAAGTTAATATAAAGCCTGTCGATGACGAAACGCCAACCATCAGCCTGCCTGCGGGAACAATCGGCTCTCACATGGATGTGCTGGAAAACGGAGCCACAGAAATCACAACTAATGTCATTCAAGGCCATGATGATGACACAGATGACCTCCAGCTGACCTTTATTGTGGAAGATCCTCCAGTTATGGGTGAAATATTGGTTAAAGGAGTGCCTGCCACCAGGTTTACACAGGCTGATATAATTAATGGTGTGGTTGTGTATGCACACACCAGCGGTGAAATAGGTCTCACCTCTCAGCAGGATGGCTTCAATTTGACTCTCACAGATCTGTCCGATGATTGGACAGTAGGTGGCAATAAGGTCAACGGAGTGTACGTTCGCGTCAATATCCTTCCCGTTGACAGCCAGGCCCCTGAGGTCAGAGTTGGAATTCAATTCAGCGCCATTGAAGGGGAGAAATATGCCATTGGTCCTCAGCACTTGAACGCTGATGATAATGACACTCCAACAGATGATATCCTTTGCACCATCATCGTCCAGCCCACTGCCGGCTATGTGGAAAATATATCACCCGCCCCAGGCTCAGAAAAGTCTAGGTCAGGAACTGCTATCAGTGCTTTTAACATCAGAGACATCAGGGAGGGGAATATCTACTATGTACAGAGCATTCACAAAGGGGTAGAGCCAGTGGAAGACAGATTCACATTTAGGTTCTCTGATGGCATCAATTTCTCAGAGAACCATTTCTTCCCAATTGTTATCATCCCAGCAAATGATGAAAAGCCAGACATTTATTTGAGGGAGATAGTGGTGATGGAGGGGATGAACATCGTCATCGACACTCCGATTCTGAATGGGGACGATGCAGATATTCCACCTGAGGAACTGATGTTCATCATTTCCAAACCTCCCAAACATGGTGCCATTTTAAATCAGCTATCCACAGGCTCACGTATGGTGACTAATTTCACTTTGGAGCAGATTAGGGAGGCATCAAGTATTATTTATGAGCACGATGACTCAGAGACAACAGAGGACAGCTTTGATGTCACTCTGACTGATGGAAAGTACTCTGTGCAGAAAACAGCCATGGTTTTGATCATTGCTGTTGATGATGAGACCCCCAGAATGCTCATCAACGATGGTCTGGAGGTGGAAATTGGGGATACCAAAGAGATCAACAACAAAGTGCTCAAAGCAACAGATTTAGATTCAGATGACAGTACACTTATATATATTATCCGGTTCGGGCCTGGTCAGGGTCTCCTGCAGAGGAAAATCCCATCCGGGTCTTTGGAGAACATCACGCTAGGCATGAATTTCACACAAGCTGAAATCGATACAGGGCTTATACTTTACACACACAACGGTCAGGAGGGCACCCAAGACTTGGTGAAATTTGATGTCACAGATGGAATGAACCCATTAATTGATCGTTACTTCTATATCACTGTAGGCAGTATTGACATGGTGTTCCCTGATGTGGTCAGTAAAGGCGTGTCTCTGAGAGAAGGTGGCAGAGTGACTTTGACCACAGATCTTCTCAGCACCACTGACCTCAACAGCCCTGATGAGAACTTAGTATTCACCATTACAAGGGCCCCCGTCAGAGGCCACTTGGAGTGCACAGATACTCGTGGGATACCCATTGTTTCTTTTACTCAACTCCAACTGGCTGGCAGTAAGATTTACTACATCCACACCTCAGACGATGAAGTGAAAATGGACAGTTTTGTGTTTGAAGTCACTGATGGCTACAATCCTGTTTTCCGAACATTTAGAGTCTCTATAGTGGATGTTGATAATAAGAAACCTGTTGTTACTGTAAATAGTTTAGTTGTCACAGAAGGGCAGATTAAGCTGATTACACCATTTGAGCTCACTGCTGAGGACCAGGACACATCTGAGCAGCTGCTGAAATTCACTGTCACGCAGCTGCCTGTTCATGGTAAACTCCTGTACAACCAGTCCACGCCCGTCACCAGCTTTACCAAACAAGACCTCAATGAAAACCTCATCAGCTACAAACATGACGGAACTGAATCATCAGAGGACTCCTTCTCCTTTACTGTCACTGATGGCACACACGCTGAATTTTATGTTTTCCCCAACACTGTGTTCGAGACTCGGCGTCCTCAAACCATGAAGATCACCATTGTGGCGCTTGACAACGGCGTCCCCCAGATCCTGGTGAATAAAGGTGTCCCCACTTTGAAGGTCCTGGCCACAGGTCACCTTGGGTACCCCATTAGCTCCAAAGTGCTGAGGGCAGAGGACAGAGATAGTAGCCCGGCCTCCCTGGTGTTCTACATCACGACCCAGCCTAAACATGGCTACGTCGTTAACCTGGGACAAGGAAACAACTCCATCCACACATTTAGTCAAGGTAAGCCCTGAAAAAACAACTACTCACCAGTATTATAATGTGTGACATTTTCATGAATATTGCATGTGGATCACATAATCAAATGTTAAGTGCGGTTTTGTTAAGTGCTGTTCAGTGGTTGAGTGATTGTGGACTCCAGGAAAAAAAAGGGATTTTAAAATGTAATTGTCATATCTGCTAAACAAAATTGCCTGAACGTTTATTCCACTCTCTAGTACAACAGCAATTATTATTTTAATGAATTAATTATTATTAGTAAGCAAAATGAAATTAATTAAGAAAATGAACATTATTTTCTTATTTGGCAAATGGAAGTGATTTTAATCAACATTTTTTCTAATCGAATTATTATAATCCCCTAACGTGTTATGTGATACTCTTTAACCTCAGAGAAAAATGTTAAAGTTAAAAATCCCTGCAAATCTAAGTTTTGATTAATTTTTCACACTGCCTACCAAAGATTTTAATTTATGGAATAATAATTATTCATATGTGTGACAAGTAGAGGCTTGGGAATTTCAATAGTTAATTTGTGGGCCTGATTTAGATGTGCCTTGCTCATCAAATCATAATTAGCAGACCAAACTTAGAGGCTGATGTTTTGCAAATGTCTTGTAGACGGTTAGAGATGAATAATTTATTATTCCTGCATCTCCGGGGAAATGTTCACATCTGATGTTCTCTACAGTGGTTTGTTAAATGAAGCAGAGGATCATGTGAAAAGGTCAGTGCAGACATTTTAGTAACAGGGTGGCATTCGAGTTTCAGCACATTCTGATGGTTTGACCAGGTCAGTTCAATTCGGGAAAACAATTTATTGCAATTTGTTCATCTTATAAATTCGTATAGAAAACCGAAACCTTTAAACAAAATACATTTCTATACACCACCAACACACAGAGTGAGATTCGCCACCTGAACTATGAATTTGTAAACATTTTTGCATGTGTGCATGTCTTTTTATTGATAATGCCGACAGAATCAAGACAACAATGCCACTGATTGAGGTTTAAAGCGATGCAATCAATGCAGTGTTTCATATCATGCTGAGGCAATTATATGAACAAGTAAGAAAATTCACCTGCTCGTGCCACAGCCTGGCATAAGCACAAACGGGCTGAGAAAACGGAGTGAAAAAGAGCTCTTCAGTCTGTCGGAGACGGACACTTCTGACAATCACTGTGCGGCTGCAGTCTTTAAAAAGAAAAGACAAGAGTGCGGCGTGAAAGAGAGGCAAAAGGGCAGAAGAAGGGGCAGAGAGAGCATGTAAAGTGGGATAGTGCAAAGAAGGCAAAGGGGGGGAAGGGGAAGGTGTAGGTGGCATGAGAGACATGAAGAAAGGGAAGGGGCGTGAGAGAGTGCCTGAGAGAGGGCGAACAGGCTTGTCAGGTGAAAGAGACAATCCCTTGCTCTTTATTTACCCATCCTATTTCCAGGGCACATCCCGTGAGGCATTCTCTATAAATATTTGATGAACATTGTGCCCCTGGTTCACAGTGTTGACTTTATATTTGCAAGGTCCTCAGGTTCAAGGCTGCGTCGCTCCAAAGAACATCCTTTTCTCGTTGCCTCTCCTGTACAGTCACATCAATACTCACTAATGTGAAAAGATGAATCTGAAACAATACTCTCACATAAAATCATCATATATGTATAAATGTAAAATGGTTATTACATTATTTTGTCTGTGTCTCCGTGTTAGAGGGGAAGAAGGAGAGGCAGCAATGTCAGGAAGCCACCTAAGAGGTTTAAGATGCGTCCCAGCCAGGAGTCAGGGGTTTATACTTTTATGAACCTCCTTCCTTCGACATCTATTATTGAAGGAGGTGGTTCACGGGGGCCAAGCCCTTTCACAGTCTTGATGATTTTTCTGCACTGTAACAGACGTTTCTGTAGAGTGGTGGGGGGGGGGGATACAGGCAAAGCCCTGTAATTCAGAGAAGTTAGGAAAACAGCTGTGGCAGTTTAGGCAATCCTGTTTTTAACATTCTTACCCTTGTCTGTCATTAAAAGATCCACTGTCACCTGGTTCTCAGGGCTGTTGACAAAGAGAGCTGGCAGGTTCAGGATTTAAACGTTTTCTGTTGGTTTAGCTCGAGTTGTCTCGGATTTGAGGTTGTGGCCTTATCGTCCTGGATTACGGATGCATGACTTTCAGAATGCTTTCTCTGGTAGAAAATTGCTCATGCTGAGTGCTGATAAAGAACTGAATCAGTGTGGTACTAGAGACCTGCTGTTACTGTAGCTGATATGCTGCTGAAGCAGGGACAGCTTCCATCTTTGAACAATTATTCAACAGAGAGAGTGTTTGAACAAGCCATAAAGCCATAATACAACTTCAAAGTGTGTTTGAGGTTATTTCTGTAGCCAGCATGAAACTTCACATGAAGGTTTTTTTTAAATCTTAAAATGCAAATTGTTTCATAAATATATATTTTTAATCTTGGCAAGGGCAAATCTCTTCAATATACAATTTTTTATTTGGCCGACACCTTGCTCTGACTTGGAACAAGGTTAACATTTTCATCATCCATCATCTCACATTGACATGATAGTGTAAACCTTCAGCTTAAAATTCAGAGTGGCTCTCATTTGCATTCTGTCATTAATTACATCAAAGCATTTTCTGTTGTTTGCTTGTAATTTCGATTATTTTTTTTGTTTTCCTTTGTTGGTTTTGAGGTGACTGGTTGTTGTTTTTTTTTGGTGCTTTTTCAAGCCCTGATTTTTACACCAGTTTTCTCACTCCAAAAAACTAAAGTTACTTTCCTGTTACAGCTGATATTGATGACCTGAACATCTGCTATGTGTTGGGGAATGAAGAAAATGCAACATCTGATCTCTTCCATTTCTCTGTTGAGGATACAGGTAAGATTTCACCATTTTATCTTTATATTTGCATACCTTTTTTTATGTGCAGAGACTGCATGAGCAGAAAGGTCCTGAATATGTTGCCATATGACATTTCAACAAACTGTTGATAGATACAAATTGACGTATATGAAGATCAAACCTGCCACTTTTTTGGGTATGGTACGGTCTCTAACCTTTAGACTCTTCTGGGTGAATCTGTAACTCTCCTCTCCTCTCTGAGTTTCTGCAGTAGTTGTCAGGGTTCAGAGAATCATTACTCATACAGTAACTCACAACTCATGACTGTGATGGACCTGAAAGTCAGCTGTCAAGCATCATATTCCAGCTCATAGTGAGTTTAATTTTGTAAATGGTTCCTGGCAGATTTTACAAACAGTTCAGTGAAGAGTAGTTTTGATATTTCTGTTGTTTTCATTCATAATCTCTGGGCTAAATGGAAGCCATCCCTCTGTCAGATTCAGCTGCATGAGGTGACTGATATTTGCGCCGACTTTATTTGATTCAGGATTTGCCTATAAAATGATCTGCCATTCAGAGCAGCAGTGCAGTTGTGGGTCAGAATATAAATTTCTGACAAATCTGCGTAGGCTGACAGAGGCCCTTGTATTTGTATATTACAAATGATGCTGCATCATATAAGCATACTGGTGAACTGATAAGGCTTTCAGGTTCATCAAAGATAGGAAAGTTATTTTTAACACGCATAATTTTCAATGATTTATTGAGACTGCCTGTATAATTTGTGAATATGACTGCAGGATATGTCAAGTAGTATTACTGTATATTCTGTCTGGATGCAAGACTGATTTCTCCGGGGGGTGGGGGGGGGGGTGTCAGCACAGAGAAGAAAAACATTTAAACATGTATTGAAAATACAAGCTACACAATTCATATTGCAGATCATAACAAGTAAACATTGACTTGTTCAGTCTAAATTGTGCTTATGTCAGTATTTCAGCTGTTTAAAGGTTAAGACAACTCTCGTACATACAGCAATGAGCGCTTTCAGTTTGAAGAAAATAACATGCTTTCATTCTTTATATGAAAAATCCTTTGCATCATGAGCAACTGGGGATTCATTATAACTGTCACTTCCTGATTAATGCACATGAAATGGCCAATTTAAATTCTCTGCATTTCGTTGTATATGTCTGCTTGCAATGTGCATGAAATTAGCATCTATTTACTAAGGCAGCAGCTAGTTAAGCAATCAGAAATTGGGAGTCTCATATAGAAAATTGTGTTTAGGTACAGAATGCATTTGGAACAAGTTGCAACAAACTGTCAGTTCTCTCAGTCCATTCATTTTCCTCCTGTGTGATCAGTTATGATGGTACTGTATTAAAGACTAACCACTCACAGTACAATTGATGTAGAGCCTCAAGCCTCTCATCATTGGGGTATTTGAATTGAATGGACTTGGCAGAGAAATTCTCAAATTTGCATTCAACTAAATAAGAAAATGCTTCTCAGTGAATCACAGGACTAAAACAAGTCTGTGTATCGTCAAGTGTTGAGTTAAAAAATAATGCCGAGATCATGTGTCACTTTTCAAGGTTAATTTGTACGTGATCAAGGCTGCATGTATTCTTCAGCTAGAATGGGATATAACAGTCCTGTTAAGATGATGATTTAAAACTACTGGAAGCCTCCGACATCCAGAAATGAAATGTGCTTTCCACATCACACAAGAGGCCAACCATGAATTGGACACTTTTTGTCTAAAAACATGAACTAATGGTTTTGTGAATTAGCCTACCTATTTTTCAGAAGTGTTTTTTCATACCTGTGGTGCTAATGCGCTTAGAAGAAAGGGCTAATGTGTGGAAGAACAGTTCCTTTATGCACATAAAAGGAGAAACATTGACTAATTGATTGTCCATGCTCGTCTAAAGTTCATTTTTTTCCCCCTTGGCAACAGACTGGCTTAAATAAAAAGGCCAGAGGCTTTTTAAAAGGAGTTTATATTATCAATCGATAAGTTCACTGGATCCACTTGGGCTTTCTCCCCTCTCAGGAGAGTTGGTGTTTCTGCAAACTGATTCTGGATATAGAATTTGAAAAGGAAGGACACTAATATAAAAAAACACATTGTTAAGATGTTAAAAGGCAGCACTACAGTGAATCACAGCAGCAGGTACAACATAGTGTGAGGCATCCTTCTCAGTGAGTTGCTCCTCAAAAATCCCCCAAATCAAGCCTCTATCTTAAAGGAAGTGAGCATTATGTTCTTTTAACACACTAATGCCATATATATGTATCTGTGTGTGTGTATATACACAGTGTATATATTATAAGGATGCATTAAAACACTGATCAAGATGTGCACTGGTACACACTCGCGCAAACAATCCCACACATGCATGCGCAGCAGAGCACAGAGGGGTAGCCGTAGGCTAAGGGCCTCCAGCACAAAGAGGTGTTTGATATTTAAGAGCCCAGGCAGCATTGTGGGTAATGAGAGCCCTGGGCGTTTGAGCTGGGCAGAGCTCCGATTCAGCCACTGATAATTGCGTGGCCCTATTACAGGCTCATCTACAGGGGAAGAGTGGCAGGAAGCACCCACTGTCACAGGTTAAGACCAGCTGGGATCACTATAGTTAACTGTGGTGGGCTGGAGCACGGCGCGTTTCCCAGGCTTCTCTTTGGCTGTGGGATGTTCAGGTAGTTGTAATGGATAAGCAGAAAACAACACAAATTACATTGAAGCAAATTTTAAGATCATGAAAACAAAAAGCAAAGAAAAGCAGCAAATCTTCAAATCTGAGTAGCTGGAACTAGACAATGTTTGATATTTTTGCTTGAAAAACGATTTAAATGATCCATCAATCACAATAGTTGCAGATTATTTTCAGTCACTTGACTAATTGATTGATTCAGTTCTACTTAAAAGGTTGGTTCACTGAAATTCCAAAAGCAAATATTTTCTCTCTTAACTCTAGCGCTGCAGATAGTTTTGGTTTTATTTGGTTTTGAAATTAGTTTTAATTGGAAAAACCTTCTTCCACATATACAGAAAAAAAATAGTTTTTTTGTGATACGGGTGAATTTGCATATTTTCTCTGGAATGAAAACCCCACTATTTAAAAATAAAATATATCATAGAGACAATTCAAGATGTGTTATACATTCACACACAAAAAGATCTTTTCTAAGACGACAAGCATTTTTCCTCATAAAAACAAGAATATATCCCCCTAAAACAACCCCTGCAGATTCTATATCCCCATATCATCCACTTTTCACTGCACACATTACATGCATTTTTTGGTTAAATATAACAAAATACTTTCTGTGTAACTTTTCCCTCATTAGTGTTCGAATACCAATTTCCACAACAGACTATTGAGTAAGGGCGCTAGTTATCATCAGTCTTGTTTGTGCATAATGTGTGATTGGGTGCGGATCTGTGGTGCCACTGTGATTTTCTTCTCCTCTTTTTTTCATGAAAGCAGTGCCAACCCTTCAAATTAAATGACCTCCTTGTGTTGCCCTCTTCTCTGTTAAATGTGACGCATATCAAATTATTTATGTACAGACTTTTTTAATGGATGAATGAATCAGGCCGGGAAAAAGAAATGAATGAGTCCATTTTAAACCGCTTCTATTATAATAATAACTTTTAAACTCTCTAACTAATATAGCAGAATGACTCACAGACGCTGTCTTGGCCCAGAAAGTGAAGTCATCCATGAACACACTGAATGTAAATGGGATAATCAAGTTTTAGACGTCTGGATTTCCTGGATTTTCTGGAATTGAAAAAGCCGTTACAATTTGTTTCCAAACTGGAAACACATTTGTCGTGCTATAACTTTACCCAATCCTCTTACCATACCTCACCTGCTTTGGAAGCTGAGTTTAGATGTGAAAGAACCTAAAAAACAAAACAGTTACAGGCTTAAACTGACTGTCACCATGGCCACAAATGGAGCAGGTTAATCCTCTGACCTTTTTGTGGTGTTGTTAACCTGTCCAGCGAGGTTTACTGATCAGGGCAGAATTGCAAGGTAATATATCAGCATGCAGCACAGACTGACACACACACACTAACACGTCCCTTGGCTTTAGGAGAGGAATTTTCTTTATCTGTCTGTATTCAGGAATTTACTGTCATTCACTTCTCCCCGGGCCCAACTCTTCTACCGTTATCCTCTTCATCTCTCCCTTCTCACAGTTTGTTGGATGTGTTTTATTCATTTCCCATTCTTTTACTCCACTCAGCATCCATGTTCCATTATATATTTCGTTCTTTAGTGTTATTTTTGTCTGTCTCGCCGCCTATCAATGTCCTCTTTTCCTCTCAAGGTACAGTCTTAATATTTTGCCCTATACTGCCTCGCAGAGTTTAATCTAAAGTATGCTGTGGTTTATACTGCCAGGTGTCAACTCTGTCTTAGGCATCGGGATTTGGTTTTACCGTCACACCCTCGCGATCTGTCCCCGCCTGCCGTGTTTGTGTGTCAGCGTTGGTGCTGATGGATGTCTCTGTTGTAGGATTACAGCACATTCTTCAGTTGCGAATGTCGCTCGCGATGATCTGCATCTCATTAGAGCGTTGAGAGAGAGACAGAGTGAGACTTGTTGGGAGACGTGAAGGGATTTATCATCATGCTAATCATCTTTGATTCTGTATTTCTCTATGCTTGACAGACAATGCTCAACATGTAAACACAAGCATGACCAAACACCATCTAATCTTAAGAATAAACAAAAAACTGGATCTTTTCAACATTTATTTTGCCACTGAAATGTTAGGATTTACATTTTTGACGATATGAATACATTGCTCCCAATTATCGGCATTTGATTTTCGCTTTTCTCGTCTGTACTTTTTGTGTTACCTTTTTTTTTTATCTTGGCAGTTTGTTTTCTTCATCTAATTTTCACCCTGTCCTTCTTCCATCTTATATAGCGCATTATTTTCTCTAACCAAGATGAAACTATAGGAAAGTGACAATTCCAGCTCACATAAAATCTAATTCTCTATTTTACTGTCTAATTATCTCATCTTTACCGTCTCGGTTTCCTGTTATTATATAATGGATCTTAATGGACCTTTAATTTAGATTTAAACCACATAAGCATTACAATGTAAAGTGATATTTTATTGTAAAGTGATATATGTTTCTGTTAACATTGCAATATAAAAGTACACGACGCTGGGGAGCTGTTCTGAGCTCTGGTTTATTATTTGTATTTTGAAACCCTTTAATAAAAACGATACATCTTAAAGTAAACATTGGGAAAGCCACTGAAGTAAAAATGAACATTTTCTGGCGAAATAAAAAAAAAATTTAGGAGTCGGAGCAGATAATGGAGGGAAGTGAGAACCGAGAAAAAAGTGGGAAGGAGGAACCAGAGATTTCAGTAGCTAGTTTGTCAACTGTGCTCAGACTCAGTTTGCTCTCAAGAGTTCCAGTAACCATCCTGAGATACATTATGCCCATCCCTCTGTTAAATATTATATTGGTGGCATGAGGAGATTTGTGACGCTGGAGTGATAGGCATGCTGGAGTTCTGCCTCTGATGAGCACAACATTTTTTTTTTGCAGTAAAACAATTGCTTTTAGGTGTTATCATTCATCTGACACAGACATGCAGGCACTTACACATCCGTTAGAGGCGTATGTACAACCACATGCACAACTGCACAACAGCAGACACACGTACACCTCAAGGAAGCCAGCATTTCTTTGTCCTAAAGCCATTTCCCTTTAAGCGATGCCCAGGGTCGTATATAGCTGTCTTTGTAGACACCAGTGGAAAAACTTCATGGTTATTAAGTGTATAACAAGAACTTCAAAGGAGTGAGGATTCTTTGCCCCAAATGTCAGTTCCTTATGGTTTCATGTGCAAGGTCGCTTAAGGTGTTTCTGCTGCACTGTCATGCCTGATGGCTATTGAATTTAGGGAGGAAACATTATTCTGTCGCACGCAACTTTTATCTCCTTAGGATGGGACAGGGGGTACTGTATCTGCACTTTACTTCCTCTGTTGCCCACAGGCACACATGCACAATCACATATACAGTATATAATAGCCCATGATATAAACCGCACCAGATTCGTCCTATGCCAATGAGATTTTTCCATTAGATTTTGGTTGATTGCAGAAAATAAGCTCTGTGGCAAACAAACGTTTATGACACTTACGCGTTTTGTTAACCAAGATAATCTTCACAAAGGAGACTTTTATGATTTATGAAGCCTAAATGTGATTGCCAGAAGTCAAAAGCTAACTTTAGGCAATAAACATACTACACCACAGTCACATGACGTCACATGCTTCTACAAAAGTTTTTGTCATGTCTAGAATACTTTCTAAGAGTGCGAGTATAAACACTGGATGTAGAATACATCACACAAACTTCACACAATGAGGCTGTAAAGGCGGACTAGTGAGTAGATGAGTATCCATGTTCGGCGTGATGACATTTAATCTCAATTAGCCACTTGTTAGCAACTGCCTTTTTTAAGACCTGTAAAAGCTTCAAAATGCAATAGTGAGGTGTTTACTGACATATTTTATGTTGTAGAACAAAACGGGAAAATCTCTTAAGCTTGTGTTAACCACAGACCTTAATTCACGCATCTAAACAAAAACCCATTCAAAAAACCCATTGACTTTGAGACCAGGGAACCGGGAGTGCTAAAATGCTAACTCATTTCTGGGTTTTAGGACTCATTCTTGCAACACTCTATTGCATTGGGCGAAGTGTAACTCTAGTGGGATACACACATACAATATGCACACCCACACCCACACCCACACACACACACAGACACTGGATTAGGGTGCTGCTAAAAGACCCGTAAATTGACTTGCTTTCAGTCTCATTTATGCATGGCCACACACACACACACACACACACAAACACTCCTTGTAGAAGAAGGAAACAGCTGAGTGCAGAATCCATCACAATCTTTGTGATCCTCTTTGCCACTAGTTGCACACATGCAAAGCCTCCCAATGTTAGTACAGTGACTGCTATACATCTGTCAGGATAAACTAAAAGGTATCATCCTGAAAGGGAGTGAGATATTTGTATTTTGTCAACCATCAGAATTTATGTAGAGAGGTACTCTCTGGATGGTGTGTGGGCTCCTATTACTACTGAAATATTACCGGTAGTCTATTTTAACAGAGAGTGTCACAGCGCTTCACATGCAACGTGCTTGGTAAAAAGGAGCACGTTGCCAACTGAATAAATAGCAGATTTAGCGATGACTTCCTAGTCCAATGTTTCTCGAATGCTTTCCATGGTAAGAAAGATCTTTGGGTTTGTGGGTTGCAAATAGCTGTTTGGTTGCCAGTTGCACTGGGAGTTGGGGACCCATATACAAAGGAGTACAGAAGGCAGATGGAGACGTAACAGTGAGGGAAGGGCTGCACCGCCAGCAGCAGAATAGATGTACTGAGCAGCAGACGGCATCGTCTTGCTGTGAAAAGTTTCCTTTGATTTTGGGTGTGAAGTCTCAGACATGCTCACAGACACACACGCACAGCTGAAAGTCAAGACATCCCTGATTTTTCAAGAGTGAAGCTAAAAGCTTAATCTCACATTTGTTTTGAATTTCAAAATGAAGTCAGTAAAATAGTGGTGGCCATTGACAGAATTTATTATGTATGTACTGTCTGATTTCTTTATACAAATTAATTAATTTTGTGGCTCTGCAACATGTAACATACAGCACAAAATAGGTTTGAACATATTGTGCAAAACATTAAGTGGACACTCTTCACTTAGTGACATACAGTAACCTATAATCAGATCAGAGCTACAGATAGTAGTAAAGAGGTCGCAATGGTGATTGGTTGGTTGGAGTAATAATGATGGTTATCGCTTCATGCTAAGAAAAGCCTGAAGTGGTGCTTACTAGGCTATTCTACAGTACGAGTATCACTATATGTGGAAAAAAAAGCCCAACTTTGTAATAATTAGTTTGGATTTTAATCTAAGAAACATTAGTCGTTGTACCTAATATATCTGATGTTCAGAGATATTTCTTGCTGTCTTAGTCTGTTATTCAATGGTTGTTTTTCTCTTTTCAGCTTTTCTTAAGCTGATTCAAACAGAACATGCATGACAGGCCTGTGGACTTAAATGATATGACTTTACTCAAGTTAGAATCAGATCAAGAATTTGATAACAGATTATGCTTTACAAAATCAAAAAAAACTACTTTGATTTTAACCCTAACGCAGTCTCTTGACTTTACATAGCCTCAGGTTTTATGACTTGAAAGACTCGATCCTCTCCCTAAGCCCAAAGTGTGAGGATGGTTTCTAGCAGCATATTCAGAAACAGAGCAGATACTCAGGCCTATATGTGAAGGTCAGAAGCCTTTGTTTTGATGTGTTTTTGAATAAATGATTGTACTTTCGTGGAAGGTTTCTTTTAGGGGTTGAGGATCTACAAATCTTTTGAAAGAGAAGTTTGGAGAGAAAAGAGAGGCGTGGGTTGCTATAGGAAGAGAGCTACTCTTTGTTTGATCTGTAATTGCACTCCAGTGTTTAATTTTGGTTGTACACCAAAGTGTCTCGGTCAAGGCTACACCGGAGGAAATTTTCAAGAGGTTATATCAAACACTTTTCCCCCCTAAATAAACTGAAAGACATTATTTTCTTATAAAATGTTATGTCTAACATTTCTTCATCCAGCAGGCAAGCAGCAACATTAGGATTCATTTAGAGTTGTATTTCTGGCCACCTTAGGACTAATCTAGTACTATCCAAAGCTACAAAACAGACAAGAGTGGCCAGTAAGCAATGTCGCTGAGTCGCTGTAGAAGAAGCTCGATCGCTTGTTGACATAGCACAGCTAACTTAGCTAAATAACACAGTACCACTGCTAACCATTGTACATTTAAAAATGTACATTACATACCTGGTGCTCCAAATTTTCAAAATTTGACCATATAGTTGAGACTATATCAACTAGCAACTAGCCCCTCCTAGAACCGCCACCTTACTTTGGTGGAGGGGTTTGCATGCCTGAATGAACCTAGGAGCTATGTTGTCTGGGGCTATTGCCCCTGGTAGGGTCTCCCAAGGCAAACAGGTCCTGGGTGACAGGCCAGACAAAGAGCGGTTCGAATCCCCCCTCATGGCGAAAATAAAAACTAGGTCCGTGACGTCGCCCGGTACGGCGCAACCGGGGCCCCACCCTGGAGCCAGGCCCGGGGTTGGGGCTCGAACGCGAGCGCCTGGTGGCCGGGTCTTGCCCCATGGGGCCCGGCCGGGCTCAGCCCGAACTAGCGACGTGGGGCCGACCTCCCGTGGGCCCACCACCTGCAGGAGGAACCGTAGGGGGCCGGTGCTTTGTGGATTGGGTGGCAGTCGAAGGCGGGGGCCTCGGCAACCCAATCCCCGGACACGGAATCTGGCTCTAGGGACATGGAATGTCACCTCGCTGGGGGGGAAGGAGCCTGAGCTGGTGCGGGAGGTTGAGAGATACCGACTAGAGATAGTCGGGCTCACCTCCACGCACGGCTTGGGCTCTGGAACCCAACTCCTTGAGAGAGGCTGGACTCTCTACTACTCTGGAGTTGCTCGCGGTGAGAGGCGGCGGGCTGGTGTGGGCTTGCTTATAGCCCCCCAGCTCAGCCGCCATGTGTTGGAGTTCACCCCGGTGAACGAGAGGGTCGCTTCCCTTCGCCTTCGGGTTGGGGATAGGTCTCTCACTGTTATTTGTGCTTACGGGCCGAATGGCAGTGTAGCGTACCCGACCTTCTTGGCGTCTCTGGGAGGGGTGCTGGAAAGTGCTCCGACCGGGGACTCCGTGGTTCTACTGGGGGACTTCAATGCTCACGTGGGCAGCGACAGTGATACCTGGAGGGGCGTGATTGGGAGGAACGGCCCCCCCGACCTGAACCCGAGTGGTGTTCTGTTATTGGACTTCTGTGCTAGTCACGGTTTGTCCATAACGAACACCATGTTCAAGCATAAGGGTGTCCATCAGTGCACGTGGCACCAGGACACCCTAGGTCGGAGGTCGATGATCGACTTTGTGGTTGTTTCATCTGACCTTCGGCCATATGTCTTGGACACTCGGGTGAAGAGAGGGGCGGAGCTGTCAACTGATCACCACCTGGTGGTGAGTTGGATTCGATGGCGGGGGAGGAAGCTGGACAGACTTGGCAGACCCAAACGTACTGTGAGGGTCTGCTGGGAACGTTTGGCAGAGTCTCCAGTCAGAGAGATCTTCAACTCCCACCTCCGGCAGAGCTTCAACCTCATCCCGAGGGAGGCTGGAGACATGGAGTCCGAGTGGACCATGTTCTCCACCTCCATTGTCGACGCGGCCGCTCGGAGCTGTGGCCGCAGGGTCTCCGGTGCCTGTCGTGGCGGCAATCCCCGAACCCGGTGGTGGACCCCGGAAGTAAGGGATGCCGTCAAGCTGAAGAAAGAGTCCTATCGAGCCTGGTTGGCTCGGGGGACTCCGGAGGCAGCTGATGGGTACCGGAGGGCCAAGCGGGCCTCGGCCCGGGTGGTTGCGGAGGCAAAAACTCGGGTCTGGGAGGAGTTCGGTGAGGCCATGGAGAAGGACTATCGGTCGGCCTCGAGGAGATTCTGGCAAACCATCCGGCGCCTCAGGAGGGGGAAGCAGTGCCCTGCACACACTGTTTACAGTGGGGGTGGGAATCTGCTGACTTCGACTGGGGACATCCTTGGACGGTGGAAGGAGTACTTCGAGGATCTCCTCAACCCCACCGGCATGTCTTCCATTGCGGAAGCAGAGGCTGGGGTCTCGGTTGCGGGCTCGTCGATCTCCCGGGCTGAGGTCACTGAGGTAGTTGAGAAGCTCCTCGGTGGCAGGGCACCGGGGGTGGATGAGATCCGCCCTGAGTACCTCAAGTCTTTGGATGTTGTGGGGCTGTCTTGGTTGACGCACCTCTGCAACGTCGCGTGGCGGCTGGGGACAGTGCCTCTGGACTGGCAGACTGGGGTGGTGGTCCCTCTGTTTAAAAAGGGGGACCAGAGGGTGTGTTCCAACTACAGGGGGATCACACTCCTCAGCCTCCCCGGAAAAGTCTATGCCAGGGTACTGGAGAGGAGAATTCGGCCAATAGTCAAACCTCGGATTCAGGAGGAACAATGCGGTTTTCGTCCCGGTCGTGGAACACTGGACCATCTCTACACCCTCTCCAGGTTGCTGGAGGGTTCATGGGAGTTTGCCCAACCAGTCCACATGTGCTTTGTGGATTTGGAGAAGGCATTCGACTGTGTCCCTCGCGGCGACCTGTGGGGGGTTCTCTGGGAGTACGGGGTCCGGGGCCCTCTGCTAAGGGCTGTCCGGTCCCTGTATGACCGGAGCAGGAGTTTGGTTCGCATTGCCGGCAGTAAGTCAGATTTGTTCCCGGTGCATGTTGGACTCCGGCAGGGCTGCCCTTTGTCACCGGTCCTGTTCATTGTTTATATGGACAGGATTTCTAGGCGCAGTCGGGGGCCGGAGGGAGTCCAGTTTGGGGACCACAGGATTTCATCTCTGCTTTTTGCGGATGATGTTGTCCTGTTGGCTTCTTCAAATCAGGACCTTCAGCGTGCATTGGGACGGTTTGCAGCCAAGTGTGAAGCGGCGGGGATGAGAATCAGCACCTCCAAATCCGAGGCCATGGTTCTCAGTCGGAAAAGGGTGGCTTGTCCCCTTCAGGTTGGTGGAGAGCTCCTGGCCCAAGTGCAGGAGTTTAAGTATCTTGGGGTCTTGTTCACGAGTGAGGGAAGGACGAAGCGGGAGATTGACAGGCGGATCGGTGCATCCTCCGCAGTGATGCGGTCGATGTACCGGTCTGTCGTGGTGAAGAAGGAGCTGAGCTGCAAGGCAAAGCTCTCTATTTACCAGTCGATCTACGTTCCTACTCTCACCTATGGTCATGAGCTTTGGGTCATGACCGAAAGGACAAGATCCCGGATACAGGCGGCCGAAATGAGTTTCCTCCGCAGGGTGGCTGGGCGCTCCCTTAGAGATAGGGTGAGGAGCTCGGTCACTCGGGAGGAGCTCAGAGTAGAGCCGCTGCTCCTCCACATCGAGAGGAGTCAGCTGAGGTGGCTCGGGCATCTGTCCCGGATGCCTCCTGGACGCCTCCCTGGGGAGGTGTTCCGGGCATGTCCAACTGGGAGGAGGCCCCGGGGAAGACCTAGGTCACGCTGGAGGGACTATGTCTCTCGGCTGGCCTGGGAACGCCTCGGTATTCCCCCGGAAGAGCTGGAGGAAGTGTCGGGGGAGAGGGAAGTCTGGGCATCTCTGCTTAGACTGCTGCCCCCGCGACCCGGCCCCGGATAAGCGGTAGAAAATGGATGGATGGATGGATGGATAGTTGAGACTCTATAGACTACAGACCAACAACAAGGACATTCCTTACAGTTAAATGCCTTTTGATTTGAACCCTGTATGATTATAAAAAAGTCTCTTTTGACTCGACAGTTGTCCGTGATTATTCCACAAAGTAGATCCTACATCACAAGCCAGCATCAAAACTGTGGCATCAAAGTTTTTCTTTGCAGATTTCTCAGTGTCCTGATCCTTGACATTTTCTGCACAGAAACTGTGATCCCTAATTGGTTCAAAAGAAAACACCCTTGTGGTGAGTTTTTGTTAGGAAAGCCTTTGAAAGAGGGTGTAAAGTGAATTTAGCTCTATTGAGGATGATTTTCAAAGCTGTTTTGTTTCTGTACGGTCAGCACATGTGAGAGGTCTTTTATCCTTCTGAAAGGCTGGAGGAATGAGAAAGTCTGAAGCCCACTGACTCAGATCCCTATTCTCTGTGCACAGCCCGTCACCTTCAGTGGGAGGTCATAGAAGCACTGGTTATACACACACAAACATGCACACACACACACAGACACACACCAAGATTTCAGGCAGTTTATGCTGTATTTACTATCAGGGAGGTGGTATGAAAATCAAGGTTGCAGTGAAGCTGGAATTGAAGTGAAGCCTGAACTTGGCCTTCTATACGGCCTTTCTGGAGGATACATGAGCTCTGATTATATTAGCTGTCTCCTCACCTCTGCATTTTATACCTATGACAGGCGAGCCAGGAAGTGCTGAACATTTCACCTCTGCTGCGTTTTAGCACCATGTTAGAGGTTTATTCTGACTGAAAGCTTAGTGTCCTTAGTTGTGGAGATCGAGGGTATCATCTTCACTCTTTGTGATAGTATTATGATATTTTTTTGATCGGGATAGGGAAATAGTATTTAATCTGTTGTCAGAGTGCAGAATGAGCCACAGAGTAGCACCACCTTTTTTGCCCAAGAAGGTTTGAACAAAAAGCCTGCCCTGCTGCCATTTATGACCTCTAAATGGTAAATGGTCTGTACTTGTATAGCGCCTTTCTTGTCTTCCGACCACTCAAAGCGCTATGATGATGGAGATGAAGTGCTATTCTGTGTGTGCTTTTAACAGCTTTACTGCTCCAGCATTTAAGAGGAATAAATGACTTGAAAGAACAAACAGCTTTTTAAATCGTCCTCAATAGAGCTAAATGAGATTTCCTTTCCGACAGCGTACACATATGGTTTGCACAGTCATCCACCTAGGCGTTTCCCTCTGCCGGTGAAACACACACACTCAGTCATTTAGTTTAGCACTCACAGAAATGCTGTACATAGTTAGGCATTGTTCATCACTACACAAAAGCAGAAAAAAGAAAAAGATCCCTCCACTTCTTTTATTTCAGTTTTACAATGTTCTCTCATGATTTCCTTCCATTATAGCAAATCTCAATCCTTTCCCCTGCAGGTGCGTAAATTAATCACACAATGCAGCATCCTACCTGTCCTCTTGTTGAAGTGGCAGCTATTGAGTATTAGCCTAGCGCTAACAAGACACACTTCCTCTGCAAACCCTTTCTTAATAACACCGACTGGCTTGCTCAGTATAATGTGCTATTTTTGCACAAGCGAGATGAAAGGAAAATACAGTTTGACAAGGGAAAATTTGAATTTAATTATAGAGTACATGAAAAGATTGACTGTTAGATATAGAAATGTATTGTGCTTTTTTTTAATGAATCTGTAAATATTCTGCAGCAGATGGGTTGTGAACATTTGGACTGCACATTTAAAATAATTGAAACACTTTTTCTTCATTACAGTTTTACAGTAATTGCCCCCTTGAGTCACAGAATTTACCATAATAGTTTCCTTTCCAATTTTTATAGAATATTGAACTCAGCATTTGGTAGTTCAGTCAGAGATATAAATAGGCACAGACCCAACCCACCACATACAGAATTCCACAGAGACCTTACATAATAAACAGTATGTTGACACTTGCATAGAGATATTTAGCAACACATTCAGTCAATTCAGGTAGATAAATACTAAACTTATAATGAGATTTTGTTTTTTAAATGAAACGTTAAAAATAAAAACAGGATGAAAAAACATGTTTACAGGAGTAAACAGTGTTCTTCTGTATTTTGTCCAGGTGGGAACAAGCTCAAGGGACAGCAGTTCCGTCTGGACTGGACCTGGATCTCCTTGGAGAAAGAGTACTACATGGTGGACGAGGAGGACAAGTTCCTGGAGGTGGTGCTCAGGCGAAGAGGCTACCTGGGGGAGACGTCTTTCATTGGTTAGTCTGTTTGTCTATCAGTCTCTCTCACTGTTGGCTCTTTTAAGTGCCCGTTAGAGGTTGGCTAGTTGTTGGTTGTAGTCTAATCATCTGTGTTTTGCAGTGTGTAGTACAACTTAAGACAGTAAATGGAAGGCAAAGCGAGCCAATGCGTCAATTGATCTTTGCCAAGTTTTATGTAGGTGGGTTTGATGCGTCAGGGCCCTAACCTACAGTGTAAAACAAAGAGTGGGGAAGAGAGTGAGATGACTTTAAGTTCAGACCATGAAGCTACTTTTATAATTTTACTTAGAAAAGTGACTTAGTGTACTATAGATTTTGTGAAAAATACTCATCAAAGTTGTTCTTGGCAAAATGTGTCGGTTTTGTGACAAAGAAAAAAGCTGCTGTTAAATTTGGTTCCAAATTATACCTGTTTTGCTCTTAAAATGCTTAGGCATGCCTTAGGTAGCAGATAAATGGCTACTCTTAGCCTTTAGCCATATTAGGCTGCAAAATGTCTTGTCACAGCAGTTGACAGTGACACCAGGAACATTTCGCCGTAGTCTATAAGACTGACAATAAGTGAATCATCAGCAAACTTAAAAATAAAGTGAGCATCATTTTGGCTGCAGCCCTCATCAATGTAAAAAACCTCAGAGTGGGCAGAGAACACACTGCTGGCTCTGTGCTGCTCAAATCTCAAATCCAGCCAGCTACACAAACATCATTGCCAGAGTTTTTAATAAGCTTTTTGACCAGCAGATGGAGATGATTTTGTATTGGAAACAACAGCTCAGCATGTTTATGTACTTATGTCTGAGTGTTTCTGCAGGTTTGAAGATTAAAAGGATGATGATGATGTCCCCGAACGTTGCTCTTAGCCCTGACTTTGTCATGCTTCAAGCTCGTTCCCTTTGCGAGAAGCAGCAGCTGTAAGCAGCTTTTACTCTCTTCCACCTCTCATCATCATTCTGATCCTTGTTAATCAGTGGGTCAGGTGTTAGCATTACAGTGAAGCACTTTATGTAAGCTTTAAGACTTATCTACCTGTGTGTGTGTGCTGGTGTGTGTATATGTGATTCCTCTCGGGAAGGTTTTGAGTGTATCTCTTGGGCACACATGAAAGCTTGTGTTCTAACTCTCATCTTTTTGCACAGTTGGTGTGTTCCTGCGATTTTCTACGTGTGTGAGCACCTGGTTATCTCTGATCACACACACAACACGTACAGACGCACACATTCCGCTTTCAAGCCCTCTTTTGGAATGAACGCATAACATGGTATGTTGACGTGGCGCTGAAATGCATCGGTGTGAAGGTTGTGCTTTCCATCTAGGCCGACATAGCTACATCATGTTGAGGTGATGCATTTTAATGCATAAGTGCATGGTTTGAAGGAAGATTAAAGAGAAGGAATATTTACTTGTAACCTTAAAAAATTGTCTTACTCCGCAGTAGCTAAGTCACTCTGACAACAGTATTTTGTCTCATAACCGAATAAAGATTTGTATGTATGCTTGCATGTCTGTATTTCTACATGCCCTTGTGTCTATATGCCCAGTGTGGATCTGCACAGGTACTGATGATGAAATATGATCTATAGGACACAGAATGAAAAACAGAAACTGATCAAAGACTAATAACTTTCATAGATTTCAATTTGCTGGGCTGGTGAACAGAAAAACAGAGCAAATGAACCAATAACAGAGTGACAACATACTCAAGGTGGACAAAATCGCAGGAACACCACACAATGTAATGCAATCCAATACAATACCGCCACAGTAATGGTACTTTTGATTGATGTTTGGTGTCAATTGAACTCATTTTATGGCTGTAGTTTGTGTCGCTGTTCAGCAAATATCTCATTAAGAGGCAGTGCTGTTGAGGCACTGCATTTGTTCCTCTTTGCTCGTTTAGCTTTCATGTGTTTGGCTCAAATCTCAATGAGTTTTGAGAGTTTTTTCATTGCCACAGTGCATGCTTTCGCAGTGTGCTTGAAGGATGCACTCGACTGGCTATTAAAGGTTGGTCAAAGGACTGAACAAAATCAAAGCTACAAAGGCCACTTCAAAACTCTCAAAAAAATCCCAAAAATCATTTACCAAACAGATAAACACCTGCCTATTTTATGTAAATGTATTTGTGATATCTAAAACTATTTAAAATTCATTGTCATGATACAACCACAACAACTCACTGACAACAATGATGAGGTTGATGATACAGTTCAGTCAGAAAGTATTATGATAGAGACACATTTTTCCAGCACATAAGATTTGAAATAAAACAATAACTATGATGTTAAAGGTGGGGTATGCGATTCTTATCCAATACACGTACTTTTTGTCAAATTCAGCTAATATCTCCCCAAGGTCTGCTAGCTGTCCTTTCTGTGTGTACGCTGAAAAAAAATCTGGTGTTTGTACACAGCCCTGGCTCTGCAAATGGGTAACTAACAAAGTGTCTGGAACCGATCCACACAACACTATTCCAGCCGTGATTTGTGTGTCAGGTAACGTTAAAGGACTTGCTTACTTCCTAGTTTGTCCAGAGATGCTGTTGTGTTTGCTATAGTAGCAGGAGAGTTGTGCGTAACGCTGTTTGAAGCTGCTTTCCTGGCTCTGGGAAACGTCTCCTCTCTAGCTGTTAGCTTCGCAGAAGCAACTGTAGGGACAGTTTTCTATTCCACAGCCCAGCAAAGCTAACCCACAACCTAGATAACATTAGTTATATTACTTGCTGTGGGGTTGTTCGCTCTATATCATGGTATTTGTTATGGTATTGGATTTCTCCATAATTGCATACCCCAGCTTTAAAGTTTCAGCTCTCAGCTTTTTTTTGTATTCCCACATCAGATAAACAATGTAGAAACTGCAACCCTGTTTACACTAGGGACAAGAAAATAGTTGAACAATCACATATAATATTTGGTTGCAAATCCTTGTGGGTTTTCTGTCTTCAATCTGGTCTTGAGAAGTGAAACACATCTTGAGTTGGATTGCGGTTAGTTGCCTGATGTGTACACCATTTTACCATAAATACCTCCTTGGCTGACGTTTGCTCGATAATGTATCCCAGAGCCCAAGATGACATAATTATTTGTTTTGTCCTACCAACAGTCTGAAGTTGAAACACATTTACAATTACTGTATATCAGTCAGTCAGTCATTTTCTACCGCTTGTTCCCGTTAGGGGTCGCGGGTGACTGGAGCCTATCCCAGTGACTTCAGGCCTTAGGCGGGGTACACCCTGGACAGTGGCCAACTCGTCACAGGGCTGACACAGAGACAGACAACCATTCATTCTCACATTCAAGATAATTAATGTCAGAAATAAAAATCCAGTAAATATAAGAAAAATAAGAACAGATAGAAAGAAAAAATAAAAAGCCACGTACGAATTTCTGTCTGAAGTAGACGCTGTATGTGCAGATAGATCGATAGACTAGGCCTACATTAGATTAGACAGGGAGTTTGTCAGGGATGGAAAAACAGGGAGGAAGACGACCAGCAGTGTTGACAGAAGCTTGCTGCCGTTGCACAGGTTAGCTGATGAAAGCTGCTGTAGTGCCAGGTAACGGTGGAGGAGAGCTGTTACACATGCTCCATCACAACAGGACGTACAGATAGAGAGGATCAGTGAAGGAGGAACGCAGAGATAAGATCAAGGTTCAAAGATGCCCCTGCAAAGCAGAGCTCGGGCAGAACGGGGCTGGAGAGCATGCGGATCAGATTGGATTCTTCTACCACTGTTTTCAAGATTATACCTCACTTTCTCACTTCTTATGAAAAGGAAAAAAAATCCAAACACGGCTAAGATATCGACTTTCATCTTAATTCTTCATGGGCGCGTGCCCTCTTCCTTGCCTGCTGTTTCTTCTTCTAACTGAGTTCTGTCTCTTTTTCTTGTCTCCTGTGACACTGTTCCACTGACATGTCAACCCACTTAACCTGTCTCACATTGTTTTCTTTTCATCCGTAATCTCTTCCACACCTCATCTTGCCATGGCATGCGTTTGGTGCTTTTGCTCCCAAACTGCTTTTTCTCATCAAAGACACCACCTCTCTTCTTACTGCTCCCATACTGCCCTATAGCCCTGGGTCTGTGCCATAGGCTGTGTCTTATTTCCTTCCTCCACCCACTCTCCATTTGTCATTTGTTTTATATCTCCCTTCTTATCTCCTATCGGTCTCACTCCAGCGCAGCGCTCATTCGCTGTTTGTTCTTTCTCTGTCTTCTATTTCCCCACTTCCTTGTATGCATCCTGTGTTTGGTTGTCACCCATTGTGGTGTGTCTCTACTGGTTCCATCTTTGTCTTTGTTATGTCCCATCTTCTTGCTCTTTTCCCTTGATGAAACCCTTCACTCTCAGGTCCTCATGCTCTCCACATCTTTCCTTTCTTTTCCTTTCCTATATTCTTCTTTGCTGTATGATACGAGGAACCCCATGGGGAAACAAGATGGAATTGAATTCTCATTCTTCTTTTTTACTCTTTGCATAAGTCAAAGCTCACTCCTTGAAGACTTATTTTTTTCTTTTTCTGCATCCTTGTCTGGTCTGTCCTTGCTATTTGCCAGGTTAATCATCTCCTGTGGGACGTATTCCAGCCTCATTATTGTTGCCAAGCAGAATGGATGGAGAGATTATTTAATTTCACGAGGAGAGAATAGAAACTTTTGCCCCCCTGAACCTCTTTTCTACAGATCTCCACCTCAGCTGCCTTGATGTGAAATTACCTTTATGGTATAATGAGCATGAAGGTACCTGAAAACATACATTTTGTGATGAACTGTATATATTACATTCAGCCAACTCAGCTTATTGCAGCATTTGCTTTTAGTAGTGAAATAAACTACAATATAGAACAAAACAAAGGAAAGTTTGCAGCTATAAACAGAGTTTGTGTGTGTTTGTGAGCAACTCCTTGTATTTGTGAGTGTGTGTGAGTGTGTGTGTGTGTGCGTGTGTTATTGAGATGCAAACACAAAGAAACTGTAGCTCTGAGGAACAGCTCCATAGAGATGAAAAGTCCTCAAGTGGGTATATCTCCACCTGCAGAGAAGGAACCCCAGTGCGACCCCAGGCAAGGCATGCTTCTTCCCTGCAGGGAGTCCAGCAAGGGTGGCGCACCCTTTTAAGATCAACACTTCCTTCTCACTTCAAGGCAGGTTTTTGTGTATGTGTGTATCTGATGTGGATCAACTGATCATCAGGATAGAAAGATAACAATACATTTCTTTCAACATCGACTTCAAGTTAAAATCTTTCATTATATCAACCCTATTTTTTCAATACACATGTCATGCTGAATGAAATTCTGGGATTTGTGTATATGTCGTTGTCACCAGCAACTGCAGATGACACTGAATCATTCAGCACTGAAATCATAAGGATGATATCTAGCTATTATAAAGACTTAACATTTACAAATTGAAAGTAAAAATAATGAAGTTATTGTGTATGATTGGACTATATATAGTCATCGCATACCTGTGTTTAAATATAATTCCAGACCCCTCGGAGTTTTTAAAAACATTTCTGATGCTGGTGGCACAGCCTAAAGATGGCAGTGTTTCTTGGTTAGTATGTCTATCAAACCCAAACTCTTGTGCACTGCAAGATCTCTAACAATTTCTGCACAAATAGCCATGAACTTTGCTGTCGATAATCATGGTCTTGATATATTTTTTTTCGGTGACCCTGCTGGTGACCCTTCTCTTGCACCACAATCAAGCTGAAATTTACATCTCTACAAGAGAAATATCAAAATCCAATGGCAGATTGCCATGAAATTTACTATGCACATTTATGCTGAATTCTTTGAATCAGAATTTGGATGTATGGCAAAACATCTTTAACTTTATTTCATTTTAAGGTCAGGTGAGAAACACGACCTGGGTTTACCTCATGTACAGTATTGGTGGCATTTTCACTGTGCTCTCTGATGATCTATACAGTTAAATATAATCAGCTTTGATCAAGATCATATTTTTGATCTATCCACTTGTGCCAACCAGCTCTGTACGACCCTTATCTAAGCAAACATGACCCAGGTTAAGCTGACAGGACCACTCAGCAAGTGAACAAGTGAACCAAGAGTTGTCCTGACTGAACTTCCATTAGTCATGTCATAGATTTCCCAGGAAGACTTTCAACAGCCCCAGAGAAGTAGATTTTTTTGTGTTGTATTAGTGCTGCTGCAGTGAGCAGCATCAGTAGCTGTCCCTGTTGAGAAAAAGCAAAGAAACAGAAAGTTGAGAAATAGCAATGCCTTGGTTAGCTATGTTGACAAAAATGAAGTGAATGAGGATGTTATATTTAATGTGCTTCTGGATCAGGTCAAATGAGAGATGCAGCATTGCGTTATTGTTGGCTGTGGTGACCATCAGTGACAAAATTGGTTTCTCTGGATTTGAAATTGATGAGTTTAGAGAGAAGTATTTGCTGGACTATTGATGTTTTGGTGTACAGCTGAACAATGTGCCGTTGTCAGACCCCACACCCATATACTCAATTTTCTTTGCAGTTCATTTGGCCAGTCACTCGAGGCAAAAACAAAAATAGCACAAAAAAAGAACCCAGAAATTCAAAGCTTAAAACAAACGAACTATTTAGAAGAACCTTGAAGCTTTCAATCCCATTTTTCCACACTCGTGTTGGGCTTTATAAATGAATGTAATCACTTAAGGTCCTCAAAGGTACAGTAGAATGAAGAAGTGTAACTGTGTAAAGGTTTGTATTGCTGCGTGTAGCCTATGAAAATTTTCTGCTTAAATTTAGCATGCAGTGCTCACCTCTCATGTCTTACTGTGTGTAAGATCTAATGTATTGAGTCTCATCTGCATGTTTTTTTTCTCTTTTTGCCCAGTCTTTTGAGAAAGAAAAGAAAAACAAATACTTTTTATTTACAGGCACGTGCATCAGCCTGCCATGGCTCTCTGCACGCCTTGTTCTCGTGAGGCACTGTGAATGTAGACAAAGGGATCTGAACAGTATATTTCCAAATTTAATACATTATTGTATGGCTTATGCCACCTGGGTTTCCTTGATGTGTGTTTGATGTGAAACCCAGTGGTACCAGTAAGCTCTCCTGCTTTGAAGGTGTATTGATGAGCATGAATGTTAGGTGGATCATTGTAAAGTGGATTCACATGAAAGATGAAATTATTAATGAAAGAGACATTTGAAGAGAAATCAAGGTGACGCACAGACACACACACGCACACACACGTACACCTAACCCTTGGGAAATAATCATGGTAGCTAATCCATCTCCGTAAGGTGGAATATGCTTATTTAAACGCTTCAGTCACAAATTCATTTCACACATTCCTGAGGCTCTGTAAGTGATCAGTGAAGAAAAATAGACGCAACACTCTTTTTCTCACCACTATCCGAACAGCATTAAAGGGTGTGAATATCTAATCTTTTTTTTCAACTGTAACTGCCTGTCACCCTTTCATGGTCGCTTTCTTTGTTTTGTCTCCACTACTTCCTGTCTGTCTTCTTTCATTATGGCCTGCTCTCCTTTCCTTTCCCTTTTTTACGTTTATCACTGTGTGTATCTCTCAGGCATTGGCACCCAGGATGGTAGTGCAAAGAAGGAGGAGGATTTCAAGGGCAAGTCCCAGAGGCAGGTCCAGTTCAACCCGGGACAGACCAGAGCCAGTTGGCGAGTTCGGATACTGACTGATGGGAAGTACGAGCAGGCGGAGACCTTCCAGATTTTGCTATCAGAGCCAGTGATGGGAGTGATGGAGTTCCCTGTCACAGCAATAGTTGAGATCCTGGATCCTAGTGACGGTCAGTGCTGCTCATGCACACATTATATCCTGCACTCAGCACACATGGATACTTGTAAGGTTAGACCATTGAATATTCTTTTGTGGTGACAATCAGTGGTACTGTACTTAAGTACAATTTTGAGGTATCTGTACTTTACTTTCCATTTCCATTTTTACTCAATACTTCCACTACATTTTTGGAGGGAAAAGCACTTTTCACTCCACTTACTAGTTACTTTGCAGATTCAAAATATAATGAACTAATAGATTATGATGTATTATTAAAGACTAAGCTACCTATCAGTATACAAAGTAGTTACAATTAGCCCCACCTTTACCTACATTAAAGTAATGCATACACATTAATACATCCATAGTTGTAATCCATTAATATATTATGTATGATTCTGAAATGAGTCATTCTGCATAATGAGTACTTATCCTATTGGTACTTTCAGTATATTTTGATTCTAATATGTCTTTTACTTGTAACAGAGTATTTCTACATTGTTGTATTTCTTCTTTTACTTAAGTGAAAGATCTTGGTACTTCTCCCTCCACTGGTGACAACATGATAGAGGTATTTCTGTCCACAGTTACATCATGACAGACTAAAAAAGCGTAATGTACTTATTCATTTTTGCACATTTAGTCTGAATACTCTCAGAGGATTTTCTATCCAGGAAGAAACCATTTATACATACTGAATACAGATACAGAATATTAGGAGTTTACGACATCTATACCAGAGATGCCCAAAGTTTTCTGTATGGGGTTCATCTATCAAGTCTAAAAGACTTTCCTACAGGGTTCATATATGAAACTTGATTGGATACTGTGCCAACTCAAACAAACAGATCATAAAGAATTGTACTGAATAAAGAACAAACTTATTCTGCATTTAATTATTCTGTATTTTCCATAAAGAATATGTTTTTAATCAGTTTAGTGTCTCTATTCCATGTGATATCCATTATTGGTAAAGTGAAAGTCAAACACAGCCTTTATGGACAGACAGTATGGAGGATTGAAAAAACTAGTTAATGGAATATATCCAAAGCAGAGGTGTTTGTTTTGCCCACCTGAACAGACAAATATGACTGCAGCTGCAGTGACGTTTCACACTACACAAAATCCCAACTGTCACTCCAGTATTCCTGTTACAAAGCAATGAAAAATAACACAACCCTTTACTGCATATCACATTTGTTGTTTGAAGCATCAGTCAACTTGACATACACAGAATGAAGAGTCATGTCAAATCTGTCCTCAGACAAAGAGGAGGAATACAGTTTTGACGCGACAGCCAGTAGAAATGTATTATAGGGGTGATGACTGTGTTGTGTTTTTACACTCACCGGTAGTACTGAGTAGAATGCTTACCTCCTAAAACTCAATAATACAAAAAGCAGTATGATTAGAGTTTTTCCATTATTGTCAGGCCAAATCAAAGGTGGTCAAACCCTAATGGTTGAGTATGGAAAGTGTCTCACACATACACACACGCACACACAAAATAGTTTGTAATCTGCCATTTTCACTCTCCTAGTTCTTTATGTCTTTGCCTTCAAATTGAAATGTTAATGGAATATTGAGTAGTGTGACAACCTGGCTGCTCTGTTCCATCACGGTTAGATTTACTCTTCTGCAGCTTTTACTTTCAGTTTTTTGTGTACATTACTCCCTTCATCAGTGCAGTTTTTAAGTAATTATAGACAACAATAATGGAAACACTGAAACTGCTCTCATCTCTCTCTCTCTTACGCTCTCTCTCTCTCTCATTTGTCTTCTTGTTTTCTCTCTTTCACTGTGTCTTGATCTCTCTCTCCCCCTCACATTATCCCTTCACAATCTATCCTCCCCTGTGGGCTAATTATGGTATGTGTGTGGAGGGCAGGGGCTGGTTTGTTTTCTGCCATCTCCGGGGATTGTCTAATGTGACAGAGATGTGCCACTCTCTACTCTAATGGGCCAGTGAAGCTTTAGCTATGCTTGTGGCGTTAGCTGTATTCCAGCTTCTTTCTCTAATGATGAAAACTGGCTTTGTCTGGTCTTCTGGTTAGCCTGGAGATTCCCTCCCTCGAGAACATGTCAGCTAGGCTAATAGCTTTCGAGGAGGAGAGAGGATCGCTAAGCTTTAGCCAAAAGTGTTCCAAAATTAAGGAGAGCATAATAAGCTGGGCAGCCTCTGTCTGTTTTCTTTTTCTGTTAGTTGTACGAATGCGTACCCTCTACCCATATTAGCCTGTTGCTGCTTTGATTAAAAAGGATGAGTGGGCTTGTCCTTGGTGCGTTTGCCTGTGGTACACCCACATTCAGTGCTGCAGCAGACACAAACTCTGTTTAATTACAGGGTGTGATTGCCTAGCTTTCCGGCTGCAAAACTTTGACTTTACTTCATATAAAATCCATGCACAGTGCTGACTAAAGATGAAGGTGGCAGCCTGCTGTTTGACTGTTTGCTGCAAGCAGTACCAGCGTCTTACAGTCAGTGATATCTTTCTGGATTCCTCTGCAGCGAGGACACTATACATCAGTAGAGCTGTTACTTGACTGCATTTTGCACCAAGGTCATTCCACTAAATGATGAAGAAGTCTTTTCTGTCTTGTTATTTTCTTTTGTATGAAATTGCAAGGCCAGCTACAGTCAAGCAAATCCTTGTGTAATTATAAGAGCTTTGTCTCAGTTAGAAGTGTAAAATCCTTTGACTAATGTAGAGCAGGTCAACCTCACACATTTTGTGAGGTTGCTGTTGCTTTGAACTTAGATGGCCCTGTGCTGTGTTTAGGTGGATAATGCCTTTAACTGTAGGTCTCTAGAGGCTGTTTTATTTTACATTTAAAGTTACATTATAGGCTTTTAGCTAATGACCACAACCAGTTTTACAAGTGGGTAATGAGTAATATGTGCAACTATCACGACAACAATAACAGATAGTAGAAACACAGAAAATATCCCTGCATGCATAGAATATTTATGAAATTATCAATAATGGAGAAGCTCTAGGCATAGACACAAGCCAAAGTGATTTTTTGTTTTGTTTTACTTTTTTGGCAAGACAGTAGCAATATCAGGTACAAGTATTCACTATTTTAACACCCTCTGTAAAAGCATGTGTTTTTTTTCTACCAATGAATGTTTTAAAATGACTGTGTTTTCCTCCAGGAGGTGAACCTGAAAATTTGCTTTCCTAAATCTTGGGTGGATTTAGAGGCACTAGGACAGCGTGTGTGAGGTGAAATGTGAAAGAACTGTAGGAAGAGGAGGTGTGCATTATATGTGTGGAGAGAGAGAAGAGAATCAGGGTATAGCGGCGTGTGTGTGTGTGTGTGTGTGTGTGTGTGTAATAGGTAAGCAGTGGTCCCTAATCCCCTGCTATGAGTCCCTGTAACCCCCTGGGGAGTGACAGATTGTTGGCAGCGACAGAAAGGAGAAATGGAGGAGTGGGTAGAAGATTGAGAGGAGAGCGAGAACGATTTAGGGAGAGTTACTTTAAGAGAAGAGAAATGTTTTACCCCCTGTGGTGTGTAAGATTGTCTTATAGTGATGACTTCATCTCAAAGAGTCATCTCAGGTGCTGATGTCTTTTTACGCTGGTGTTGATTCAAACGTCCAAATCTGTTTTTTCACTGCTTTTTCACGCTCTGGCGCTTGCCATTTTAATGCAAGTTTTTGTTGCACAAGCAAGCGACAAGTGTCTTGAAGTTCCCATCATTCAGGGGCAACAAATTCAGAAGAAGATCTGGGACGAGCTGAAGCTTGGTCCACTCGTGTTAGTGTTTTTATTGGTCCCCATGCATCTGTTTCTATAATGCCAGTAAGTTCTTCTCTTTGATGGATGATGCTTTCACCGGCTCGAAGTCTCTCCCTCAATCACAGACTCCTCTCCGAGACAGAGAGAGGAGTAGAGAAAGAGAGAAAAAAGAAAATAAGAGTGATGGTTAGGCTGACCCCCCTGAAACTCCCAGCTGATTCACTCTGAGAGGCTTGCATGTGTAATTGTCTGCGACACACTAGGCAATAAGAAAAACTTCCGGAGGGGTCTCTTTGAAGAGCACCTCTGGTTGCATCAAACCAAAAACTGCGTTGGAGAGTTATTTTTGAATATGAATAAGCACCGCAGGACCACCACTTCAATAGATCCGAATAAAAAAAAAATGTCAGCTGCTGCTCACTAATGCAGAGCCAGAACAAAAACCCGTATGAGTACTTGATGGCCTAATGTACTGTGGATTTTTGCAGATTGTTATACATATCATTACCCTTTTCTTTTTTCCTCTGACCCCCTCCACTCGTTCTCTTTTCTCTTCCAAACAGAGTCGACTGTGTTCTTCCCTGAACAGATCCACTCAGTGGAGGAAGATGTTGGAGAGGTTTTCATCCCAGTGCACCGCAGTGGAGACATCAGCCAGGAGCTCATGGTGGTCTGCTACACACAGCAGGGTATGCACTAGCCTTTTTTCACCTCATCCAACCCGTTTACCCTTAGTGTACCCTGCCTGCCTGCCGCCTTGCTGGTCAGACTGCTCGTATCAGATGCTTATTATTTAACGCTCAATGAATCATTTTTCACCACATATACTGTATTCACAAAGATAATTAAAATGTCTGAGGTATAGATGAAAAATTATTAAAATGATTTAATGGTTCTCAGATTATCACACATGAAAACAAATTATAACAGCATCAGACATCACTAATAACACTTCTTTTGTTCACATTTGGATCACAGATTGTGCCTTTAAATCCGGTATCTATCTGTATATGGTGGCGTGTCAGGTGCACCTGTCACACCTTTCCTCTTTGACAGTGCCAATGAAGTCTGTTTAAAACATAGCCAACGCACTGGAAGAGATGCATAAGAAGTAGCAGCATAAGCTCAGTACAATTAGTGGTTAGCCGGGGCCTATTCCAACTTTTACATTATTTTATTCAAATCATTAACATGCTTCTGTACAACTTCCACAACAGCTCCAATCTCTTTTTGATAATTCCAATTACTTTCAATTACTTATTTGCAGCTGACAACGTGTGAAAAAGTTACAGATTTTAGCCTGTATATTCTCCTCATGCAGTTAAATGCCATGAAGTATGAAGTAAATTTAGATAAAACATGAAGGGATAAAGCATACAGTGATTAGCCTAATGAAGGCACTATTGTTAATTGTCAGAAGGCTATAGTGATTTTGAGGAAAACCTGTGGGGGTGGTCTGTTCCCATTGTGTTCTGCTATTAAAACGATTCCACCGACTCACGTGATGGGCTTGCTGTAATTAAAGGTCAAACGCTCACAAGCTATAATGGCTATGTTGACAGTCTGAATTTTAACTGAAAGTGAAAATGTATTTTATTACTGATGAAATGTTTGCTTGTTAACCTGATGTGCTCACCCCCTCTGACTTTAATTAACTTCATGACATTACAGTCACATCTAAATCAGCTAAATATGAATATGTATATGAGAATTACTTCTTAAATGCACTGGATCCATCATAGGAAAAAAAAGATACCTGAACCTGATCACTTAGTTTTCATAAAATAAGAGATGCTGTCTGAAAAACTGTTAAATGTTCCGACGTTTTCTGATGCCTTTTACAAATCCGATATATTTGAATTATGGACTTTTAATCATTTATATTTTCTAAATGTGGGATAAATACCTGTCACTGTCCTCAACTCTCCTTTTGCTGGTCTCTGTGAAGGTTCTGCCTCAGGGACGATTCCCACTTCTGTCCTGTCTTACTCGGACTACATCTCCCGTCCAGAGGAGCACGGCAGCATCCTTCACTTCGACAAGGGTGAGAGGGAGAAGCAGTGTCGCGTGGTGATCATCGACGACTCTCTGTACGAGGGAGAAGAGAGCTTCAATGTCACTCTGTCATTGCCTGTCGGGGGGCGTCTAGGAATGCACTACCCCACCACCAAAGTCAACATCTTGGAAGATATGGATGATGGTAAGACATGCTGACAGCGTTGCTCAAGTTCACACTTCACAAGAGCTAGCTAAAAGTTTAGTTCACACAGATTAAAATGAACTAGTTCACGATTTTGAATTTTGAACTAAGTTCACAGTACCAAAAAATGAACTAGTTCACCTTAATTCCTTAATGTTTTTTTTTCCTTTACAAAATGCTGTGAGTTTGACTTGGGTGGAGGAACTTTGTGGCTGTTGGCTCGTGGTCTTACCCTTTAATGGTTTCTTGTGATCAACATTCACTGTCAATAACTCTCAACGCTTACATTCACGTTGTCTGGCTCTGACATTTTTGACAAAAGCTAAAATAATTTAGCTGGCTCATCTGCCTGCGGAGAGAGCCGGCCCCTCGGATCGAGGTGTGGGTAGCCAGGTTGCGGTGACATGGGTTGAAATTGTATGTAGTGTGTGGATTGTATATAGATTGTACATCTACACAACAGCGTGTAGATGTGCTCCCTAGACGATCTGGCAGCAAACCTCCAAAACTTGGCCTTGAGGAGATGGCCTTGAAACACAGGAATAAACCCAGGAAAAACAGGAGTGTTGGCAAGTATGAATAACTTTATAGAAAAAAATCGTAATAAAGCTCTTGTTAAACACTTTTTCCTTCGAATGTGATGTACCCAAATCACACGGATGAGAGGTCATAGTGAACTTTGAAAAACGTGTTTTGTCTCCAAAGAGAGATTGAGAATATTTAGTTTGTAGTTTGTGCAGGGCTTTAATGTTAAACAACAAATGCATATAGACACATACAAGCGCATGTAAACACAGTGTGTGGGTGTGAATTCACAGTACTAGAGATTCTGGTGTTTTTAATGGTCATCAGACCCGTTCATGGAAGTTGTCTTAAATAAGCTTGTTTACAAACTTACTGGGTATTGAGGCATGTAGCAAGAGGGAGTTGGAAGAACCCTGACATACTGTAGACCCTGCACCAAATAGCGGACAGATGGAATCAAACTCCCATCTCGCTGCCATTCAGACAGGTTTTAATTACAGTCGAGGCTCACACAGCAGTCCAGTGGGACTACATTATCACACATGTCCCATGTCTCCTTTCATCCTGTTTCAGTATTGTATGGACACAGTAGATTACATCATCTGAAAGGGAAAGGGGAATATGTAGAGGATCTATCTGGGGAGGGACAAGCCTGCTGGGAAATACCTATTCCAATCCACAGGCGTTCTCCACCATCTCACTATTCTGCATGTTAAATGCCATGCTGTAGATTGTTACAGTAAAAGTCCTACTTTTACTCAGGTTGCACTTTGTCAAATACCAGCAATGTAACAAAGAGGTTGACTTTAGTGCTGTATAGACAGTCTTTCCTGTCCTTATGTACTGCACACTGTGGCTCTCATTGTACAGGTTTATCAGCTCACCTGCCCATCTGGCATCTAACTAGAGAAATGTAAACTGTAAACTGAGTTCTGAGGAAGATATATGAACAAATAAATAAGATCTAATTGGCCTACATCTAATCCAACTGAGAGTAAATCACTTATTTTCACTGGTTACAATGCTTCACATGTATAAACATGGCTGTGCCCGGAATTTATTGTTAAATGTGAGTGCCATTACCTTATATAGGAACTGACTGCACTATCATATTCTGTAGCGTCTGCATTTAGCTGCCATCCAAAATAACTAGGCGGGAAAAAAGGAAAAAAAGTTCTTCAAGCGCTCCTAGGCAGAGCAAGGAGAGGCGTTATAATAGAAGCCTTTATTTAGTCAGGCATATTGGTTAAAATGCCAACTGGTGTTACCCCACCCCTCTAAATAGACAATACACAGGAAACAATATTGCCTCACATAATAAGGTAACCAACAGATAATAGAGGCTCTGTTGTCATCATTGCAAGTTTATTCAGCCTGAAAACACATTTTCTGTAGTATGCGGGCCAGGGTATATGTCCAGGTTAACATTAAACCTTGAAAAGTGAAAAATGAAGACTTCTTTCACAGACATTTGACTGTTTTTCTCTTAGAAGACTCTCAGTCTTCCTTTTAAGGAGCTCTTTCATTTTGTCATACATTGTTTGTATCAGAAAGAATAGTGTCAGAGAGGACTTGTCATGCTTGTCATGCCAGACTGCAGACTGGGATAAATAAAACAATGACGACTTACAAGTGAGAACTAATTTAGGCATGCAAACAATTGTGCCAAATTGATTGTGTGTGTGCGTGTGTGTGTATGTGTGTGGGGAGGCATCTGGGGGCTAGTTAACAAGAAACATGACACACTGTCTGATTGTTAGAAAATTGTCAGAAGACTTCAGTTGTGGGGGAGAGTTCAAAGGAATGGAAATGTGTTTGTGAAAGCCCAACTCCAGTGAGAGATGATGTGTCATTTTTAGCCTCCCGGAGGATAATACACCGTCTGACAGTGCTCTAATACCTTCACCCAGGCAGTCAAACTGGAGCCCCCTTCACTTTAGCACAAACTCAACTCACCGAGGAAAATATCGAAACAAGAGTTACGGCGCTCTGTGTGTACTCGTGTACGTGGCTGCCTGCGTCTGCCGTGCATGCGTGTTTTTGTGTGTGTGTGTGGCTAAGGTTGGACCTCAAATTCTGCATCAAAGGCAAAGGGTGAGAAAAGTGCTTGTAAGACTAAGTGTGACTGCTAGTGCTCTCTCTAGCCCCATTTTTCCTTCCCCCAGGTCAAAGTCAAGTTCAGTCTGCCATTCTCCTTCCATCTATTTCTCCACTGGCAGCACTCTCTCTCTCACACACACACACACACACACACACGCGCACACACTTTCTCTCACTTTATCTGAAAAAAGGCCCAGGGGTCTCTGCTAGATTCAGTACTTTATCAGATTAAACTCTACAGTACCTGTCTCCCTCAGTTTTGCGCGCCGCATGGCTGCACATTCTGTCTCAAAGTGAGTGTTGTCATCTCCTTGTACCCTGCCAAGGAGAGGGGACGCTCAGGCTTTCTCAGTCAGGTGCATATGGCCACAGCTGAGTTTGTAGAATTGTAAATTAGCTCAGAGTATTTCTTGGAAACCCAGTCCTTCATTTCAATATTAGGGAGCGTTACTGTTGGCCACACTCCCGAAGCAGCGGAATTGCTCGCTCATTGCATGTTTATACATTATGACCTCGTCGTAGATAAAAATTGCATGCGTGTGTGGGGTGGGGGTGGGGGGGGTTTCCACTTCAGGAGGTAGATTGCAGTGGACATAGAACTAGAGGGATTTTGTTTCACCTGTGGTCATTATATGGCAACACAATCCATTCTTAAACCAAATGATTTTTATTAAAAATGCTTCATTTATACAAACATTCCATCTTCCACCACATATCCTCATTAGCATACAAGGAGCAAATCGTGGCAAGCCCCTTCTCTCCCAGTTCCTCAATTTATTTTCTCCCTTAATTTTGCCTCCTGTTAGAAACTGCATAAAAAATGTGTTTAAAAAGAAACGAAATTTGCACATTAGCATCTAGTGAAAAATTGCCTACATTTTATCCATGCATGAAAAGATTGCCGATATCACCACATTTTAGATTGTGGTTCACATGGGTCCATTATTGTACCAGAACTATTTACAAATGTGAGTGGAGAGTTGTGTAACGCTATCTCAATGCGTGTGTAATCAGATTAGTAAATGTGTAAAAAAAAAAAAAAAAACAACTCCAAATCTGTATTCAGATTTCCAAGTGTATTGAGATTTGTAAATGTGTAGACAAATGTGTAAATGCATAGAATACATAAATATTAATGGCTGAAAAGTCTTCAGTATTTTGCTCCAAGAGCTGGAAATACAGACAAGTCATCAGTTACAACTCAGGCGGACCTCTCAATTGGATGTCTTTTTACACGTGACTTTTGCCGTGGCAGAGATCTGCAAATGTGTGTGGAGATTTCTGTGTGCATCAGTAGCTATATAGCCTACATATCACCAGTTGGTGGTAGCACCCAGTGATTTTAAGCGTGACATTACTAGGCTGCTGGGTAGTGGCTGCAGTTGTGCCGATGCAAGGCAGGCTACGATGGAATCTTGGAGGGAAATGTCTAGGTTAACTACGCCTCCTACGGTGCACTTGAACATGAAACATCCAGTCGCCAATTTTAAAATTCTGTCAAATGAGCAAAGCTGAGATCCTACCAGTGGCGCCCTTTCCCAGGATATTTGGCCCTGCTCTAGTTGACAGCGCCTCGAGGGAGGCGCCTCTCAACTGCTGAACGAGTGCCGCTCACCTGCCACACTGGCTGCCACTAGCTACCAGAACAAATGGGAGGCTCTCACCTTTGCTGCAGATTTGTCCACACATTTACAGATTTGACTACACATTTACAAATCTCAATACACTTGCAAATCTAAATAAACATTTACAGATCTGATTACGCACACACAGATATACACATTTGCAGATTCCTGTACACTTTCACAAATCTCATATGCAACCCAACTCACCACTCGCTCACGTTTGTAAATAGTTCTACTACAATAATGGCAACCTTTTCATAGCCTTTTTAGCCTGTGACTCTTAAAAATGAAGTAGTGTCTAGTTACAAACACCTTGTGACAGGTTGCATATGTAAATCAGTCAAACCAATGAGTTTTTAAAGGCCTGAAAAGATAAATCTGCCAAGTATATCACAATAAAAAGCAAAGATTAGAGAAACGTCAGAAAAAATAAACATTATGTATGTACCAATGTTTTTTTAATTTCCTACCTACTTAATCATTGTGTGATCCCTTATATGTATGAATTTTAACCCCAAGCACCAATGGGAATTTTATAACATAAAGAATATTAATCTTAAAGATTTTATTAGACACCTCCTTCGAAAAGCCCTTCTTCAGAGGACAGCTGAGAATGCTGTATAAACTGTATTTAAAGGCCCAGAGACACACAAATGGCTACAGACACCGGCACATGGTAATTATCACAATTTGGCTTCACACCTTCCCCAGCCCTCACCCACACTTCAGAGTGCTAAACCACAGGCGTGGCCCCAGAGGGGAGAGAGGATGCAGTTCTCACTCATCAGTCATCACTCAGCTCCCTCTCGTGGTGTCAAGAACTTGTGGACCCCGGGCGCAGTCGGGACATGTGTGAACGCAGACATGTATGTCAGCTCTTGAGCAGAAGTTTCCTCTCTGAGCATAAAAGGAATGTGTGCCAGATTGCTCATATAGTAATTACAGATATGCTACATGTTTCCGCTACTATTGTTGAGGCAGTCATTAACGCATAGTAATCATCCACAAAACAAAGTTACCCAGAGTATGTAGTTAGATGTTTTTAATCGTGTTTTCCCACCTACACAATCTGTAATTTTGCTTTTACGCTGCTATTGTGCAAATACACAAATTCTATTTGCATTACAAACCAGTGGTGCATCTGTTAGGGGAAGCCAAGTGTGTGGGAGGAAACCGTATGTGAGAAAGACAGAAAGATGCATTGAAAAAACAAGTCTTTAGATGGAGAGAGAGGACGCAGGCTGCACTTGATGTATGATACTTGGTGGATATTATTGCCCTGGGCTGTCACTTATTCTGTCAAGTTGAGAGTCAAAATCTAACTACAGTACATTTTCTCAACATGCTTAGCTTTTGTTATCTGGCCCAATGAAAGTTCATAGACTGTATCAGCAAAGTAATATTTAGGAAAAAAAGAATATCTCTGGACTGCTTAAGTGTTTGATTACGACTCAAAAAAATTATATTACTCGTGCTATTTTTGGATTATATGCCAGCATATAAAAAAGGAGACGAGTGAGAGAGAGTTGCAGCTCAAAACCGAGACAGAAGAACTTTATTCTGTCAGTTTTTTGGACTTGACAGGGGGTTTTGTGAGAGATGAAGCTGTCAAATACACATTGGACTGCCTCCACTTTGCTGCCTCAGGAAACAATGCCAGTTCAAACAAGCCTTTGAGCAGTCTAGGGGGCCTCCTTCTCTCTATGTCTCACCATATCACTATACCACATTCAGAGAAAGAGACACACACATTCACAGAGTTCTTGTTTTTCAGTGCTAACTGCATCCTTTTTTTGTTTAACGTAGTTTCTGTCAGAGGAACGGTAACAATGAGGTTGGATGAAAGGTTGAAAGGTCACGCTTCCCTGCAGTTTACTTTCAGACTAATGGGCTGTGACTGTTTGACCTCTGTGTCCGGCTGCTGGCTTTACAAATGAATCATGTCTGACTGCAAGTGGCTGCTGACAGGTCTAATGTTACCACAGGTGAACGCAATGAGAGAAGAAAAGAAACAAAAGTAAACAAAAAGTAAAGTAAAAAAGTTACAAATATGAACCCTGCTACAAGGGTGGCATAGGTTGATGGCCATTAAGCTGAATTTGTCACGCACAAAGTGTCAATCAGCAGTTTGATACTCAAAGCAACATTAGACAACTAGCAGAGCACTAAGAAGAACACATCACCCCTGCCCATATGTGCACTGATCAATAAAAGCACCAAAACTATTTAAAATGTTAAACAGTCTGGAAATTCATGGCAGGATGTCACACACAGTAAAACTGCGTCAATAAACAACAAGGACAGGGATCACAAGTTGACACAACAGGGAAATTATGAACCTATAGTGTAGAATGAACAAATACTGCCAATTTTGAATTATTTCCTTTTTGCTTTATTTGCTTTCCAGCTCCAGTGTTCTACTTTGGAGAGGTAGAGTATCATGTGGATGAGAGTGATGGCTATGTGGAGGTCAAGGTCTGGAGGACAGGAACTGATCTGTCCAAGACTGGCACCGTCACAGTACGCTCTCACAAGGCCGAGCCTGTCTCTGCAGAAGGTAAGCTCCACTCAAGTGTTGCTTATGATTGATTGGAAATTATTATTATGATACCAATACGAACATCTGCCAGCATTCTGTTTCAATTCAATTAAATTTTATTTATGGGGCGCCAAATCATAACAGAAGTTTCCTACTTTTCCTATAGACTGTATTCTTTATAATATTTACAGAGACCCAACAAATTCCACCATAAGCATGCACTTTGCGACAGTGGCGAAAAAAAAATTCCTTTTAAGAGGCAGAAACCTCGAGCAGAACCAGACTCAGTGGTGGGCGGCCATCCGCTGATGCCATGTTGGGTTGAGAGAGATAATAAAACACTAATAATCTAATGGTAGTAATAATACTATTATTAATATAAATAAGATAATAATCAGAATAATCGGAATATGTTTGTTAACAATCAACGTCTTATCATTGTAATTTTTTCGGACCCTGCATCTCGTCCTCTGTCCTTCCACCAGCCGGTATTGACTACATTGGCATCAGTCGCAACCTGGACTTTTCCCCAGGCGTCAGCATGCAGACGTTCAGGGTCATCGTTCTGGATGACCTGGGACAGCCAGAGCTTGAGGGGACTGAGAGCTTTGAGCTTGTCCTACGTATGCCAGTGAACGGCATCCTGGGAGAACCTGGGAAGGCTGCAGTCTTCATCAATGACTCGGTGTCTGACTGTAAGTGATTGGATCTACTTTTACCTAGAATCTTTTACTGTATCTTTTCACACCTTCAGTATTTTTTAATAATTAGTTTTTTATCCATGGGCCCCAGAGGATGAATCCTACTGAGTTTGATGATCCCCTGATTTTTGCTCTGGTGCCACCAGCAGCTTTGACTTATCCTGTGAAATATATCAACATCGATATTCATGTCACTCTCAGTATGAATTGTAATAACGTTGGTGACTTTTCATGTAGCACCATCATCAGGTCAAAATTCCAATGTGACCAAAACTTTGGTGGTTTATGATTTATGGCATTCCAATCAGCCTCAGCTGTACTTTCTGTTAATTAGCAAATGTTAGCACTCTAACCCGCTAAACTAAGGTGCTCAGTGTGTTAGCATTGTCATCGGGAGCATATTAACAAAATTATGTTAGCATTTAGCTCAAAGCACGGCTTTGCCAAAAGCCTCTCTGGGCAGCTACCATGACTGTAGATTATTTTTTCTCTTTACTGTTAATCTTCATGTTCAATTGCATATTTTTGTGTCAAATGGGCCATGAATAAGGTTTATTGTTAGTAGTGAATATAACTGCCTCAAGTGAAAAACTATATGAAAGCACTTCACTTCACACTTCAATTTCGCTGCTTTACTAAACATAACAATTAATTTGTCACATTTCTTTTACTGTGTATTCATAGTTTCACAACGTTCATTACCGATGTTCAGTCAGAAAAAAATCTTGTTGTGACAGCTATCTTATTTGATTTGCTTTTTAAAGTTCAGTTCAGTCTATTACATTCAGCTCAGACAACATGGGAGACATTATTACTCCTTTTGTCATATGTTACGATTGAACTATCCTGTTGACGGACAGTACCAAGGGTCCAGTTCCGCGAGACGGTGTACACTGGAGAAGAGAGTGACGGTCAGATCACAGCAACAGTGTACCGCAGTGGAGACATCAGACACAAGTCTACTGTTCGCTGTTACACCCGTCAGGGCTCAGCACAGGTCGCCTCTGACTTTGATGAGCGACCCAACACAGATGCATCTATCATCACTTTCTTACCAGGTATATACCAAGTACATCACGCGTTTTCTCTCAATTTGTTTTAAATTTAACATGTGTCTTGAAAGTTCATCATTTTAATTAAATAAACAGCTCTAAAAATGTAACAGTGTTTTGTCACACTTTTTTTGCTAAATCAACAGTGCCTTGCAGACATCGCAAGGGACTTGCACTGTCATTTTCATTATATTTTTACAAAATATGTGCAAACAGATTCCAAAAACTTTGGAAGGGGGGGATTATATAAATTCTATCTATATTTATTCTATCCTTTCTTCCACCTCAAAGTTTTTGATATCCCATCATCACAATCTCGCTGTGCACTCTAGGCGAGGCTGAGAAACCATGTACTCTGTCAATGGTTGATGACACGCTGTATGAGGATGGAGAAGAGCTGCGGTTGGTCTTAGGGAACCCGAAGAGCGACTCACAGTTTGGTGCATCAGTGGGAGCTCTGAATGAGACCCTGGTGAAAATCAAGGACACAGCTGACAGTAAGTGAGATGAAGAAGGGGAGACGAAGGTGGACGAAAGTCAGGAATTAAATATATGCTCAAATAAAAAGTGGTTAATCCAGTTTTTTATTTATCTGAATAGTTGAATGGTTTAGGCTGATGAATATGAAACCTACTGTAAATGCAGCATGTACCTGAATACATATGGTTTTAATTTATAATTGTCATCAGTAGTGAAAATTAAGGGAGTAACAATTTAAGGTTTATGTCCATAATCCAATAATGTGTTAGCATTTTATTATATTTTTGTCCCTTTCTGTGCACCTTAGAACCCATCATCCGTTTTCTTGAAACCAAGTTCAGTGTTGTTGAACCGAAGGAAGCTGGCGCCGTGGCAACTGTGAGGATCCCTGTGGTACGAGTGGGTGACACATCAAAGGTGTCAGTGGTCCGTGTTCACACCAAGGACGGGTCAGCTATCTCAGGAGAGGACTACTACCCTGTGTCTCAAGGTAAACCTTACACACATCCTCTTATGGCTCTCAGGGTTAAAGGTACGCTGTGGAATTTTAATGTTGAGAAACGCTACATTAATAAAAATGGGGTAATGCAGTACAGGCTTTTTTAAATCCAGCTGCAACTAAACAGCGTGCAACAGTAATGTGACTTTGACAACATTATGCACACTTGATGTTCAGAGGAGTTTACTAACTGATAGAGGAAGAATGGAAACCAGTGGATGCAAAACCACAGTTAACATTTAACATCCTTTACCATTTTAAATGCATGTCCTACCAGATAACTCCAATCTTTACAGAACCAGTAGTGGTCAAACAGTCCACATGATACATTACGTTTGTTCTTACCTTCCTTCTGATATATTTCCATTTTGCATTTGCAGCAGCTAATAAAAAGGTTTTGAAACAAGGCTAACCACAAGAATGTTAAATTAATGAAAGTGGGCATAGGGATTTATTTGGGCGAGGGTCATTGATTTCTAATTTCATCCCAAATGGAGAAAGGTAATTTCTGCAATAGTCCAGTGGAGGGTCATGTAATTTTTAATTGAATTTCAGTATTCTTCATGCTTTGTCAGCACGGTGAAATATTCCTCTCTATCCACTCAGCTTTTAGCGAAGTGAGCCTTTCTTAGCTTAATTAAGGCTTGAAATATTTATATGAATACTTTCAGTCTATTCGAATCATACCGGCCTACCCCACTGTTCAAATAGTGCAAATTTCCCAGTAGTTTTGAATCAGACAGTGTTGAATTTCTCTTATTGCACAATATTTTCCTCTATTACTTTCCTCGCATGGAGATGGACCACCTTAAGCATTATGCAAATAGAAACCTGCAATGCTTTTTAGCTAAATGATATATTCCTCTGAAGTAATACAACATGAATTGGGCTAACCTGTGAGGCTTTTCATTATTTTGTGGAAAACTAAATTCAGCAAAAAAGAGAGAAACTTGGCCTTTATGTCACCTGGCTATTTTTTATCACCAACAAAAACGACTCAAGTTGCCAGAACCATCGATGCATTATACTAATGATGATATGTTTGTGCTGTATTGTGTGTTGTAGTTACAGTTAATCAGCTACATTTTAAACAGCTTTTCCTGGTATTCATTCGTGTCTCTGTGTGTTCCCAGACGTTGAGTTCAAACAGGGGGATAAGGAACATGTGGTCGAGGTGGAGGTGCTATTTGATGGAGTCAGAGAGATGAGGGAAGCCTTTACTCTCCACCTGAAGCCTGATGAAAACATGGTGGCTGAAACTCAGGTCAGGAATGTGTTCATGCAAACCATCACACAACAATCACACAAAATCCAAACTGACAGTTATGGAATTTCAGCTTGATGAAAAAGTAAAGAGATGAAGACCTTTTTATCTTTTCTGATTTGACCCATATTTATCCAGGTCAGTCCCACTGAGATCAGGGATCTATTTTTCAAGGGTGTCCTGGCCCAGACAACAGCAGCACTTTACGAGTGAAAGGAGCGATGAAAACATTTCACAATAAATAATAGATTATCTATGAAAACAAAGCAGCGAGCAGAAGAAAAGAGGCAGGGTGAGACTAAATGAGAGAGATGGGTGAAAAGAGAGAGAGACAGCCATGACTGTGAGATTGTAAACACATCTAGTTCTGTGATGAGTTTAATCATTTCATTGATTGTAATTCATGGTGCCTTGATTCACTAACAGCAGTGTCAGTAGTTCTCATTAGTCTTAAACCTCTTTTTCTGGAACAGATAACTAAAGTGATAGTTTACATCGAGGAGACCAACAGCATGGCTGACGTCACCTTCCCCTCCCCGCCTCATGTGGTGTCGCTGCTCCATTACGACGACGTCGCCAGGACACCAGACAACCTCCACCCACCAGCCGGCTACCCCGTCATCTGTGTCACTGTGAGTCAAACTGAAACAATATTCAGAGACAAATGTGACTTTGGAATTGAATTTAATTGCTCACTCTCCAAACACCTGGTACACTATAACTTGACAGATTACAGTTAAAGTTTTCTGTAATGAGGTAGCAGGACCTCATCAGGACCCACATCTTCTGGGAGTAGAGGGCACATTGTTATCTCTCAGGACTCATTTCTTCAGCCAAAGTTAAATTGTCCTTCTGGAGTTGGCCAGTCTGTCCTTAAAAATCACATTATACCGTTTAGTAGACCACAGTTCTTGTGCTTTCAGACACAGGAGAATCACTTTCATTCTTGAATACAGGCTCAGTGAGACACGTCAGAGGATTTCTGTGATGTGTTAAGACATTTACTTCTCAGGTGACCGTGTGTGTGTGTGTGTGTGTGTGTGTTTCCCTGCATTGTGGTCAGGGAGACAAAATTAAGTAGTCTTGTCAACATGTAATTGTTGAGTGCTGCATCAGGAGGTTCAGTGTCAACAGGTTTAAAAGAATATCCATGACTGACACGTCAAAGCTTACCCCTCCATCTTACATCCCTATATTTGTCATTATAAAACTAGCACTTTTAAGAACTTGAATATGAAAACATAACACACCGAAACATCTGGATTTCCTTGGCAACAGTCACTTAATCCTTTGTATTCTGTACCTCCCTCTTCTTTTGTCCTCTGGCATCTGCTGTGTCTTTTTCCCATCTCTCTACTATCCCACCCCACCTGCCCACTCCTGCTATGTTCCTTATCCATCCTCCAGGCTTGCAACACAAAATACCCAGACTATGACAAGACGGGCTCTATCTGTGTCAGCGAGCACATCAACAACACCTTGACCCACTACCGCTGGCTCATCAGTGCCCCAGCTGGCCCTGATGGCGTCACCAGTCCCATGAGGGAGGTGGACTTTGACACCTTCTTTACGTCCTCTAAGATGATCACATTGGACTCAGTATACTTCCAAGCAGGCTCCAGGGTCCAGTGTGCTGCTAGGGCTGTTAATTCTAACGGGGATGAGGGTTTAGAGCTCAGCAGCCCCATTGTCACTATCAACCAGGAGGAAGGTGAGGACGGCGCAATGAACACCCATTTCCACGTCGTATGTGGCCAGTTTTCTAGAGAAGGAAATAAACAGGGCTTTGGCCCCATGTTACAACAAAAAAGGTTTTGTTCTCCAAGCATCAGGGATGTTTGGGAAGAGTGCATTTGAATGACTAGTACCTACTGTACAGTACAGCTGCCCAACACATTAAAAGAAAAATACACTGAAATCACTGTATTAACAATGCAGCTTTAATTAGTTAATTTTTAATTTAAGACTTCTGAATTAAGTGATAGAAAGTGGTGGAGAAGTATACAGATCCTTCATTTAGGTAAAAGTAACGACACCACAATGTAAAAATACTCCATACTCCAAGTAAAAGGCCTGCATTTCAAAATGTTACTTGATTAAAGCATGAAAGTATTATAAGCAAACTGTACTTAAAATGATCACAACTAAAGGTACTCAATGCAGAAAATTGGCCCCTGTGAGTATTATAGTATGAAATATAATTTTATTGGATTATTATTATTAATTTATTTAATCTGTAACAATGTATCATACTTCACTGTAGATCACTGTTATATTTTGTATGGAAAATCTTAATATGCAAAGTAACTAGTAACTAAAATTGTCAAATAAATGGAGTGGAGTAAAAAGTACAATATTTCCCTGTGAAATGTGGTAGAGTAGAAGTATAAAGTGGCATCAAATGGCAATACTAAGTAAAGTACCTTGTATTCAAGTACAGTGCTTGAGAAAATGTATTTAGTTACATTCAACCACTGTTGACAAATTTAGTGTCAGGCCCTCCGACTGAAAGACCATTTAGTAAATGAGAAGAGAAGAAGAGAATGAGAAGAACAACTTTTTGTTGCTTACAACAGCCCCAATAAACCATAATCCAATGCCACTACAAACTATGTGCTTTGAAAAAGGGTCAGAGCTCTCACTCTCACCCTTTTGCTGTTGCTATGTTATCACTTTTGCTGAATGCGCTCACTCTACCTACACATCCTGAATGCACATTCTCTCAGAGTGGTCACAAGGTATTCTTAGAATTGTGGCAGTCACTACCTGACTCAGTAACAGTATAGATAGGTTATGATAATGTTTTTTTAAGTATATTAAATTATACTGTATTCAACTATGTAAAAACCTAAAGGTGGATTTATCACCTTTAGTAATCAGCTATAGTCGCAATCATCACCATTCAGTTTGCCTTTTTTCCTCCAAAGTGTTGCAGTCTGTCCTTATGTTCAGAATATCTCTTCTCTGCTCCTCTGTCATATAAAGGTATGTGTCAACCACGTAAGATGGGGACTGTTGGCGCTGAGCCTTTCTCTGCCAAGCTACGCTACACTGGAGCAGACGACCCGAAACACCTCAACCTCATCAAAGTGACTGTCACCATGCCTCACATAGATGGTAGGTAGGAGCTGGAGGCAGGACTCGTACCACAGATGAAGTGAAGTGTAATGTAGTGTGTGTAATATTCACGTCTGGGGATCCTCAGAAGCGTGACAGCCAGAATATAGATCTTGCCGGGTTGTATCGAGCCCCGCTGTAGAAACCCTCCAGCACACCCGCTACTTAACATTCCCTTCTTGATTTTTAATCAGTTTCCTTCTGCCTCGTCTCCTCCAGGTTTCCTTCTTCCTTTTTCGTTTGCTCCCCTGCTTTGCTTTTCATCACTTTTCCCCTCTTCACTCAACAATTTCTTTCCTCTAAGTTTTTGAAATAATAATTTCTCTCAGTCCACGTATCAAAGATAGTTGGACACAGTCAGAATCGTCTCTTTTTGTCTTGCAGGCATGCTTCCAGTAATCTCCACTCGCCCTCTCATGAACTTTGAACTGACTCTCAGTCCCGACGGAACCCGGGTCGGAAACCACCGCTGCTCCAACTTGCTTGACTACAAGGAGGTCACCACAGGTCATGGCTTCATCACTGCTTTGACGCACAGCCCTGAAAGCATGGGAGACACAGCGCCCTATCAGTTCAGCAACTCTCTGCGGGGGAACAGCACATTGCGCTTCTACAGGAACCTCAACCTGGAAGCCTGTCTCTGGGAGTTCACCAGCTACTACCACATGTCTGAGCTGCTCACTGACTGCGGAGGCACCATAGGGACTGATGGACAGGTGTGTGTGTGTGTTTCTGTGTACATTTGTCTACAATGTATAAATTCCAATCTAGCGTTTGTATGTACTTCTGTTTGACTGGTAGCCTTTGTCTGTTTGCGTGCGTCCACCTGTGCGTGTTTCTGTCTGTATGTTCAGTCTATTTACATCCTTCTGAACGAGACAGTCGCACTGACAGAACGGCACCATATGTGTTTGCCTGCATTTAACGTCTCACTTACTGCATGTTTGTGTGTGTGTGTGTGTGTGTGTGTGTGTGTGTGTGTGCTTGACAGCTTTGTGACCCAGCATCTGATTGACAGCTTTCAGTGTGCTCCCCACTGCTATCAACATGGAGCAATAAAGCTTATATTAACAGGAAATCTGTGAAATCATGACAGGAAAGTCACTTTATTTTCTGTGATATCTTCAGCACACCTACATCCTGTCAAGGTTTAGAGCAGAAACCATAGTTCCCTATCTGGCAGGTTTGCTCAGTTTTTCTTGTACTGGCTTGGTGGTATGACAGTTGAGCTCACCAGAGAAGTACTGTAAAATCTTTGGCATTATGGCCAGCTGTCAGTTAAGTGATAACAAACTTCCTACAGTAGCTGTTTGCTGTTGTTGTACCATTCCAGCAGATGGAATTCTGCAATTGTTATTTGTGTTGTATACTGTACAGAGCTGCAGTATTCTCATGGTGCTTGTTATTATTGTGGATTAGGAGACCGACTCTTGCTCCTTTGCTCATGTCCTGCTGCTCTTTTGTGTTCCTCCAGCCTTTGATCTGTGAGCGTCTTGTTGCTGATCAGACTACTGAGTGTGTGTGGCAATTTTTGTGTGTGTGTGTGAGAGAGAGAAGGAGATAGAGAAGAAGTTAGAATTTAATTTACTTGTCCCCAGTCGCAGCAAGAACCGCTTGCACACATAGTTACACATTACGCTCGTCATCCACAAGACCTCAAGTCCACTTCATTAAGGGAGATCACTGTCACACTGTTACTTGGGTTATGTTTTTTTTTTTCTTATATGCCAAAAGAAAAAAAAAGAAGCAGTCAGAACGTTGCAGCTTCACCAGGGTGCATGACTCAAAGAGCACAGAAAGAATTCAATAATTCAGCTACCTCTGATGAACAAAAGAGCAAATTAATGTCAAAAAAACGTTAGATTTGGGCTGTATTACATGATCAGCGTTTTATTCTTGGTTTGTCACGCTTTGTATTTTCGTCTATATAAATGCTGAGGATTTTTTTTGTCTGGGGAGTTCATGCACTAATTGAAAGGTTGAACTCACAAGAAAAGACCATGAATCTCAATTTTGAATCTCACTGTGAACATTTGCTATCTTTATTCTATTCCAGTCAGCCCAGTATTAATTTATTTTTGGAGGTTGTTGTAATAAAATTATGGCATTGTAAAACCCTAGGCCTGAGGTAGTTTGTCTCTCAGCCAGCAGTCATTTAATTTCTCATTTGGACCCTGATTCAGCAATTTCACAACTTACTATACCGAGACTTCATATATACTTTGGTGGATTGGGTATATTAGCTGTGTGCACAGTGTATAACAGGTCTTTGGTGGAGATTCTGTCTGCTAATATATTAAAGCAGACAAAGTAATGGTACTTTGTGTCCAAATGTTATTTTAGAAATAAGATTGAATGTTACAATATATGTACTGAGGTGATGACGAATGGCTGATCAGAGAAGTACCAAAAACATCTTCTGCCAAATAGCTTTTCTTAGTTTCTCTTGCCAGTTAATCTCAAGTCAAGTCTGCTTTATTGTCAATTCTTCCACATGTACATTACATACATACAGAGAATCGAAATTGCGTTACTCTCAGACCCCGGTGCATACAGATAACACTAACAGTAGAGCCTAAACCCTAGACAAATATAAAATATAAGCTAAAACTATACAATAAGGGTATATAAAAAAAAAAAGAGACATAATAATAAAAAAAAAATAAATAAGGTTGACTAAAAGCAGCGCAAGGCACATGGCAGATATTCCTGGACAGATATTCCTGTCCAGTATTCAGTTTGGTAATTGACTATGCAAATTGACACATTTTCACTTCAAGTCAAACAAGGATAATGTGGTGCAGATCTGTTTCTTAGACAAACTCTGTCGAACTTGTTTGGGCACATAGTTCAAATCTTTCAAGTCACACAAAATTGATGACATAATGTTGGTGAGCAGAGACACCTAGTGGCTGCTAGCTTTATGGAAATACATCTAAGATTACATGTTAATATTGGTGTTTGGTAGGACTGTAACAATTACATTTATATTTTAGAGATTATACATGTGCTTCAATGTAAATTATCAAGTTTTTAAGTACCTGGAACACTTAAAAAAAAAAAAAAGAAAAACAAGATGGAAAAGAACAATAGAAGCCCACATCACTGCCCACTGTGGTTCCTTGTGTACAACACAGGAAGACTAGTCTTTAACAACACTGAGTAGGAGTGAAAGAGTTCAAGCACCTTGTGGAGGAGAACAATGTGTTCATCTGTTACATTTCCTTAGTACTTATTATAACTTATCAACCTACAATCACCCCTTAATCTAAAAGGACAATACAGTTGTTGTCATCCATACTGAGGATGACTTGCTTACAGCTTGAACCATATTATCGAGTAAATAAACTGTGTGCCTTGTCAATGATTAATTTTACTTACTGAGAACATTATGAGCCTAAAATTGTAAGTGTTTTTGAAAGCCCTACTTCTTCACTCATCGCTGATTGAAACATCCTTACAGGTGCTTAACCTGGTCCAGTCCTACGTGACCCTGCGTGTGCCTCTTTATGTGTCCTATGTGTTCCACTCCCCCGTGGGATCCGGAGGGTGGCAGCACTTTGACCTGCAGTCAGAGCTACGCCTCACTTTCGTGTACGACACGGCCATTCTCTGGAAGGACGGGATTGGCAGCCCCCCACACGTTGAGCTACAGGGTAATTTCCGTGAGAACATTACAGTATATGTTTCTGGACTCAACATCATCCACATTAGTGGATGGAGTAATATTTTTTGTAGAATCGGATGTTTTTTGTATGTGCTTTTGCCAGGTGCATTGTATCCGACCAGCATGCGTATCAATGACCAGGGACGTTTGGTGGTAAACTGCCGCACCAAGGCTCGTTTCAGGGGACTGTTTATGGAGTCTCATTCTGGAGGCAGAATAAAAATGGCTGGTGAGACTTACGGATTATTGTAGCCATTTCAGTGTTACTATTCCTCAATAGTATGAACATCACTGAAGCTACAGATGCATTGCTCAAGTGATTAGTTTAATAGGCATGACATTTGATTTTGTCAATTATAAATCAGGCTTCTGTTATGAACTTCTCTCCCTCTCAACATCCATTACTAAGCAACCACAATGTCATCCATGGTGATGAGTGTGGACCACCCCGGCCTGACCTTTAACCTCACCTTAGTGAGGAGTGAGCCCACCTACAACCAGCCAGTCCAGCAGTGGACCTTCACCTCTGACTTTGCAGTAAGTATGATTGCATGAAATTTGTCTGTGCCCTGGTAGACGACATGAAACATCTGCTGTGTAAATCTGTGTACTCGAGCAGCTGCAAGGACAGATACAGACTGACGCTTGAGTATCTGTCCCCTCTGATCCGTACAGGTAAGAGACTACTCTGGAACCTACACAGTGAAGCTGATCCCCTGTACAACAGCCCAGAATATGGAATACACTGTTCCACCTGTCTGCAGTCCTAGAGAACAAGTCAACTTCGATCTAGACATCCGATTCCAGCAAGTAAGGCAGTCTTTGCTTCAACCTTAAGATCTTTAAAAATAATATGTTTCTTATAGGAAGGATTTTCTTTCTTTCTCTCACTCTGTCACTGGCACTCTCTTTTCTTTTGTTATGCTATCCTTCTTAAGGTGAGCGACCCAGTTGCCGTGGAGTTCAGCCTGAACACTCAGATGTTCCTGCTGTCTAAGAGGAGTTTATGGCTTTCTGATGGCTCTATGGGTTTCGGTCAGGAGAGTGACGTAGCCTTTTCTGAGGGTAAGTGTCCTCTCACTAGGTCTAAAGATGTTCAGCATGTGTGCAGTGAATATTAAAAAAGACTATACTAGCACTTGGAGATGTTTTTATCCCATTAACTACTGGTGGAATTAGCTTTACATTACTTCTGTCAATTTTGCAAAGTTTATAGATTGATTTTCTACCTTTCAAGCTTTTTATTTTGTTAAACGTCATATTGTTGCATGGTATTTAAATGATCTGAGTTTGATCTTAAAAGCATTAAATTCACAGCATTGAATTCACAGGTGGAATATCAAACCTTGGAGACAACCAATATACAAACATTGACATCATGCAAAGAATAAAGTGAATTTGGAACCTTTTGTTTCTACTTGGAAGGCAGAAAATACATTTAAAAGCAATGATATGCTGTGGACATTGGTTTAAAGTTAAGTACATGGATTCATAGTTTATTTGCTGAAACATACAGAATCATCAGTATGGCCCTATAAATTAATTTCCATTTACTTAAATATTACTTATTAATATTACCTAAATATTCTGTCCTCCTTGGATTTATAAGTATGATTCATTATAATAACTTTGTAGAGGCTTTTGGATTCATGTTTTCTTCCTTTATTTTAGGTGATACAATCTACGGCCGTGTGATGGTGGACCCTGTGCAGAACCTGGGTGACTCTTTCTTCTGTAGCATAGAAAAGGTGTTCCTCTGCACTGGTGCTGATGGATATGTACCAAAGTACAACCCGACCAGGTTTGAATTTGGCTGCCTGGCTGACTCCCCATCATTGCTCTATAGATTCAAGATTCTTGTGAGTATATTCAGGTTTTTAATTTAGCTATTTCAGTATGTAGAGAGATGCAAAATAACATTTTACAATCAACACAAAATATTATTTCCTTACTTTTCCTACTTTTTTGCTCATACATACCTCACCAGGACAAGGCTCAGCCAGAGACTCAGGCACATGTGTTTGGGGATATCGGTTTTAATGCTGTGCTGGCAGTGGATGATCCATCAGCCCTGTCCCTCATCAGACAGCCAGGGTCTGATGGTTTTAGGTTGGCCTCTACAGCCATGTTCCAGGTATTCTACATCTCACTGTGCCTCATAGCCAATGACTGATGTTTATTGTGAACCAGCAGTTACAGTAATACAAAGCTTTGCTATTCAATGTATAAAAAATCAAAAAGCTTTACTGTGCTTGTGCTATTGTGGGATACAGTTGCAAAGCTGGACAACATGTAGGCTTTTTGCCACTCCACTATTGTATGTACAGAACTGTATGCTTTGCTTTGACTGGTGTTATGGTTTTATGTTGTATTGTGCCATTTGTTGTATGTTGGAGTACCACAATGGGAGATATTAGGCTTTGTGGTAGGAGCTTGCAAGTTCCATCTTGTCAAAAATGTATGTAGATAATTTTTTTTTCCAAGATGTGCTAATTTGGATTTTTAAACAATTATGTTTGCTTTCTATTATGTGCCAAATTTCAGTCATGTTGTTGAACACCATCACATGGAACATAATTCTAAGATATGCATCATTTTGTGTTTTTCTCAGGTTGCTGCAGGCCGTGAGTGGTACATTCACACCATTTACACAGTCCGCTCCAAAGAGAATGCTAACAGAGGCATTGGAAAGCGTAGCCTAGAGTACCACTCCTTAGTTTCAACATGCAACGATCACGTCTTGACTCCATCAAGCGGCAAAGGTCATCGCTTGAGGAAGTCAGCTGGCGATGACGTCCCAGAGATCGCTGAGGATATCAGAGCAGACAACAATCGTGGTACCAATATCATGCACATCGCTTTGGACCGCACCAAGCGACAGGCAGGGGGGTCACGTGAGCTGTTTGCCCGTGGGCTGGAACCTAGTGAGCTGAACGCAGATGAGGAAGAGCAGGGTCTGGTGACGGTGGTAGGGGCACTGGTGGGACTGCTGCTGACTCTCCTCATTATTGTCATTGTCGTTCTGGTGGTGAGATCCAGACAGAAGGATGGGAATGAGGGCTGGATGGAGGGGGTGCAGGAGGTGGTGAAAGGGTCTGTCAGTACGGAGCCCATGTTGGTGGTGAGGATGCAAGACTGCCACAACAGCTCAGAGGTCTGAGCAATGGATGCATGGATGAACAGAAGGACAAAGGGATGAAAAGTATGTCGGGGCTTTTCTAAAATTTTGGATTTTTTTTTTTTTAAACTGGCATTAAATTTAAACTTTCATAACGCCAAAAATCTGAGATTGATCATATACGTTATTGGGTGTGTGTGTGTGCCTGTTCGTGGGGGGATTTCTACAGTACTGGATCCATTATATATCTTGATCATTGCAACAGAAAACAGTCCTATACGCTGTCTTCACTTAACATTCCAACTTGTGCTGCTAGTAGCATGGTATCTCCTCTCTCTCGCCCTGGCTTTATGGTGTTAAAGTGCCTGAAGCAGCTATATCCCATTCAGTCACGCACAGAACGTTTCTCATAAAGCTAGTGTCACGCAGGCCAAGTCAGAGATTCAGTGCTGCAGGTGTACCTCGGGTAAAGGGGACTAGATGATGTCAGTGTTGATACTGAAAGGAATAGTTCACCTCAAAGAGAACACTCAGATGTTATCTACCTGCCCCTGTGTCAGTCAAAACTTCATTGAAGTTTGTGAGCCCTGGTACTTTTGTGTGTCTCCAAAAATATTAATGGGAACAAGACCATCCTTTCTACAGCTTGCAAAGGACAAAATACATTTCGGCACACATATTGTGCATCATATTCTAAGTATTTTGTAAAAAAGTACAGTAGAGTCCAGTTGTTCCACAATAATCTCACCTACTGTCCATCCATTGCCAGAGGATAATATCATTTTGAAAAATATTGGAAAGTGAAAGGTAAACATTGGACTTGCTATAAATATCAAACCCGTAGCCTAAGTGTTTGGCCACAAAACATTTAAGACTATGCTGCATTAGGTAGATTGATATTCATTCTGGGGTGAACCGTGCCTTTAGGCCTACAATTTTGTCCTGAAATATTTGCTGGGACAGTCATTATGGATTACACAATGTGTAATGAATAACACAAGCTGCCACCACTTGTTTCTTGTCTGTGAACTCAACCTGCAGCACTCTCTCAGCAAACTACAGGAGATAAATACCACTGCTGTCAGAATTTGTTTATTAACCAGCTAATCATTTTATTAATGTGTCATGTTCACTGTTCTTTAATTTGATTACCATATGATGAGGAATGTTTTCCTAGATGTATTGAGCATGCACTGCTGCGTAGGGTTGTTGCCATTGTTTTTTATTTTTCTAATATTTTTTTTGTATTTTTGTAAACTCAGTTATGTCATGTGTTTACAGTTCATCACTGCTTCTGGTACCACAATGTTTACTGCTATCCACCCTTGCAGTGTTGTTGCTTCACTGGGCATAAAGTTTTAGAATTGTTTTAAAAATAACACTGGTTAAGGTACGTATGTAAAGACACTCATCTCAGGAGTTATTTCTTTCACAGACAATGGACCGTGTAGTGTTACACAATTTACTACAGTTGACTGAAGAAAATCTCTACAGAGCCACTTTCCACTTCTGTGTTACACTGCTAATAAGTGTGGTGCTGTGAACATGCAAATATTGTATCCATATCCAATTATTTGACCTCTATTCTTCTCACATTATGTTCCTGTAAACTTTATTTGTCACTAGTGCTGTGTGAGGATTTCAGTGTTCTGAGTCATGTTTTCGAACAAAGGATGCAAACAAAATAGCTGCTTACAAATCACTATGTCACCATGAAAAATGTTACGTTTGAGACATTTGATATAATCTGCTGTCTCATTATTTTGTTTATCACTGGTGAAATTTCTTGTTTACATGTGTTGTTAAACCTGTGTCTTACTCTGCTATGGATATACAACATGCTGAGATCAGTGTTCCTAAATATTTGTCTTATTATGGTGTTGTCAGTCATCATTGTATAATTATTTCCAATATTTATCAGGGCTAGCTAATTTTATGAACATGAGCCGGAAACAGCTGAGGTGTGACTCAGCGAGGGATGTGATGTTTATACAACTAATAGTCTGCTGAAACCTGGCTGTGATTTATTTTTATTTGGCCCTGTTGAATTTGGAAATAACACCATATCTGACATCAAATGCACTTTTTGAGTCACATCCCTCACATGCCAATCCAAGCTATGCAATGTAATGTATACCGCACAGCCAGTTATCCCCATGTATATGACAATTTTAGCACAAACAATCAAACTTGATATTCAGTTTGTGTCTTTTTATGAATGGGTTTTTATGTATATGTATTTAAGAATAAATATTGTTGCTTACTGGTTGTCGTTGATTTACTTAGTATTGATGCAGAGCTGTAGAGATTTGAGACATGGACTTGAGTCAGACTCAAAAATTAGGACTTAAGACTTGATTGGACTTCACTGCTTTGAGACTGGGTATACTTGAGACTTTATTCTCTAAAGACTTAGGTTTAGGCAATAAAACCACTTGGTTAGGTATAGCACATTGAAGAAACCACACGTTCAATTCTAGTGAGGGTTTCGCAAATCCAGGGTTAACCATCTCGAGCTTTAAATATACAGTGTATGATCAGGACACGACCATTAGTTAGGCATGTCAACAGAGAGATGGAGGGAGAGAGAGAGAGAGAGAGAGAGAGAGAGAGAGAGGTGAATCTGATTGGTTAAGACGAAAGTGACGCACCACAAATGTGCCCGCGTCCCTCCCTCCTCCTCTTCCCTTCCTCCAGTGGCAGTGTTGTGCTGCTTTTGGCTTGTAAACATGGCTACTGCAGGAGCAGCTGGAGACGACCTGAGGAAAGAGCTCACGTGTGCAATTTGTTTGGACTTCTTCAAAGACCCTGTTATACTGAAATGCGGACATAATTTCTGTCGGTTTTGCATCTGCATGCACTGGGATGAAAATGGCGGAGACTACGGGTATCAGTGCCCTCAATGCCGAACGGTAACATTAAGTTAATACACATTATCTGGTTAACGGTGTTTTCACAAGATATGTTTGGTACACTTGTGCCAGCACTACTTCAAAGTCTTTATCAGCGAATTTAGACTAGCTGGTTGACGGTTAGTCTTTGAGAATGACAATAAGTAACGTTACGCAGTGCATTTTGTGGCTGTCGTTGCTAGGATAGCTGGCTTTAGCTAGCTAGCTAACGCTAAATTATCAGCAGGTAAGTAAGCAAACAATAATGAACTAACTTTGTGTTTTAGCTATGAAGGAGAGTCAGAATAAATAAAAAGTAAGCAAAGTAATACGGACTTGGGTACAAGCAGATTTCTGCGTCTTGCTCAGTTGCTTTCTTTGTTCTCCCAGGTGTTCAACAAGAGGAGCTTCACTAAAAACTACTTGGTGCAGAACCTGGTGGCCAAACTGGACGATCTAGATTGTCTAGGGTCTTGTCCTACACCCTGCAAGCCCGTTAAAGTAGATGGAAAGTGTGAACAACATGGAGAAGAGCTGAAATTGTACTGCCAGACTGATAAGAGGCCGATCTGTGTAGTCTGCAGGGAATCAAGAGCGCACAGGTTGGTCGTGTTGTCACCTTCTTTATGTAGTGCAATTGTAGACCTTTTCTACTAGGCTATTTATTTGTACTCCTTTGCAAAATCTTCACATACTTGTTAAGGATCAGGGCAGGTTGTAACTAGGTTAATTATTAGTCACTGAATTTCCATGGTCAGGTTTCCAGTGTAGACCATGCCAGTTAAATGAATTGTACTGATACATACAGTATATGAGACTTAATGCCCACACAGAAGAGCCCAAACCCCATGACACTTTAGCTACATTTACATGCACTATGAACTGCAGATATTCCCAATGACTGTAGTAGCCATACTTGTAAAATGCAGTTTCTTCATCAGGTTAAAGTATTGATCTTATGAAAACTGGGAGTTTACCATTGCCAGGTTTCTGAACATTTCAGTAACGTTGCCATTTAAATGCATATGAGAAACCAGATTATTGTGAGAAATGGGATACATTTACCATTGCCCTTTGTCCTTGCACAAAACATCATCTTTCTGACGAAGAGATAGCAGATTTTACTCACACAGTACTAATCCATTGTTTTATCTTGAAGGGCTGAGTAAGAATGCAAGGACAAAAAAAGTGACATGGATGTTGCAGGGTACATGGAATTTTCCACTACAGTGAAGTTGCTAATAGAAAGAAAACTGTTGACCCCTCCCATTTTACAAGGCATAGCTTTACATGAACATAATATCATTACTGTATTTTAAGTTTTACCATTCAGAATTTTCTAGTGTAACCTTTGCTCTTGATCTGTTTAGATCCATCTTGTTTGCATCTGTTTTGCAGCACAAACTCTTGCAGGGTTTGATGATGTTCTACCAGCCACCCTTTTGAATTACTAGTTAATGATACATGTTATACTTTGCTTAGCTTGTTTTTTAAAACCTGTCCGTGTGCCTTGTGCGATATATCACTTGCTACTTGCGGTGGTCTTTCAGAGCAGAGAACAATTGATATCACTTCACAAATTCATGTGGAGAGGAGTTTTAGCAGATGTCAGGGTTGGTGAAATTTTGCCGAGGGTGAATTAATTGCTAAGCGACAGGGCACGTGGATTGCGTTTATATGCACCTTTTCAATATGAATGGAAGTATAAGGCATTATGTAAAGTTGGATTTCCTCAAGCAAGCACCCACAGTTTGTTGAAATGCATCTTTGGAAAATTACTTCTACGGTTGTTGTTTTTTTTTTAAGGCTACCCTGTGGAGTTTTTGACCACTAAACGTGCTATGGGGCAATGTTTTTACATGTGGGGCTCCATTTCGTTTGCATTGAATGCTCGATTCACATCCAGACGCTGGTTTTATGCAATTGTTTGATAGTTAGTGGTGGTAAGATGCCAATAAACATGGCAATGCACCAACAAAGGCAGTAATGAAGATTGCTAGCAGACATTTATTTATTTTTTTAAATCTGCTTTTCAAACATTTTGGAAGGAAGGAAATGCACTCAACACTGTGTGTCCTTGAGGTCTAACAATGTGGCTTGGTGACACTTGTTAACAAGAAAACTCCACAGGCCACCATAAGTGTTTTGGGGTGGTGTGAAAAATTGCTCTGTGAATCACTGACTGCCTGATCATGTGTGGTGTTGTTGTTCCAGACACCATGAGGTCGCACCAGTGCCAGAAGTTGTGAATGACATGAAGGTAAGGCTAGATTTATCAATTTGCTAGGATGTATTCTCTTCTGTGATATCATGATTCATTGTCCTATTTTCCTGTGTGCATGTGTCTTGATGTACATGTTTGTTACAGATGGAGTTGAAACTGAGGCTAATGGAGCTCAACTGGCAGAAGTCTCAATGTGTAAAAGTTATAACAGCTGATGAACGCACCAAAAGTGAAGTGAGGGTATGGAATGGACCTTCTTTCAAAATCTTTTTTATTGAGGTTTTGCAGGGCAAAGGACAAAGGTGTGTGTGCTCTTAATAATCAAGCATTTAAAGGGTCTGGAATGTATTTAATAAGTGTCCCATCCTTCCTGGAAGTCTCATTTGAATATTGAAGTAAGTATCTGATTTTTCCCAAGTTTTAAAGTGGGACACGATGTCTGCCAACGATTGTGTGTGTACTCTAATTATTAGTAATTCTTTCTTGCCAGATGTCTTGTTAAAGACATGGTCATGTCTTCTTTGTATAAATTACAGTAAACTTTGAGCCTGGTTTGCCTCCATTTTCTTTCAGCTCCTCGACAGATTCTCTTAATCTCATTAACACAGTTCTTGTTTAACATGAGGAGATTCTGCAATCGACCTCTTTTTAACCTTTAGTGGAGCAGCAGTATTTAAAGCAGATGACACATTTTCAACAATGTCATTTAAAGAGCAGTGGCATGGCTCAAATTATCTCGTAATATTACAGAACTTTGCTTCAGTCTTGCCATCTAGGAATCTCTTTTGAATCAAACTTTCTCTTTTTAGTCGTAAAAATTTAGGTTGGCATCAAAAAACACCACCGTGATGGTCAGAAATAGGTAATTCTAATACTGAAACGCTGTCGATGTCTAGCCCTGTTACCAAGTCTAGCATGTTACCATGCTGATGAGTGGCTTCATTTACATATTGGGTAAGATCATAGCTGTCCACTAAATTCACAAGCTCCACAGCTTTGGACTCGTTCTTTTTGTTAATATGAATATTCAGGTCTCCATTAAAGATCAATCTATCATATCTGGTGAAACCAAGTGAGGTCAGTTCTGAGAATTCCTGCAGAAACAGTGATGAATGTCTTGGTGGCTGATATATAATGTAATGATGAGCACTGATAGTTCTGCTTTGAGAACTTTGATATTCAAATGATGTCAAACCACTCAAGTCAATGTCATTACACACAAACTGTAGAGAAAATGGCTGCGATCCCTCCTCCGTTGCTGTATTGTCTGACTAATTATAGGACAAGCCTCTATTACTGTTGCTACACCACTTGTGCTGTTTAGCCAGGTCTCAACTAAAAACATTAAATGCAAATTCCTTTCACTTATTAGATCATTGATGATGAATTTGTTAGCCAGTGACTGGACATTAAAAAAAGCTAATTTCAGCTGTCAGGATTCTGTGACAGGAAAGGAGACAAGTTGTGGCTGAACATTAGAAAATTTAAGATTACTGTCTGACTGAGACAGGTACCATATGGTCTGTGATTGCTATGATGAGTTTGACCATGCCATCGGTTGTTTACCTTCACCTGTTTGTTGAAGGAAGCAGCATCATTTCTGATAAACACCCAAGTGATGTTCATCAGTTTGACTGAACTTCAGTGGTCCAGGTTTAACTCCTCGATTGGTGAGGGTCGTTGGTGAATGTGGGGGAGGGGATTGGATCCCTCTGAAGGCCTTGGGGGATCTGGAGCAGAGGGTCAGGTGTGGGGAGGGGGGGTGGTGCAGGCGGTCTGCCTGTGTCTGGTGTCCTTGTCCTTGGTTATCTGAGTTTATAAAGATGGACAATATGACAGCTCCCCAATAGTGAGGCCAGAATATCTCGACCGCCCTCTGGTGGCTGGCTGCAGTATAGGTCATTAACCCCGCCCCCTCCATTTTAGTGGATGGGACATCAGCCAAACTCACTTCAGCCCAAGTACACATGAAATAAATGTTTCCCAAAGACAGTTTCTGTCATTTTTAGGTAGGTCTTATCACCATGATGTAGGGGCGGCTCTGGCTTGGTGGCAGAACGGTTGCCTGCCAATCGGAAGGTCGGTTTGAGAATGTTCTCATATGTAAGTCGCTTTGGATAAATGACTAAATGTAATGATGTGTGTTCATTCTGATAAGTTTTGTTTTAATTAGTTATTTGATGCTATTTTAAAAACGGTTTCGTGTCATGATTTTCAGCTGAGGCTGGCTCACATCCAACCCTGATCGCTACTGCGCAGACGCTGGCTCCAAATGATGTCACCAGCGCACCACCAGGATATTTTGGCTTCAATTTTGTACAGTAGGAGACGCGTCGTCCATCTTTATGTACAGTTTTTGGTCTGGAGCCAGTGATGCTTGGATGAATCCTATCAGTTTTGGTGGTCTTTACAGTTCTAAAATATACTGAAATTGTAAAACTTTATCCCATGGGTGAGGCACAGCGATGTCAGCCATGTGTTCATGGATTTGATTCCTTGACCATGCTTATGGTCTAATGCTGGTGCAGTGCAAGTAAGAGGCATCATTATAAAAGGTTGGTTTGGGCGTCTCCGCTAATCCAGTAACATTAGGACACGTCCAAGTGAGCATGTCAGCCAAGTCTGTGAGAGGATGCTCTACACAGATTTAATCCCGTGTATAGAAGTTTTTGACAATTTGAAATTTAACACCTGAGACAGTGTGAAAGATCTCCATCCAATACTTTTCAAGACTAGGGCATGACCAGTACATATGAATGAGGGGGGCTTCGGAATTTATTTATTTTTCTCTTTAGCATATTTATTGCCAATGACATTTTGTTCAAGTGGTCTTTAGAGATTACATCTTTCTCTAACTTACAAATTGTATCGGTTAAGTTAAAAGCAATATTGCAAACCAGCCTGGAGGCCTACTAAGTAGTCATGAAGTACTTGATATATAAACATTAAGATACATGAACATACACACCATTGGCACGTATCATCAAATCCTTCATCCTAATCCTCTGAACTTCTCTCTCATCCAGGTGAAGAAACAGAGACTCAAGGAGAAGATTGAGGCAGATGTCGGTGCCTTGGTCCAATTCTTGCTGGATGAGCGAGACTCCCTGCTTGAGAGCCTGGATGCTGAGGAAGTGGCCACCATGGCCGTCATAGACGACAACTTGAAGATTGTGGAGACAGAGGAGGCAGCTGTGGAAAAAGCTATAGCTAATATCCACAGCCACATCAGTGGGAAAACTAGCTTTGAGGTCAGTCTACATATCAGCTGTACAATTCAGAGGTGACTCTTAATTTGCCATGCCTCCGCTGGAGCTTCACAGTAGGGATGGAACAATATTTTTAAATAATCGTTATTGCACACTGACAGAAACTGAGAAATACTGCATTGAATTGATTATATTCTTTGAAAATATATATCCCTGGAATAGTAGATGGGCTCGTGTGTGTGTGTATAGGGTGTTGCGTTTCTTTCAGGCTCTATTGGTGTGAACCAAAGCTTCAAAAAACATGTTATGATAAGCACATCTGACTATACGTTCTCATATGTAAGTTGCTTTCGATAAAAGCGTCTGCTAAATGACTAAATTTAAATGTATACGTAAACAAGATTCTCTTGAGACTATGAAAGATGGGAAATGTGTTCAATAATAATCAAAATTTGCGTTTCTGTTCTTCCAACAGAGCCTTGCTCAGACATTCAATGAGTAAGTAGCTTACAGTAGTTTATTTAATATGGAATAATCCAATTTTAAAAGTTACTTTTAAAAAAAAATAAAGAACCTTTGCATAATCTTTTTGTTTTTGTTTTTTTGTCCATTTTTCTTCCACAGGGTCATCCATTGCAAGCCGTTCACATCTCTCGAGACGGTCAATTGCCAGACTGAATTTACGGACTTCTCAGGGCCCTTCCAGCTTATCATGTGGAAGAAGATGATGCACGTGCTGCATACCAGTGAGTTTACTCTGTGCACTGAACACAGTTGCTTTTTGAAGTCTAAGACTGGCAGTATACATATAAATAATTAAAATGTATTTATCTTAATTAACTTTAATGTGAGCAGCATGGTCAGAATCTGCTTCGTTGGCCATGTATGTGTACACATAAAAGGAATTTGACTGATTTTTAAGTTGCTCTCAAAATAGACATACAGCTAAAAACAAGGACAACAAAGAATAGGTTAATATAAACAGAACTATTTATATAAGTGTGTGTGTGTGTGTGTGTATATTAAAAAAGCAACAGTGACCAACAACATACCTGTTTCTGGAGCTTGAAAACAAATACAAATAGTGTAAAAGAATAAATAATAACTTCGTAAAGTACTAGATTACGAGAGACATGAAGTGGGTGGTTACGTATATACATGTCTTTATGTCTGCTTGTTTTGGCGTGTTCTGTAGCGCCTACCAGAGGGCTGAAGTTGGAACAGGTTGTTTCAAGGGTGTGATCTCAACTTTGGTAAGAGGAAGGAGCAGATTTACACTCACTAGTTGACCAGAATAAAATCAGTGTTCATGTTAAATTATAATCTAACGGATGTTAAATTCATTTTCAAACAAGACACCACACCTTTACCGGGAGAAAATCTTGAGTTATTTATAATAATTAATACATTAATTTATAATCAATTTAGTCTCGCTCTAAAGTTGCTACGGCGTTCTTGTCTCGGGGCTGTGAATGGAATATTTAATACACAAAACAACACAATAACCAAAGTTTTATAAATGCTTATTTAACTACACAAACACAACTAATAACCACTAGACACTCAAATGACCGATAAATGCAACCATGAATGAATAATAAGTGAATCAATGACCATTTGAAACTAGATGATTCAGTGAATGATTATTTTGGCAAGCGTAACCAGTGTAAACACAGGACAATGTGTGATGGCAATGCATTGTGAGCATCTTCCAGCTGTCTGTAGCAACTTCTTTATTCTGGTAGCAGCAATTTAGGATTTTTGAGCGTCTTTCGCTCCATCTCTCTCTTCATTTCTCCTTCTCTATACCACATGGTTGGGTGCGCAAACCAGGGCTCCTTCTTCCCTAAGGCTCGACGAGTTGGAACCAAAGCTGGAGCTTTTTCCTCCAGAAGGCTTCTTTCTTTCAAAGTTGTTTGTGTTAAACCCAGAGCTTGAACAGGTTCCTTGAAGTCGGCATAAGAGTCTTTGTCATAGGTCTACTGATGATAAGTCTTGAAGAGCTGTAAGACGAAAGAACACGGACAAGAAGTTTTCTTTTGTCGGAAAGTCTTGTGTAAGAGGGGGCAGGGTTCTTTGTGTTGAAGGTGCAAAACTTCACTCCTCTCCCACCCTACCTTATCATAATTCTTTCTAATAAATTAAAAGTTTTAAGGCTACAAGTGTAAGCCTCCATGTTAAGGCTTGGTCTCATCAGTTGTTGGAAGGTGATTAAAACTGGATATTATCCACATGAGTGTGAATATGAATAACAGAGGGTTAATTCACAGTCGTACATTGAAAAATGTTACGACACTATTGTGGCAATACACAATGTGTGTGTCTCTCTCTCTCTCTATCTCTATCTGTGTGTGTGTGTATATATATTAAAATTAATTGTGTAGATGCATATTCACATTTCCTGTTTATTAGCTATTCAACACATCATAATAGGCTAATATGTAACATCAAATAACCATAGGCATGTTTAATTGATTAATATTAAGGTTAAAACAAGAGAGCAGTTTACAATATTTGTGGCAATATGTAATTGGAGTTGAAAGCAGATTATCTCACATGATGTCCCACTTACCACGAATGTCTCTAAAAAATAGGTTTTTTTTTAGTTGTACAAATATCATTAATTTCTTCACATAAATAAAAGTTCTTGTTAGTCTGCTCTTTGTCAGCATAGGTTCTTAATGTTAATGCAACATAACATTGGTTAATATATTTGGTAAATAATTTTTTTTTTAATAAGGATACAAAACTGTCCATCTGAATTGGGGTTGATCACGCTACAGTGTGAATGAGTGTGTGTGAACGGCTGTCCATTTGGCAGCCATGTGATAGACTGGCGACCTGTCCAGGGTTTACCCTGCCTCTCGCCTATTGTCAGCTGGGATAGGCCCCAGGCCCCCTCAACCCTGCAAAGGGTTAGTTGGAATAGATAATGCAATGAATGGATTAATTTTATTGTGCTCTCAAAACTACTATAGATTATGGTGCTGTGAGCAAAAGCAAGTATAGTCACTGTTCTTGTTTTATGGGCAAAGTGAGTATCCCTGCCCATGTTCTGTGCATGCTTTGCAGCTTTTTGTTTTGTACTGTCATTGCAATATATTATCATTGCAAAAAGTGTTCTTCCTGTTGTCATTGGATTTTTTTTAACTTAATTTCTTTTCCAATGTACTGCCAGCTTCAGCCCCAGTGTAAGTTGAACTAATGTCTCCCTATCTCTTTCTGTGTAGTGCCTCAGAACCTCACCTTAGACCCAGACACCGCTCACCCAAACCTGCTTATCTCAGACTTTGACACAAAAGTTGAGGAGGGCCGGGTTCGTAACCAGGAGCCAGACCTGCCAGCCCGCTTCACCCGGTTCTGTGGTGTCCTTGCCACAGCCCAGTACGCCAGCGGCCAGCACTACTGGGAGGTGGATGTGAAGGACAAAGGTGTGTGGTACCTGGGAGTCACCACTGAGTGCAGCAACAGGAAAGGCTTCGTCAGCCTCACACCCTCTGCAGGATACTGGAGCCTGTGTCTGCAAGACCGGCTGTATGCCAACGGAGAAGACGGGCGCATCCCGGTCGCTGACTACTGGAACTCTCCTCGGGTCGGTGTGTACCTGGACTATGATAACGGGCGTCTCAGTTTCTATGATGCCGTCACAATGAAGAGACTGTACATGTTTGACACCTGCTTTGAAGAGCCTGTCTATCCTTTTTTCAGCCCAGGGAAGAATGATCCCGGCAGCAGGCTGCAGATATGCCACTATTACTGAGAGACCTGCGATGAGTGTTTGAATTTAGTTATCCAAGATTAAATTCGTGTATGCCACTGTTTTTCAGATTTGCGGTTAGCATGGTTTTATCTCACAGACCAGGCTAGAGTGACAGGGTGTGGTTGACCCTTGGAGCCATTACTTGTTGGTCTTACTGGTGTTAGAAAATAAGGGTTACACTAAATAAGCATTAACAGGTGTCTCGTCACACTTGGGTTGTAATGAAGAGCTTAATGTTTCTCATTTTGGGTAGAAAAGTTGAAATTTGGAATCTTTCAACCTAGACACACACTGTAGGCTTATACCCCTGACTACTGTGGCTGGGGGCTTGAAGAGGTGCTTTGCTGTCTATATCACTGTGTCTGCTGGGATGCAGATGCCTCAGATGCTCTTGTTAAGTAGAGCATGTACAGCTCTTAAAACCCATTAGCAACCGCTATGCCATACTATAACTCCTATTGGCTGAGTTTTGGCCAGACAGGGTCAGTGCTGTTGCCTTGTTGGGTAGAACTTGAAGGGCACATGACAAAGTTATCACATTGATAGTTGTTGACAGTTTAAAATTCCCTCATTCTAGACTGAAGAACAGTCAGTCAGTGCTGATAGTTGTCAGGATTATTTTACTTAGCCATCTTGTCCTGGGATTTTAGCTCCCAGACAATGGTTAGACTTCCAGGAACACATGGCTTGGGTTGTTTTTTGTGGACGTCAACGTCATTGCAGTTCATTTTATCACTCTCTCTGAGTCACATTTTTGCAGCTTATTTAATGTGAGCAGTGATGCTGAAGGCATGCAGTCATGCCACTTTGCTTTGTTGGAGGTATTTTACAAATCTAACCCATTTTATCAGTCTGCTTCGTCTAATACCTGCTCATTTTTTGGAAAACAGTTTTCAGCAAATTACTAAGCTTTATAGCCATGTCCACAAATATGTTGTCACTTAGTGGTTAACCCTTTTTAGCCGTGTTTTACATTCCATCAACAGCTGTCAGGATTCACAGCCACGAGCCTGGTGGACTTGACTAAAATGAAAACCTATGGAATGCTGAAGGAAAGTTTTATGACATGTTCATGAGTTTTGTTTGCTTTTTACGAATTACCTGCAGTATTTCCTTAATTATATTCTTTTTAAGAATACCGCTTTAAAATATTGATTGCTAGCTGTTAAGTTGGTCCTGGTGCTGCAAGTTTGTCTCGACATTTTTAGGTCTTATCAAACTCCAGTGTGGAGTTAAAATATTTTAACTCCAGTTCAAGTTTTTTTTTTTTTTTTTTATGAATTTAATTTTTATCTGTTTTATTTGATTTTGTATAAATGCATGTATCTGGACAAGTATATATATTTCTTTCATTCTGTCATAAACTTATGTCATGATTTTAAACTTTTTTTTTTTTCTCATTTGAGATGGTGATCCGTATGTTTTTATATATATTATTATTTTTTGCTTGTGCAGTTTTCCACAGTGCTGGTATGGACCTACAAGTGAGATGTTTGCCATCGTACAGGGACTTTTTGTCTTGTTTTTCAAAGGATCTTATTGAGGAGCAAAGTATAAACATTTAACAGCATGATCAGGGATAATATTTGAGTGGCCATCCCTGCAGCTCACATCTCAACTTGCTCCTTTGTCAGTTTATTTTTAGACGTTGAAGTTGTTCGCGTGTTAGGACTGCAAAACTCTGTGCTCTTTAACTTGGAGTATTTGCTGATAAATGTTTGTCTTTATATTGTATTTCTCACTTAATACCTATACATTTAATTTGCTGAATTGTATTCATGTGTTCAGCTTAGCAGTTGTGTCTAGATAAATGTGACATAAAAATAATGTTGGTAGTCCTGTTAGTGGCCCTTTCATTTGCTATAAATGTGCTTAGTGTTTCTCAGACATTAGTGAGATTAAAAGAGGAAAGAGACTTGTGTTTTATTCACTTTTTAAAGCCTCTTCAATCCACTTTCTCTACCCAATTAGTATTGCGCTTCTTTTCACAAGATAACCAGTCTTTATGTGTGATATAAACTCTTACCAAAACAATATTCGTTACTGGTATGTTAATGTTTTATAGGCCTGTAATTTAAAAATCTAATTTGTTTGCCCATTTTGGCTCTGTAAAATTAGTGGCTGACAGTGTGCAGACATAAATAATTCATCAGTCAAAAACTGCTGAATTAGTTATGACTGCAACTGTTAGCCAGTTATTTTAGATTCAACATTTTGAATTATTAAAATTAGACCACATCAAGATTCTCAACACTGTCTTTAGGAAGATGTTTGTTCTGGTTTTTGCCATTTTTCAGCATCATAACATTGAACTTGGTCCACTATGTCCTTCTCAAACGGAGTTTGGTAGGTGCACTGGTTGTTACATGGTCTGATTTTGTTATGTTTTTTTACACCTGAATAACCAAGTTCTTGAACTTGGGTATGTTTGAGCTCCTAGTAAGGGCTCCTTTGTTTACATCCAAATCTACACCTGTCAGAAATGCCAAAGGAACTGACTTTGCAGCGACCCGGCTGTTGCTCCCTGTTTGCTATTCTTGTCCAGCATCCTCCTCTAACGTTCTGAGAGTTTTGTGTTGCTGATTCAGTTTTCGTGCCAGAACATTTAAGGAGGAGGTAAGAAAACCGCTATCTCCACCTCCTCCGCCTGCTTTGGTAATGACTCAGTGACTTTTTTTTTTTCTCCCCGGTCTCTTTGCAGAGATGTGGTTTTAATGAAGGGCCAAATAAATAGTTGGCCATACAATGTGATACAAATGCATTAAAATGAATATGTCTACTCATTAGACTGATTACAACGGTGCTTTCAAGCTGTGTCATTCCATTATGACTCCTTTGGTTTACAGATACGGCTCGATAGATACTGACGGTGACATTTTTCCAATGAATATGCCAATATCTGATTGTTGCAGTAATTAGTATCTTTAAAACAAATATTAGTGCTAAGTTTGGAATACTAAACATGTTATAAGAGGAAGTTCTATGTTTAATAAAACCTTGTTTTTATAAACAAAATGACCAAAGCAAATGGTGCAAAAATGCACAATAGAAATGGCCCAATACCTAAAACAATCATTTAACTGCTAATGATATAAGTTGCAATGTCCGCTCATGAGCTTTTAGGAATAACCCACATATATTCTAAATGACATGTCATATCAAGCTGATTCAATCAAATTACCATTGCTTTTCCAGTTTCTACAGCATGTACCTCATGATGTTTGCGGCTAATTTGACCGTTTTTCAAATAGCTACGAGAGAGCAAGAGCATTTAACAAAAAAAAAAAAGGCTTGTCAGGCTATGACTCAGAGTAGCTAATCTTCTTTAATATTTACAATCATACCTTTGCTATGATCACATCAATGTAGTTATTACTTCTTTTAACACTGGCCTCCTGTAGTATGCAGTATAGGCTACACAAGATGGTTGATTTAGTATTTCATTTACATGTGCGTTCTTTATTTCACAGACATCGGTAGGTCAGTTACAGGTGAGAGGCAGACATAAAAAAGCAAAATCATAGTAGCAGGGGCCCAAGTAATGGAGGAGAGAAGTCAGTTAAATCTGTCATTACAGAGGGTTTTCCCATAAATGCCAAGGGAAAGACAATGAATTACAGTTCAATTATCAGGGACAGTCAGTTTATTCATAAAACACAAGTGAAAAACTTTCTGTCACTGCATGTCAGCTGGTGTTGTGTTCCTTGAGGAGCCACACAGAACTACCAAGCAAAAGAATACAAATACTGGAAAATCCATGATAAAGGTGCTTGTCAGCTACAACAAGAATATGATTGCAATCTACAGTACACTTTCTGATTATGTTAAATGATAACTATACAGAGAGGCATATATTACTCTTGCAAACTATATAACTCTTATATGTATTTTGTGCAATGTTCAACAACGATTTACAACAATACATTTTGGCAGAAGGAAAAGTTACTGTTTAACTGGATGTGAGCTTTGGGGAAAGGCAAAAGAGAGAACATCTTTCAGTGCTACAAGTTACAAGGCCTATGTACAACGATGTTTGGCAAAGAGGAGACAGTTCAAATGCACCAATTAGAAAAATAATTTGTAGAACAAATTATGTAGAAAAGAAAAAAATAAATTAAGTCCTTTGAAAAAAATAAAACACAGCAAATAATGTGTTTACAACTCCATTGATGTTTGCAAGTCATTCAGTTGGCTACTACGTGGCATGACCTTCTACTGCATTAGTATATGCTCCAGTGTTGATATCTTTGATTTATTAAGTGCAGGAATAAGTAGGTTATATAGTGAAATAACATGGACACCGAATCCATATATACACCTAAATATGCATATGTACAACTACATTAAGTTGTAGTTATGAATACACACAAAGTGCAAGAACTAGTGGGGTAAGATTAAGAAGTTTGTTTTGGTTAATAAAAGAGAAAGACTAGCTAGAAGGGACTGGACGTTATGTTGAAGTGGAGCTGCTTCAGATGTGTTCAAACGCCGTGTCGTTCTATTAACTCTTGTGCTTCTTGATGCTTGTCTTTGGGTACCAAAACAAACAACTTGCATATAGGTCAACTCATCTTATAAAAAAAAAAATCTATATCCGTGTGCAGGGATGTTGTCAGAATTATAAGGTGCAGCATGAAAATACGAAACAATTTCTTTAACACATTCCTGTCTGTTGTGTTTACTGATGAGAAACTGAAGGCAGTGACGACAGGGTCTTTTTTTTTTTTTTTTTTTTGTGCACACTGACATGCAACAGTGTTCAAGGAAAGGCCTGGGCGTTGTTCAATCACAAAGCATTTATAATCTTCTCACCAGGAAACAGGTAGTAGACTTCTGCTTCTGTGTCTCGCTTTGTTTGCTGGTTACTGGGAGTGTTGCCCATCTGCACTGCCCCAAAAAAATTGCCGATATTATCACAGTACGTCAGACTGACAGGCTATCTACTGGTGAGGTCCCACTTGAGAGAAATAGAGCTGAAACGCGTTGTTCCCGAAATTAATTTCTAGTTCATTTTTCCCTCAGGGGACACTGAAGTTTTGAGAGTTTATTGTGGACAGACTATGATAGGGAAAAACTCTAATTACAGGATGTTTAATTCATTAGTCTCTTGTGAAATGTTTTTCACCTTTATTTAACCTTTATTTCACCAGGATAGTCTCTTGAGATTTTTTGGGAATTAGCTTATTTTGTCTTTAAGAAAGATTTTAATTACACTTGAATTGTTGGAGTTTGGCTTGTTTTTCATTGTTTGTCTTAAACTCTGAATATTAGATCTTCTATAGTATAAACACACAAACATAAAAAGGAAATTCATTTGTGGAACCTGGGGCCAGTGTAAAATGTGCAGGCACGTTGCAGCTCTATGTCCACTAGCAGAATGTGGCATTAACTTGTCTAAGCAGGAGTTGTGTCGGCAAAGTCTTCCCTCAGCCTACTGCAGATATCTGTAAACCTTAAAGCAGTGGTTGCCGGAGTCGGCAACAGCCACGTGTCCATCTGAGGTGAGGGCGAGGCCCTGGGGGCCGTACAGCGGGTCTGCTGATGTGTTAATGTAAGATAAGAAGGAGCCCGTGCTGTCAAACACCTGAAATAGAAAAACACAAAGGTTAGAGATTTTTAGTGTTTATGCTGCAACAGACTGCAGTGTTAGCATTAACAAAATACTCAGAGCTGCACGTTTCAAGTCACTGTGACGTGAATGGAAAGTTTGCTGTGGTGCTTTTATATAAACGAAAGATGTTATTGTGCTTTTTATTATACAATGTTTTCTTTTCCATAGCGCTTGATGTCTTAATGTAAGTTTTGCTTTGTAACTATAATATGACCTCATTTTTCATTTGCTGAAAAGCAAAGCTATATTGAAGAAAATAAGTTTCAAATCTTAAAGTTTTACAGTTGATAGCAGTCTGATTATACCCTGTCTTACCTGTATTCTGCTGTTACCCCAGTCAGCTACAATGATGTTTCCATTGGCATCCACAGCCACACCAGTGGGAGCATTGAACTGGCCGTTGCCTTCACCATGAGAGCCAAATTTGAACAAGAACTCTCCGTCTGCACTATACACCTGGGACAGGAAGTACATACAGTATAATCGGCGTAAAACCATATATAATAGGCGTACATGTATCTAAATGAAAGAATACTAAATTAATACATATATGCTTGTGGCAACTTTGGAGATAATTCATCACTTGAGCACAGGACAAAGCGTGTCTTACCTTCACAGAATGATTGTGAAAATCGGTCACAATAATTTCATTCTTGTTGTTCACTGCAACAAAGTGCGGACCTAGATAAGGAGAGAGATGCAGGTTTATTTTGTAATTTGATTTACATGGAACAGAAATGGATACATGTAGTTTGCACCATCTCCTTTACTGTTTGAACACAAATTTCAACTAATTGTGCCTAAAGCTGCAATAACATAACCTAGTCTAATCAGACTGTCAGCTGTTCGGGTTTGCCTGGAGTAGTTTGATGGCATTCTATTCATGCATTGGATGTTTTAACTTACACAGTTGTTTTTCCTGTTTTTTCAGTGTCAGAACAGTACTAACACTCTAAGTTGGATTATATGGAAAGGCTCAAGGCTCTGAGATTCAATCCCCCTATCATCTGGAACATCGCTTCATTTCATGGCACTGGAGTCGGAGCAGTGAAAATCATTCACACTGATCTTTTCATAGCCATTTACACAGAAAACGCAATGCAAAATGACAAAATGTTCATTATTGTAATAGAAAGTGATTATTACAATGTGCTTGTACTTGTACCTCTGATTATTATTGTACAGGTACAGCTGGATCCAACAATTTGTCAACAATCCAAGTTTTCAGGAGGTCAGACACATAATCAGGGAGTCGGGTTAGACACAGGGCACTGCACTGTGGGATTAAGGTTGGAGCAAGGCCACACTTAGTACTTACTGAAAACTGAGCCAGATTTATTTAAGTTTGGGCCAAGTTTTTCTGGATTGAAAAACAGGAGGAAGAACAGAAAAATAGGTAGTCAGAGAAAAAGGATAAGCAAAGAAGAAAAGAGAGTAGGGTGGTCAGCACAGGCGCACTTTGTGGGGGGAGCAGGGTGTCGCTGCATTGCCTGGGGCTTTGCCTTAAAGTAAACGGTTTATAGGCTTACATTTTTAAACAGAGTGTAACATGCGATGTGATGCATTGATCTAGATTCAGAAATAGAATAAGGGCACACACATGCATTATTGTTTTTTGTCAAACTTGCAGCAAACGTGTCAACAAGAAAAGAAGTTTGGAATTGGACATTGATACCTCATAAACACACAGCCAGTCTTCTGCATTGGGCTCAGTGTTGGAAACTAATGTTGAGGCCACTGCTTATTGCCTGCTTTCATTCCAAGTGAAACACCACGTTTTGATTGTTATAATTTATTTTTTATTCCTAGCTGTTAGTTTCATTTGCTGTATATATCTATTTATGACGACAATTTTGGAGAGGAAGACAGCTTTTGGAGAATATACCAGAATGTTATATTATTGTTCACAATTAATGCCTTTTCTTACATCAATCCTGAACAATGGAGAAATGCAAGCTGCAAAACATGTTGCAGAACTTTTTCAAAGTCTAAAATTATATATATATATATAGTATCCAAATGATTTTTGTGTTGTCATATGTAAATAAAAAGAAATATCAGATTTACTTAAAAAAGCTGGTAGACACTGCTGCCTCACTGACAGACATTGAAAGAGAGGGCATCTTTGCATAACACTCCCTATCGGTGTTAAAAAGAGGTCTGTTGTTACATATCAAGGCCTCCTTCTCACCTGCAAACTGTCTGTCAGACGTCCCCCTGCCTCCAAACTTAGTCACCAGCTTCCCATTGGACTGAAAGATGAAGACACAGCAGGCCTTGTTGTCCACAGTGATGATGTGTCCGTTCTTATCGACAGCCACTCCCTTAGGACCCATGAGCCGGCCTGCACCGATCTTATTCTGTGAGGGACGAAGATGAAGAGGAGGGAGAGAAAGACATGAAAGACTTTGAAATCATTTTTTTATAAGCCTCTGTCTTTTTTAATAATAGTTTGTTATGTTACACCTAAGAAAGTAAGAGGCTAATCCTGCATGATAAATTGTTCATGCAGGATATTCTTTTACTTCAGAAAACTTTTAATAGGGAAAGTATAAATGAATGAAGCTTTCCTATTAGGAATACTGTATCTTTAGCACTGTTTAGCTAATAACAAGCTATGAGATCTCACCTTAAACTTGCCATCAGAGGAGAAGATGCTGACCCATCGATTGTCATAGTCGGCCACTACAATGTCACCGTTCATGTCCACAGTGACGCCTGTCGGTCTCTGCAGCTGCCCCGGAGACCGACCTCTGACCCCAAAGCGCATTTTGAACTGGCCATCATTGGAGAATACCTGTTATCAGTTCCATCGAAGAAATTGAGTGAAATTATGATCACAGCACTGCAACTGTATTTTCCACAAAGGCATACATGGTTGCACTTACATGCATTTTGCGCTCTGTGTCTGTCTCACCTGTATGCACTGGTTGTTGCTGTCAGCCACCACCACTCTGCCGTTACTAGAGGCTGAGATTCCCTGAAGATTTGTGAACTCACCCTTTTCTCTGCCCCGGGTACCTGACAAACAAATAATTGCACACTCAGTAAATGTGCCGTTTGATGATTTTCACCTTTGTCTCAGTGTGTGATACTTTTCCTTAAAGGCTCATAATAGGGATTTTGGACTGAAAGTTGCTGACACTGTGCAATGATGCTGATCATTTTTCAAAGCACAACTTAAGTTTTTGGACTGATTTCCTACCTCGCAATCAAATGCAGGTTTGTCATGTCAGTACAGTTCAAAAATGAACTTGCAAAAACTTTAAAGGCCTGCTTGAGACAGGTAACCCCTCACAGTGAGGTACCTTCATTTATTTGTGGAATTTACATTCACTTTGCACGGCAGGGACGCCTGAGATTCGACATTTTAATGCAAGTAAACAATCACGAAATTATCTCTATTAGCTTTTTCACAGCATCCATATTTGTTTTCCGCATTTGATCTTCTGAAAACATACTGTAGCTTGTGAATGCAGTGCTTTTTTCAGGTCACAGCAAGTTGATTTTCATTCTGTGGTCTACTGGCATGACGTGACAACAGTAGGTGCCAAGAGGGGAGGATGTCAATCTACAAACATGTTGTATGTGATAAGTATTCCTGATTCATAGTTATAGGGATAAAACATGCAAAAGAACCAACAGGCTGTCTTTATGGAGAACATGTTCCTGCTATGATGGAGGTCTGTACAGTATATGGATCCCTCCTGGATGGGTCATCTATCTTACCCACTCTGTAGATAAGCTCATCCTCGATGGGGTTCTCCTTTTTCTTGGTGGTGCTGTACATGCTGGAAGGCCGTCGCACTGCCTTCTGCCGTATGTGGCCCCCTGTCCCGCTGGGAGACTTCACCCTCCTCTTCACATCATCTGGAGATTGTGGCACGTCTGAGGGCTTGACCGCCCGCAGGCGGAACGGGCTGCCACGTATCGGCTGGCCGTACAGCAACAGAGCGAAAGAGTACTCTCCCTCAGAGCGTAATGTGTAGCCCACCTCATATGTCCCATTTTTATTGTCCGCTATCTCTGTCTCTGCAGCACGGCTCCCATCAGCAGATGCTATCTCTGCTTTTAAAACAGCATTTCCTGTCCGCACTAACTCTCCATCCTGCAGATAGAGGTCACTGATTCAATTTCAGAACAAAAAAATAATAATCTCGTTGTTCAAGCAATATGCACATGGTTGCAGCCTCTAAGGCAGCACTTTCTGCAGACACAAGCTCCTAACAGATTTGTTTTTGATGATAATAATCCCTGTTAATTGCCTTGGTGACCAGAGTGGCCACCATAAAACAGCTGACTTCTTGCAAGAGAACAACAAGAGAAAAATAGCATGAAACATAATTTTGAATAAACTGAAATATATGTGACTAAAGCAAATAAACCCGTTAGTCAACAGATTAACGCAAAAGCAAAATGCCCCATGTTCGCTCTACACATGTAGCAAATGGCAGTGAGGCTAAATAATTTAAAGACAGTACTTTGTCTTTTGTTGTCACAGTAATTGTGTGGTGCTGCCCAGTTGCTGCGTGGCGGAGGCCCTCTCCCGTGGCAACAGAGGTGTGAGCCACAGCAGCTGTGGTGAGGAGAACACCCAGGTTCTGGATGGAGCGTCGCAGACCTTCAGTCTCCACCTGGAGCAGACAGCGCACAAGATGTACAATATTCTCCACTGCAGCTAAAGATTCAATAGATGCTTGATATTTATCCCAGGACTGAGTTGGTGGCGAACAAACCGGAGATAAAAGCAGAGTGAATACTGGACTTCAAGTTGTCAGGTGTCCAGAAATACGACTGCAATGAGATGACAACTGATGGAACATTAAGGCTGTGTTTGTGGATTTCTTTTGGAATAGAAGCTGTCAAAATAGTTCTCAAAAATTTGCTTAACACAGCTTCAATGTTTATGTTCGCAAAAAGCTATTTTATATCGATCAACCCCCCTCTAAAGTGAGAAAGGCTTAAAAACACATTTTTACATAACATATCAAGAAAACATACCTCACATTTGAACTTCTCACAATCTCGATAGGGGGAGAAAAATTAAATAGGTAGGTAGAAAATGCTTGTGCCTCGCATGACTCATTTTTCATTTAAAACTGTATAAAACTCTCACCATGTGGGAATATCAGTCGACTAGCATAATGAAAATCGAGAGAGGGGAAATAGTTTGAATCAGAATAAACAACAGTTGATACCTGACAATCCAGGTGTGCATTCTGATTTGGTCTCTCTGGGAAGTCATGTCTGGCCAGCGCTGTTACCCGCTCGCTCATCTGCTTCTGAACTAGCAGCACCTACACTTGCAAGAGACGCACATTGTATCCTAAGTCATTTTTTTATTTGTGTTTTTTAATACAAAAATATGCAATTATTTTCCAAGAGCGCACATCCTGCTACACTACTGCAACACATTGATTCCCATATGTGCTGTATACTGTTTGTTAGCAACAGGACAATCTGCCAGCCCACCTCAGTAGCACTCCCATGGCTGAGAGCCTGCTCCGTAAAGCTGCAACTGCTCTGGATGTGTTCCTTCCCCTGGAGGAGAGATGAAAGCTGGGCCTGCAGGACCTACGCTCAGGTAAGTGGAAGATCAAGAAAAAAGGGACACAAAAGAGCAAGAGGAGGAGGAGATAGGAAGAGGGGACAAAGTCCAAATCATTACATCAGCAGGTTGAAATGTGTTGACAGGAATGTCAGACATGTGGCAGGTCATGTACGACTACTTGTTTGTTAAATGCCTGTGTGTGTTTGTGCATCTGACAATGAGATGACAAAGATGCAAGTGCACATGCGTGAGTGCATACGCTGTATAAATGTGTGGAACACAACTAACCTTCTGCTTAGTGCTGCAGATGTTCTCCAGGTCTGTAATGAGGGCCGTCTTGCGCTGATGCAGCGCCCGTTCCAGCTCCTCAAACGTACTGTTAATCTCTGCGACCGCCTCAGCCTTCCTTTCATTCAGCTGGCGAGAGATCTCACTCACCAGCTCGATAGCCGCTGTTAGCTGAGGGAGCCTGCACGATGACAATGTGAAATTTCCTTCCAAAAATTGTACAACTGAATCCATAAGGGAACAAAAGATTTAAAAATAAAACAGTACAATCAAAATAAAAACCATAACTGTGATCATATAATAAATCCTTAATACAATGGAATATTTTGATAAAGAACTAGCTATAAAGCTACAAAAACTACATGATTCTTTAATGAAAATGGCCTGTGCCACTATACTCAGTTCCATGTTTTGACATGCCAGGCACAGAATAACATAGGTGATCTTTGACAGCAGATGCCAAATCTGGGGCAAATGCTTAAGCTTCCAAACACCTGAAGTGAAGGAAATATTCTGAAAGCTTTACCCAAGTATCAAGTCCCTACCTGCTGTGTATGGCATCCAGCTGTGTCTTCAGCGCAGCCTTGTGCTGTTCCACCACATCCCGTAGAGGAACAGTCACATGCTCTCGGTGCTCGCCCTCTGTACAGTCCAGACACATGGCTGTCTCACACGACTCGCAGTAGAACTCCATCACCTGCAGAGGGAGACAAACGGAGTAAAAAAGATCATTCACTCTTGCAGGGCATTGCAGGAAAGTAAGGATTCCGTTTCTTTTACATTATCATTGCTTGAAACAAAAGAGGTAAGGCAAGTTTGGTGAGGTGATAGCTGGGCTGAGGCATCACAAAAGGGCTTCCCACCTTTCCCTTATGGTTTGGGCAGCAGAGGGGCTTCCCTGCAGCTGCAGCACTGACTGACTCCAGGACACTGCAGGCCTCCGGCCGTGAGCACTCCGGGTCTCGTTGAAGGACCTGGTCAAAAACATTTTAAACTTCATCATGCTGTTCTCCAGTGACCATGTGTTGATGTGTTTTCTTGTGTACTGTGTGGGATGGAGATGTTTCTTCTCTTTTTTATTGTATTTTTTTATTTATAGTAAGTATTGTTTGGGGAATATTTGCCTTTATTGCCGTGGACAGTTGCGAGGGGACAGGACAAAAAGGTTGAGAGAGGGTGACTGACATGGAACATGGATTCTGTGGCCAGAATCAAATTAAACTGGGGACATTGCAATGCCAGTATATGGTATCTGTGCAAACCTATAGTCCCCCAGATTCTTTTCTCTTTGTTTAAATTTCCTCGTAGCCTTTTGAGCATCCTGCATTCAATACATTCATTCCCTATATTCACAATACTATCCTTAATCATCAACCTGACATGCCTGATGGAAACCCTGTAAACTTGAATTTAAAACAAGCCCTAAAAAGAGCCCCTTGAAGAAAAGAGGACTGTCCAGAATTACATCACTCTACAAAAATGCCCTCCCTCTGTTTAACACCAAAAGTTGTTCTCACTAAAGCAGCCGTACAGACACACACACCCTCCGTCCCATTTGTTTGAGTACTGTGTGTAGTTGTTTTAAATAATATTTGCTTTGTTGTTAACCTCATAATTGGTTTTGTCTTTTGTTCCATGTAAATCCATGTACATGAAAATCCTGTTTGGCTAACGCATTTGTGTCAGACTTGAAGGGGAAAAAAAGGATTAAGAGTCAAACCTCCATGAGATTAGTGATGAAGAAGTTGTTCTGTAGAGCACAAACGCCTTTCTCTGGCAGGATGGACGTCTGCCGACACACTGGACACGACAGCGTCAGAGACTCTGGGGGAATGTAGTTCTGGAGACAACTGGAAGGAGGGAGTCAACGAATACAGAAAGCAAGAGTTATATATAGTATGAAATCTATCCGAGCAATTCTTTTGCATTGTTCTTTGTATAATTATTAGTCATATTCAATACAGCAGAGAGAGAAGGAGAAGAAGACACTAGACAGAGACCTGTCACCTTATCACCGTAATTGAGAGAGTGCCTAAATAGTGCTCCTGTCACAACTAATTGGGGGGAAGTGTGGATCCAATTCAATACACAGAACCGACAGCCTCAGGAGAAAACACACACACTTTGTCTTTGAGTAAGTGAATCTCAAACCGAGCTGCCTAACAGAGATGCAAAGAGACAGAAGACTTTAGGCAGAATAGATGTTTGCGTGCAGCATGTTTGCGTATGCTTCTGTATGTTTGCGTGTGCGTGTGTGTGCATGTAAGGAGGTTTTGGGTTCTGGCCTAGCCTCATCCTGGCAGCAGTCACACATCTATCTCACCGGCCCCTAAGGCTGAGGATGTTGTGCAGGTTCAATTGCCCTTAGCCTATTTAACATTAGACACCCTCAAGCCAAAACCAAACCCACAGTCAGCAAAGTTGAGCTGCAATATGCAGATTATAGCGCACTCCTGGCCTACAGCCCAGCTAATATCCAACATGTGATGCACAATTGTTTTTGTGTTATCACTAAATTGGTGGTTAATGCTTCAAGAAACCTGAGGTCAGTGTCGAGGATACGTCTCTGTTGCTGTACACAAGGGTGTCTGGCCGCTGCTTGGGCTGCATGTTAACATCATTCTGTTTCATTTATGACACCACGCAGGCTTGCACCAACCAAGCCTTGGTAAACTGCAGTCGTGAGCTTTTGAGAACAACGGAGGGCTTTAACAAAAGTCTATCTACCAACAGGGAAAATAAACAAATCAAATCGAATAAATAATGTAAATTGTTAACTGAAACTGTTGTTGATTCATTTTCCATCAAACACCCAATCATGAGTACAAGTGGCCACATGCCCCTATTGTAGGAAGATGTCATTCATTTTGGCATCATTTGAAACAGTAGCATAACCCACGGGAAACTCATGATCCTGATCTCTGAATAGCGAGCACACAATTAGGATCGTATGTGCCCAATGACAGATAATTACAGGAAGAGGAAAAGGGGAACACAAATAAAAAAGGGAGACAATACCATACCAAACAGACTAGACCCAGCATGGGATTGACAGCTCACCCCTAAAACTACATCAACCCATCCTGTATTAAAACATCTGTCTGGCAACATCATGTATAGCTTCAGACAAAAATCTGTTTACCTCAGCAGGGCTCCACATCACATGCCATTCAGTTAAACCGGGGATTAAACTTGCCCTCTGGTGGGCAAATGCCCCTCACACTGCATGGAAAAAGGGTTTATCAAATACATTGTGTGGCTATTCAAAACTATTCTGTAAGTATTTGTTTGATAGATTTAGAAGTAAACCAGTCTGAAACATAATCCCAGTTATCCTCTGTACCTAACAGCATACCTCATTCTTCATCCTCCCACCCTGACCCACAACATGCTTTCCAAGAGCCTCCTCCGCTTAGCTCGGCACAAAAAAGGCCCCAGTAAGTATCGCCTGAGGTGGTGTCATCTTTCTGAGGCACTGTAGATTGGGCATTGTAATTGTGTCTCCAAACAATGAGTCTTTTCTCAGACTGCAGTCGTTGGCGGTCCCTGATGCTGAGGAATGCGCTTATCCCAGTGGAGTTGGTGAGAAGAAGTGCTCTGAGCCGTTTAATTGTGGGCAGGGATTTGCAATAGATGAGGTTCCTCTATTAGGGGACAAGAATTCTTCAGTGATAGGAAGGGAGGATAGGTACTGACAGATAAAAAGCTACGGTAGGTATGCAGAAAAAGCTACATGTAGCAGACAGCAGGGGTGAGCAGAGACTTGGAATTGTGTCAGGTTTATCTTGAAGTGTAGGTAATTAGGACTTTTGCCAGTTGCCATTGAAGTAGAGAGCACAAATGTTAGTTACCTTTCACAGAAGGTGTGAAGACAGGGCAGGACCTTGGGGTTGCGGTAGTGATCCAGACAGATGCTACAGACCAGAAACTGCTTGTCTATCTGACGCACCACAGGGCTGGTGCTCCCAGCCTCACGCTTTGCCATGGCAGAGGACATTTAAAGTCACGGACAACGACAGCAGTTAACCTGCAGAGAGAAAAAGATAAATGCATGAAATATTTTGCGTATTTGTCGATCAAAGCTTGAAAGTGAGCGTGTCTCTTTCAGGGACGCTAATGATCAACAAACTTACCACAGGAGGTACCAGGAACCGAAGGTAACAAAGCTGTTTAATTCCTTGATTAGTACATCAATGCGTCCATTGTTATGGTGTTATTTCTAGGTTAATACCAGACAAAAGCCAGCTGAAAGAGAACTGTGTGAAATAGAAGCAGGCACCAGCCTGAGTGTATAGACAGCAGCAGATGTAGGCCAACCAGTACGACCATGTGCCTGGCTTTGAGTTTTCATCGCAGCTAACACCAAAGCAGGGAAATAAAAGTTACAGGTTTTGTAACGAAACAATGAGTGCAGTCTGTGGTTAAAGACGAGACTTTCATTACAAATCCACGATAATGGATTTAAACAAGCTTTCTGGCCACACAGGTACACAAAAACATACTAAAAATACACACACGCACACACACAGGCGCGTGACTGAAACCAGAATGTGCTGAGTAGCATCTATGTTGCTTTCCATTTGTGTTTGTCAGTCCGTGCAGGTTATAATCCTGCATTGAAATGTTGGTGGCTGGGTGCCCTTTTGCTTAAATTAGAAAAATGTTTCCTTTAGACACAATTTTGTCAGTGTATGAAATTGTTTTATATGTACATTAAATGTTAAAAAATATTTCATGCTGGCACTGATTTAAACTACATTTAGAAAAAATATGTACATTTTAAATGACACACTAAATAAATGGCCATGCATATATGTCAGTTACAATTTGGTATAGTAGTAAAACTCTGTGAGGTGACCAGAACAAAGGATGCCTTTCATAATTTCTTCCATTATGGATATACAGCTGCAAGGTATGGATATTCTGCCTAGCAACACAAATCAGAACTGTTTCCAACATGGCCCACTTTCACATTCATCAGTGCAGCCCCTCATATGGCATAATAATTACACTGTTGTGTTAAATATGTAACTTGCAGCATGTCCTCATTGCTATTCAAGTATGTAAATGAAGTGGGAAGATTAGCTTTGTTAACTATGGAAAAACATCCAGTCTGAATCACAAAACGTACACATGCCATTTGCAACAATTACCTTTTTGTGGTGAAAGTGACAAGAGGCCATGACAGCATGTATTTGTTATAAAACTTTTTTACGTGACTTGACCTATGCCTTAAAATGTGCATCTTTGATAAATACTGTGCAAGCCATTTTTATCTCTGTGTCGCTAACTGGCCTCAGCAATGTAGTCTACACATATTTTCTTAGAAGGTGAACACATATTATTCATACACAGGCTTGCACTCGTATGCTCATACAACTAGCAGCATGTGTCTCTAACAAACATGCCTGGCCTTAAGATATACAGTAGTTATATGAACATTACACACTCAATGACAAGGACACACACTGATAATCATCATCCCCAACCAGACCCACCCCCTGCACATCTGTCACTGCTGGATCTAATACAGCACTCAATCCCCTTTGTCCCATCTCTACTCATGTCCTATTGTCAGTTGTTGCCCACTGTGCGCGCGCGCACACACACACACACACACACACACACACAGGTTTGTTGTACTATCTTCGTGGGGACCCGTCATTGACATAATACATTCCATAGCCCCTTACCCTAACCTTAACCATCACAAATAAGTGCCTAACTCCAACCCTTACCCTAACCCTAACCTTAACCTAGTTCTAACCCTAACCCTAACCCTAAAACCAAGTCTTAACCCTCAAACAGCCCTTCAAACTTGTGGGGTCCAGCATTTTGGCCCCAGAAAGCTATCATGAGCCCACAAGTATAGTGGGCTCCTGGTATTTGGACCCCACGCATATAGTAAAACAAGCCTACACACACACACAAACACACACACACACACACACACACACACACAGAGGATACAACGACAAACAGTGTGTAGACTGAGAGGGTAAAGGTTTCTTCTTAAGCTATCAACCATGAGAACGACATGTCACATTCACACTCTGGTAAGGGACAGGCAGGGTGTCTGAAGGAAATGATTACTGGTAAGTAGCTTATGTTTTATCGAAATCTAAATGTACATTGTTCTTTACAAATCCTGCACTTAAAACTGGCACTTCAAGAGTATCCAGTTGTCCCTGTTGTATTCCGATGAAAAGAAGCTTGAATGTCTATTGATAGAACGAAGAACTAAAGAGGGATCAACTACAGGATATACTGTATACTTCAGTACAGTTCTCACACTTCTCTGTCATTCTCTTTCTGCATTAGAACACACTGATGCTAATATCATCTGTAATGACGTTGGTCTAAATTTAGACACAGTATTAGAGGGTAGGCGAGGAAGCAATGACAATTAAACTAAAATAAGACTGGGGGTCTTAGGACAGCTGGAAAGTGAAGTGGCTAGTGTCCATTTGTTTATTGCTGGTCATATTTTAAAAACACATTTTTACTGGGTGGACCACAATAAAAGAACACTGGAGCCCAGTAAATAAGAATTCTTTCTCAAAACAGTGGGAGGAAAAAAAAGTAGCACAAATGCAAAATCCCTCTGTTTGGAGTCAGACAGAGGATGTAAAAACTTTTTTTTTTACATTTCCTTTGAACTTACAGTTTAGCTGATGCATGAAAGGCATAGGCATTTTACAAAGCTCTTGTATGTTCCAGCTTTACTATCAAGCAGACGGAAAAATAAAATGCATATGGTGCAACAGCAAGCACTTGTGACAGTCATGCATGCATGCACAGGAGTGAGTGGGTACTCGTGTGCATGTTTGTAGTTATATGCATTCAACAGACTGTGTTACTTCATTCATGCCCACTTAAACTTCTAAATAGGCCACAATGCTTAGTTTTGATGCTCTAAAGTAACCATGACCAGCTAACTGACAGGCTTGACGAGTTAAAAAGAGAGTGAAGACGTGCAGATTCAGAATTTGGGCTCTGAAGTTAAAGGCAGCACGGTGGGATAAAGCCAAGCCCAGGCAGGACTGCAGGGAGCTTCAAAAAATGATGTATGAGAGGACACATCTTGCATAGAGCTGTCAACTAATACCATCAAAATGAAATGCGCTATAATTCTACTGGCCATTATATGCGCAGAAATAACAGCAGTAATGTTGCTGGTGACCTTTACCTGACTGATTCCCCAAACTCTCGGGATTAGAGCATTTTTATGTGTATCTAATTGTTTGTTTGTTTGTGTGTGTGTGTGTAAGTGCATGTGTGCAGCATGTTTGTGTGTGACAACAAGCTAACACCCGTGGAGTTAACACACAATGAGTCTATTCACTGCTGGCTTTACTGAATACAAAAGTAACAGGTTTTTTTTGTCTCATTCAGCACTGAAACCTCTGCTGTTACTTTACTGTACAATAGGATATTCACAGCTCATGTGTATCTGTTATAACACACACGGAAATTATGTGGGGAAAAAAGGAAGGAAGCAAGACAGGAAATTAAAGGCCTTATCCCAGTTCAACAAGAGGACAGGGAAAAGGGAAACAGAGACAGTGAATACAGTAAAAGTATCCGCCATTCTTCTTTCTGAGTACTGTCATTCACCTACAGCACCAATGAATGTGTGCTGATAGTTTGGACAAACATACAAACTCACACACTCCTGTCTGGTAACAGCTTAGCTGATACTGTAAAGTCACACATGCACACACGCATGTACATGAGGACAAACACACACAGAGATGGAAAGACTACCTACTGTCAGAAGTGTGGAGTAGATCAGTCTAGAAGGCTCCATGGCAGCTCTGTGTAAGTCAGTGTAACACTGAAGAATCAGCACACGCCTTGACTCTCACGTGCACCCCCCCCACCCCCCCCAATCTCTTCCCCTCGGCCCTTCTGACCACTCTTCCTTTTCCCTTTTCCACACAACACACACACGCACACTGAAAAAGGCTGAACAAGGATGACAACAGAGGGTGGGACTGTAAATTTAAAGTCCCTCCCACTGTCAGTGCTGTTTACAAGCTTGAGCTGAGTGGGTACCCTCCTACTGCCGCGCTCTGATTGGCCGGGAAACTTAAACTAGCAGAGACGAGCGAGGGATTGCATCATAGGCCAACAATTCGTGCTGGCCAGAGGGAGTGAGAGGTAAAGATTGAAACAGACAGGAAGAATTTAAGTCGAATCTGTCAAGTCTGGAAAGACAACAATCTTGAATCCAGGAACACAATGTGCAAAAATCCTTAATCTGCTGCGTAATTATGTAATTTGTGAAATGTTGAGCACACTCAAAACTATTATGAGTAGTTCCTAATAACTATCAGAAACAGCAGCTGATCATCGGGTTATGAAGAAATACGCCATCCACGTACCCACATGCACACTCACACACATGCAGGGCAGCCAAACACAACATAGAGTTATATAAATCATGATGTCACCTTTAAAAAAACAGTTGTGCCTCTCCGTCTAGCATTATAGTATCAAATTACACATATGCAGGGATTGACCCTTAATACTGAAAGGGGATTATCATTTTGAATTTCAAGACAAATATCTTTTCAGAGGATGATTTTGCAACCAATCCCTTAAAGGGCCTGTTCGTATGAAGTAGTAAACGTTTAATCTGGAGCAAGAGGTGTCTCTGACAAAAAACAGCTATAGATAATCTGCGCAGATTGAGTCCAGCCATCTCTCCTCCCTCGTATCCGGCTCCGCTTCCTCCATGCCCACACACACCTTTTCAAAATCCCATCAGCCTAAACTCACAGGCCAGACTGCTGGTGGGTGTAACAGGAAGTAAAGGATAAGAGGATGAAAATACCACTCAGAGAATGACATATCAGTAGCTCTTTGCATCTGATGTATTGTTGAGTCACACATACAGACAACTGTGGCACTGTTACACGTTTTTTGTATTGCTGCAGCCTCTTTCATTGATTTTAATGAGAACCATTGTGGTTATGAATTTTTTTATACCTATTAACCAAACAAGTCAAATGCTTGGTCAACTTGACAGTAGTTGCAAGATCTGCTGCTTGTTCTTTCCAAACTAAATCAACTTTTTAGTATACTATATGGATAGAACAATCTAATAGGATGTCTTGTTTTCATGCTCTACAGTAAGTAATTAGAGAGAGGGTATCTGACATGACCAACATACCAAATGCAGCACTCAGTGTGGGCAGCCTTTTGAAAAAGACTGTTGTCATCCCTGCAGTGAGCAATCGTTGCATTATTGGTTTACCACTGTGCTTTCTGCTGAAACGACAGTTTTAGCAGAATATACGACTCCTGCAGTTATTAAACGAGAGGAAGATGAACCACCAGTGGCACCCGCAATGAGTCTCCCGAAACTAGTACACATAATATCATGGGACTACTGTACACACAAAAAACTATAGATAATCAGAAAATAAAAAAGTTATTGTGTGGCATTACATATTTTCAAATATTAAAAGGTTTATACCACTACTATTGAATTTGCACTTTTATTCTGAATAAAATATATAAAAAGGCTCCAGATAAATGGTTAATATGGTTATCTATGCAGAAAGTCCATATACTGCTTTGAGAGGAACTTTAGTGTGAGATAAATGGTAGAAAGAAACGCACTGCAGCAGTTAACTCTGCGCCTTGTGCAATATCAACCAAAAGACAACCAACAACTAAAAGAAACCGTTCTGCCCCAGGGTCAGTAAGAGGCAGTTACAGTAACACTAATGATAGTAATATTCTCCAGAAAATCCCCACCCACTTCAGGCCGGTGGTACATTTTTTGTTCTCCACCGTGTGAGAGTCACATGACAAATGATGTGACAAGAAAGGTTCTGTAAGAGTGAGAGTGAGTAATGAGGGTTAAGGGTGCTGCTGTATTTGCTTGCAGCCAATAATGTGCCTCCACTCGGTGCTGCACACCTGATGCCTTGTTATTTTTGGTTAATCTTGTGTTTTATGTGCTTGAAGTGTCCTCCTGCCTCTGCCTGCTGTAGTCTGAAACCTCATGATTGGTATGCTTAAAAAAAGTAAATATGTGTAGGAGGAGAAAGAGGTGAAGGGGAAAAGGACTAAATAACACAATGAGAAGGAAAGGCGATTATGCTGAGGAGGAAGAGGGGGCATGCAGATACTGTATATACAGTACATTCACACACACACACGCGCGTGCGCTGAATAACGAGATGGTTCTTATGTAACAGAGCACTATCCTGATATCTTGGGGCTTCCATGATGGTGTTAGAGTCTGACAGCTCACGATCCCTCACACACACACACACACACACACACGCACACACTGTTTCAATCTGAGTCATACTATAGCCCACCTTCCCATTTCCTCCGTAGCTGATCAAGTTACACACATACAAAAACACCCACACCTCGCTCTGAGGGTTTAATCCTTCACTTAGCCCTCACAAATATATAAGTTCAAGAATACACACCCAGAGCTGATAGATGGCGTGTATGAACCAGCCTGTGTAACCCTCGTTAGTATGCTCGGCAAGCTTCCATTCTCCTGCACAGTCCAGTCTTAAGCCTCCACATACATATACTTCTATATATAGAGCTATCAGTTCTCATCCCCTTCACACTGGCAGGCACGTGCTCTGAGCTGCGCACACACGCAGCAAACAAGTGCAGGGATCCTCAGATGACCAGCATAGTAATGACTCAGAAACACTCGAGAAGGATCCACATGCTAAACATTTACCCGTGCCTGTCCCTGGTCCAATAACTCTCCAATACATGTAATGCCCATATCACACAACAGAGATGTATTGTACTATATGTTCTATAGCATTAGCATCTCAAAGCATTGCCATCATATTTTCAGGGTTACTGTGTCTTTTAATGGTTGCCAGCATGTGTGAATATGCAAAGAATGGAAGAACAAGATAGAGCATGAAAGTTGAGCTGCATAACGCTGACATAATAAGGTTTGTGTTTTATAGAGGAATTATCAGCACACGCCCAATGTCTGCTATTCTATATAAATATGCAAATATATCATAAATGCATCATACAGACACATTATAGGGCTTTGTAGACATTTGAGACTATGCACATACTATTGTAAGAAAGAGGCTTGTTGTTGGCAACTCACAGTAAACACACACAGGTCTATGCAAATCACAGATTGATGGGTTGAAAAGAAAATACTGACACTTCCTTTCAAATGCTATGGCAGCTACCCAGCTGTCTTTACACCACAGCTGGCCTCAGGGAAAGCAGGTGTGTGAGAGTAAATTGTGTGCCGTGTGCACCAATTCACACAACTATCCTTTGCTTTACATCCACACAAAACAGTCCTTACAAACATACTCACATTCTTTAATGAGTTAAAGAGCACGACAACAAAAAACTGTGTAGTAGCATAAAGTTAAAGTATGGAGTAAAAGTGTCAAAACAGAAAAAATTAAGTCAAGTGCTAAGATTTCAATCCAATACACCTCTGAAATAAACCACAAATAAAATGTGTTTCTGTGAACACAGCAGTCATAAAATCATTTCATCTCCCCTCATATTCACTCTGTTGTACTTCATCAAGAGACTTTTGACATGAATAACATCAAGGCAGACATCAGAGCAGCAGCTCAACTCCACTGAGCCTTGAGAAATGGATACATCAGCAGCTCAGATTGGGAGATACAGGCTCCTTCACATCTCTTAAGAGTACGTGATGAAGAGCCAGTGTGTGCACACTCTTGTACTGTCACAACCTTTTGATATTGGACCAGATTTGGTGAAAAGGCTTTTCGTTCTGCTCTCATTTGCACTGAATTATGAACATCAAACACACTTACCTGACGCTGACATTCATTATTCGTACATGTGTTTTACACTGACCATCAACAGAATTTGCATTGGCAGTTATACGCCTGTAAAACAACAGCATTAGCATAAGAAATAAACATATTATATAATCCACATTTTAAAGTGTACATTCAAATATTTTGAAGTCAAATACAATCAAAGGGAATATCACACGACGCACAGATTCTTCACCCTCTTTCTTATCCTACCCAGCCCTCTCCCTCTCACAGCAGAGAGAATTATTTCAGTGAAAGAGGAGTGTGTGCCACAGGGTAGAGGAGCTGATCCTGAAATAATTTGTTTCTTTAAATAACTGAGGGAATGGATGCCTTGAGCTAAACATATATTAACATAAACAGCTCTGTGTCACATGGCCTAATAGAACCCCGACCACAATGATGGTTCAGGTAGTTTGAAGTTCAACAGACCATACATGTCTTTGTGTTTATTTATCCAGGTACATGGGATGTTTAGATGTTTGTCATCATCTGGGTGCTTTTAAAGAAGGAAAAGGTCAAAAATAGGGTTTAAGCCAAGTATCCTGCAAACACGCACATCGATCACAACAGAAGATTAAAAGCACTTAGCCATGGGCGTTTTGCTCACATGCCCTTCACATCACAGAAACACACACACCAAAATCAAATCACAGTGAAGTGTCAGAGATAAAATACATTCTTTTATGTAACATGACCTGGAGATGTGTTTTTTCTTACTCTCTGGTTGCAAGGAGCAGAATAGCCTGCCTTGAGTGTGAAAGTCAGTTTTTTTTCTCTCATGTTGCTCATTTTAAGACATTGTAAAAACCCCTTAATTGAATCATGCATGTGCATTACCGCTCAGATTCCAAACAGGGAGGAAAATAATTTACTTAAGGGGATTAGAAATTCCCTCATTTGTTTGTCATGCGGATAGGTCAGCAGATTGATGATTTGGCATGTCTGTCAACCTGTGCACATGAACCAGGAGGAGTAGGAGGCTCCTGGTGAACAAAATAATAAAAACTTCTTCCAATATAATGCAATCCAGTCCAAAAAGGCCCTTAAAATGAGCGTTGAATCAATACCTTTCTGATGCCATCGCAACACAAACTGAATATTAAAGGCTTCACAAAGGTAGTACAGAACTACATTGAGTTGTACAAGTGTTTTTTCTATCTAAAAAAAATAAAATACTGACCATACATTTATGATGCCAAATTCAATGCTGCTTGTCTTGTAGTCAGTCTGCTTGACACAGCAGATTGCTGCTAATGGCAGGGCAGAAAAACAGGGAGGCCTGTCTGCTGGCTAACACACACATTTATCATGTATAGTCCTCTGGCAAGAATGATCTAATGTATGACAAATGTCGATGAGTGGTACCTTCTCTTCACTGTCCACACACAGCGGGACTAACTGACATAAGCACAGCTAAAATTATCAGCTTGCCTGATCTGAGCCAAGCTGGGCAAGAATGTGTCACAGGAACCGCCTGTATCAACATATTAACACACGGCTCACACTCCAGCACGCAAGCACACACAAACACACACAGACACACAGGTGCATGCAGCTCTAGCTGCACGTCATTACCACAGAAGCATGTCAATGGAAAAAAAGAACACACAGACAGACAACAAATCAGGATTTCCCCATACACAGATACTGACAGAGTTCAGTTAGAGAGATTCAGATATCAAATCTGTTGCTTTTCTCTTCTGCCTAACTGCACTTTCAGCATGGTGACAGGATTTATTTTTATTTGCAGAGGTTTGATTAAAGCTGATTAGAAGTGGTTTTATGGTTTTAATTTGATCCCAGAATAGCATAAAGACACTAAGTGCTCCAACACATCATCATTAATCCACAGTAAATGGCTAAATTACAAGTTTTCTGTTCATCTAACCTTATTTGCCCTGTGGATGTCTAAATACATAGCTTTCATGTTGTGATATAGCCTTAAACACACTACTACATTATGTTTGCTGGGCATAGTGTATTTAGCCAGATTTTGGCAAAAACTATGAAACACTTTGGCAAAATTATGACCAACTGCCATCACCAAGCTACTTGTTTTACTACCACAGTCACCACAGTCTTGATTCTCTAATTTCCAGTCTTAGAAAAGAGTGGTATACAGTAAGGAGAAATTGTATGGTTATTATTTTTCTCATACTAACAGAAACAGAAACAGTGCAAATGCTGCTTGGCATACATACAGTACTCATAAGAGGGAGATTGTGTGTCCTTTAAGAAGTAATGAACTGACACATGAATGGTTCAAGGGTTACTATCAAGACAGTAGTACATGTTTTAATAGGTCAACGAGTGTAACTGATATATCCTTTTGTTGTATTTATATAGAACAATAGCCTTACCTCTCCATCTTCACAGACCGGGAAATGCCAGTGCTATATAATGCCAAAGGTATGCTGAATGTTTTCGTCTTTGGACCTTTAGATAATAGCTTATTATTGCTGATTTTATATGCAATGCTAAAGAAATGGCACAATACGGCCAGTGCTATTACTGAGCCCCCCTGAGGGAAATATCTAAATATATCCAACATGACATGACTGTATCTCTCAGCTCAGTCACTAAGCTTTCACTGCATGGTTCTCGCCCCACAATACCAAGTAAATATGTTTGAATATGGTTTGGAAAACCTGAATGCCCACAGCCAAAGCACAAACATGCACTCACATAATTATTTCACACATAAATACCATACATCCGAGCACATTCAAGCATATGCAGACAACCACACAATCTTATTTCGTAACCAAACAAGGGACAAGACTCGAGAAGTGAAGTTGCTACCAGACAGCAAATGTGCCTACAGAATCTATTAGGATCACCCAGCCAATGAAGTTTGCATCTTCAACTTATCGCCATATTTCTTTGTCCCAGAGGAAAAAAAATGTTTGTACTTCCAAGTGAAGCATAAAATGCACATAAAGCTGAACATGAAGTACATAAAACACAAATTGTATATATATAAAAATCTCTGACATAAAACCCAATGCACATAGAAATTGACACCATAACATAGAAGAAATAAGCCACTAACGTCACTTCCACTTGACTGTTAACCCATCACTTCAGACAGATAAACACAATGATTTTATTGCCAGTCTGTGTTAGGACATCTGTAGACAAATTAACAAATAATCATGTAATGTGATAGCTGAGTCTACTGTGGTGTTGGAAAAAGTTTGATTTGGATGTTTGGAAAAATCAATAAAAACTAAACTATAATTAAAAGCCATTAAAGCTATATTAGCCATCACAGCCCTTACGGCAGAGGGTAATAACAATTAACAGACTCTTACAAAATTCCCAGATGAAGCTGTTACATCGCTCAGTGGAACTCCTCTAGCTTTTAAACTTCACTCAGGCTTTCTAGTCTTCAGACTTCCCAAAGTTAAAACTTAAAATTAATGAGTTTGAGCTGTACCGAGCTGTGCGTATTTTGCTGTCTAATACTGTGCCAAAGTACATTTTTTATCATGAAGACCTTTCCCCTGAAAGTAGCTAAAACAAAAAAACATTTACATAAACTTAGACTTGCACAGACATTTGCTTGACCATGCAGAGTGAAGGAGGAATTCTGTTGCTGTTACCCATGGCAACACAATCACCTTAGAGCTGATAAAGTCTGCAAGGAGGACGAAGAGAGCAGCACACCTTCACACACACACAGGTTACAACTGTCACAACTAACTGTGTTATAACTGCTGGTGTCACGTTATTTGTCACAGTGCTAGATGCCAGGTCTGAAGGGTCAAAACAGTAATATCTCATTCATTCACAGAAAAAATTTAACAAACAGTATATGTGTGTATCAAGTGAATTGATAATCCAAGCACAGCACCAGCTCTATGACAATGACGACATCAACGCCTGAACAGAAACAATCCAGACAGGTGTATATGAGAGTTGGAACACTAATGAGGCATAAAATTCAGCAGTTACAGTATTGGCGACCATTCCGTTAATCATTTAGTGTGTGGTTAAGTTCACATCCCACCTGCCCTGACTCTCACCCCTCCCATGCAGCTCTGGTGACATTCCTCCCATGCCAGCTAGACATTCCAGTCTCCACTTCCCCCACAGGGACTAAAGTTGCCCCTGGACCACTATTTCCATCAAAAACCGTCCCCGTCAACATCCCAGCCTTTCTGCACATGCATGTACAAGAGTGCATACCTCTGCTGAGTCCCTCAGTGTCTTGTCTTGTTGGGGTTCTATTCAAAACAGACGCTTGAGGTCAAAGGAAGGTTCTGTTCACAACATCATCAACTGTATCGTGGTAGGTATTGCATGAAACCAAAGTGTGGAACTGGTGAAAGATTATTTAAACCTCCTGAAACCCATTTTACTGGGAAACTTTACTAAGTACAAACAGTCTTGCATTAAGCTTGGTGTGAGAGCATTATTGATACTATCCAATGAGTTTTGAAATGTTTTTCTGGGATTGACAGGTTGTAGAAATTGCTCAATCCATGTAATGCATGTAATCTGAAAATGTAAAAATCTTTGTGGATCAAAGAGGTTTTCACCTGACTGTAATGGTATGGAATAGCATTGTTTACAATATAAAGTGTAGTGAATAATATATTGCACAAAAGATGGTGATCTCTGAAATAAACATAGATTTTTTTTATTGATGTGTCAATAAAACAGGCTCTCATTCAAGTTATTACACACTCAATGCAAACAATATCTTGAAAAAACATGCTGCATCGAGCCACAAATCATTATTTGAGTGTCCCCCTGTCTGCACTCACATCAGAGTATCACCACACCACCTATAACTGCCGCCTTTCTCTCCACTCATCTATAATCCCAGTCAGGTGAGCCTCACAGCCTCATATTCAATGAGGAAATATTCTCAGGATATGCTGCACTGTGCAAACCCATCATAGGCCAGCAAATGGCCTGCAGCATTAGTCTGCATACAGACAACATAGGGTGTATGCGTCCACCAGTGGGAGGGAGGGGAAACAGGAGGGAGGGATGGAGTGCAGAGAGGCAGACATGAGATGGAGGAAAGGCTTGCACCCTCTGCCAAGGGTGGGAGATGAAAATAGTGGAGGATGAAGGAATGAGCGCTGGCACACAGTGGGGATGACGTGAAAGAGCAAGGATGGGAGAGAAAGATTTACTTACAGCAGGTTCCTGACAGATGTGAGAGAGGTACAAGGAAGTTTCAGCGTGCTCTCCTCCATAGGGAGCAATATCCGTCCACAAAACTCGACATCGCCAAAGCAAAAAGCACCACACAGAGAGTCTAGGGAAGGAGGCAGGAACAGGGTGTGTGTGTTTGTGTGCGTGTGTGTATGAGTGTGATCGGGATCAGGCTCTAACGCATTTATGTGTGTGCTAGAGGGAGCAACTGAAGGAGAGAGAGAAAGAGAGAGGGAGGGAGACAGAGAGAGAGGCTCTTAGGAGGCAAGAGATACAGAGAGATTGTACAAGCTGACTGGCTGGTGTGAAAATGGGAGGGGGCTGGACTGACCAATAATGTAAGAGATGAGCAGAGTGAAGGGGAGATAGCAACAAAGAGAGAGAGAATTTTTCAAAATCCTGCTCTCACTTTCTCTTCCCTCTCCTCTCTCCCTCTCTCTTTTGCTTGCATGTGTAAGGAGAATGAGAAAAGCCCAAACTATCAAACAGAAAAATGGTGATGCTTCATATGAGAGAACCTGTCGGTCAGAGTGATAAACAGAAAAGGCAACCAGACTATTTCTCTTTCTCTCCTCCTCACACACACACACACACACACACGCACACGCACACGCACACGCACACGCACACGCACACGCACACGCACACACAACACACACACGCACACGCACACACGCACACACACACACACACACACACACACACACACAGAGTGTACTTGCAGGGTAACTGATAGGAGGAACGAGAGAGATAAATGACCTGCTGGGAACTCTAATAATTGGATTCACTGGAAATAGTGCCAAATGTTGAGCTCAGTTTAAAATGGAGATGCTGATGGAGTGGTGTAAAAAGAGAGACACAGAAAGTGAGAAGTGGATGACAGAGAATAAGTAATTGAGAAAGGGTGGGACACAGGGTTCAAGTTCCTCGCAAGGATAAATTGTTGTGCACGCGCATGGGGCTGGGGACCAAACCATCTTCCCAGGATTTTGCTGCGGGAGCACCATGTTGCCATGGAGACTGCATCCAGTGCAGCAGAACATGCAGATGGTTGCTGTCTCCCTCTCGCTCTCTGTCTATGAAACAGTCCAGTTAGCTTCTCATCCCTGGCCAGCAGATCATAAAAGCTGGTCTCTGTGCAGGTTTAGAAAATCCTCCAGGTACAGACAAGCTTTTGACTTAGCATGCAGACAATGATTTTTTGACAGAAGAGTATAGGCTTTTCAGCTTCTATGTTTTCAAGACACTGCATGGGAAAAAAATGTAAGAAGATTATTCACCTAAAAAGTATCATCTAATATAGTTAAACATACTGCATGTATATAACATACCAATTGTGTCATTACATATCCATTAGGGGAAAAACCTCGACTTTATTAAAAGCACATTCCACTACTTGTGTACAGACCAATCATCATGTGCCTCTTCACTGTGATTGTGGCCCATATAAAGTGTACATGCTCTGTATTTGAATGCGGACTGTGTTGACAATATTATAATGTGACGGCTGGAGCAGAAAAGGTGATGTAAACACACTGTGGTTTAATCAATATCTCTACTGATAGTCCTGTTGCTCATTTTCCAAAGCATACCGTTCTTAGTCTAACTGTACAACTTACAGGTAGACATTACTTTCAGTTTACACTAGGATATTATGAAAATAAATATGCAGAGACTTGAAATGAATCTAGTTCCATTTTAGTTTTGGCAACTTTCTATGGATTAATATTTGTCTTCATTTAGCCCCCTTTAAACTGTCCTTACCCCACATGGATTGTATCCTTTCTTTTCAGCATAAACTCAGGTAATTTGATTCTCTAATAGATTTTGAATCAAACCTCATCAGTTTAGAATTGCTTATTCCCTCTGATTATAATTGCATTTTATATTGTATTGTATTTTATTGTTCTTATTGTTTTATTTGTACTATTGTGACTGTCTATTGATGATGTAAGGTGACCTTGAGTGTCAAGAAAGGCTCCTATAAAACATTTTTTTAAATGCATAATAATTTATATATACAATGTATGAAGCTGGCCGGAACCTAAAATACAAGAGTTGATAATCATTTAAAATATTATTATAAAACAGCTCACAGTTGTTAAAGATATATAGTTTCACTATTTATTCACACAAATGCAGCAGAAAAATGTAAGAAATACAACTATAATACAGTCCATTTACATGTAAAGTGATTTTATCCCAATTGGTTTTTATCCCTTTTTCAATGAAAGGCTATGTATGTAAATCACTGAAAATATTAATAATTCATAGTTTTAAACATTTCTTTTTAAACCTTTTCAATTCTCTATAGACATAAATGACATATTGTGTGAAAGTCACACACCAGCACTTTCAATTGGTTTTCTTGCTATAGCGTAAATAAAGTTGTGTACTATAAAGAAAACATGTCCAGTGTATTCACCAGGGAATTGACAGACTCCAGAGTTAAGGAATCCATCATAGAGAACATTTAGCTCAGTGATTTGACAACATTCAGGACCAGGATTTGAGAGTTAGCTGCATGTCATTGTATTCATTAATTAATATGTGGCCAGAAATTTAAAACTGTAGACAAATAGTCTTGCATAGGCAAGTTTTAATGTACTTTGAAAAATATAAATTCATATAGAGCACTGTGATGGCTCATTTGTTTCAATGAAGTCTGCATGAGTTGATTGTCATACTGAAATGAATAGAAACCAGTGCACATCTGGAAGGAATTAGCATAAAATGTCTGGTATGATTTGGGAAAATGACCAGCAGTAATGTGAAGTACAGAAGTATATATTGCAGGTAACTGACTAAAATATGCAAAACCACTGGTATGGTCCAATAACTATAGAGGTCCAGTCTTCATGTGTAGAAACTTAAGTTAACATCTGTTCTTTAAGAGAAACATAAAAATGTTTAATGTCATGCCACTGCTCAGATAAAGTGGCAGTAAAATTATGCTTTTGCTCCCAAATCTCCACTCAAAAATCCTTCATTAGCTCCTACTACTTATGAGAGCGGACTAGGCCTAACTGGTAGATCATGTCTTAGATGGATTTTTAAATCAGGCTAAACCCTTGTAAATGTGGTCAGATGGGTATTAGTAGAGAGAGAGTAGCCTGAGAATCAGGCAGTAATGGAGCTTTGGCTGCAGCAGCAGTGAGGTGTGTGGGGGAGGCTGTATAAACTGCATCTATTTGAGACTTCTTACTCTGTTTCCAGCGAGCAAGAATAGAAATTGTGACATTTAAAATGTGAGCTTTAGATTCACTGAAGCGTTTGTACCTGTTTTTCGCTGCTTTTAGAGATATATGTTAATAGATATATGTTAATAGAGGATGTATTCCGCTGGATCTAGGTCGATTTGGGACTGTCAGTTTTGCGGGGAAAATTCTCCGCCTCTGAAAAGGAGACGGAAACACACCGCAGATGGAATTTGCAAAAGCCACAAGGAAGACTTAGTAGCGGAAATTAACACTACACAAACACATTAATTATAATCTTACATATAACTCAAACCTGATTATTACAAACAAAAATAAAGCATTTAGGTTATTATAAACAAACATACACGAATAGTGGACTGATGTTGTTTGTGTTCATCAAACTTGAATTAGCCATCAATGAAGTGTAAACCCACCACAGGCTTCAACTAAACTTTTCTTTGTGTTGTTACCTCAGTGTACCGCACTGTGTGTATATTTTGTGCTTCTCTGATTTGTCTTATTATATCGCTTCATCTCATTTTTTTTTCATGTTTGTTGACTAATATAATTTACTATATGCTAAAGATTATAAGATCACAATTGTATGAGTAATATTTTGAGCAAAAGTAACAGTTTTTCTCAGGTGGAGTTGGCCAAAGTAAATATTTTGGAATCAAGATCATTTCGTCATCATTTATCTTATGAGCTTAGTGATTTTAAAGAAACCCCACCTCTGAACACACGCTGGCAGAGTGAGTCTGGAGGGCAATAGCCTACCAGGAGTTGACTGCATAATGAGCTGCTGTTTTAGCAACACAGACGCTGAATACACACAGATTGCAGTGGCATGTAAAAAAAAAAAAAAAAAAAAGACCATTTTTGTAAATCTGGCCCTGAGTCTGTCTTGTGTTGTCCAGTAACTAAACAATACACTGACAGGCACACACATCTCCATGCTTAGTTAGACTGTTAAGCTCCTGTGACCTTTGAAACAATTGACTCAACCAAACCAACCACAGATGATGAACCAAAAACATTACAGTCTGCCCCCATGCTTCCATCTCTCTGTCCAGCTACATATTTTGATTGGGAGAAAGGAAATCTGGCTTTGGTGTAGGTAATAAAAGCAGTGAAATAAAAACATTGGATGGAAAAGACATAAATATTGACAGCATCGTTCACCTTGATGGCAACAATGTGACATTTACCCAGCTAATCAATGTGCCCTATTCTGCTCCAACTCCCTGACGTTTAAGCCCATCTCATCAAACAGAAAACAGCATGCATCCTAATCAGAGAGCAGCTACAGCTGCAGCAGCAGGAAGGACATTAATATCAGCACTGAGCATCCCTATTTTAAAGTGACTGATGAATATAATGAGTGTTTTATGTTACCTTGATGACAACTAACCCTGTAATTGTAAGAGAACTAAAGAATACTGTATGGAAGACACTTTTTTAAAACCTTTTTACATGGCCATTGTTAAACATTAATGCAAAATGTGTGAACCCCCCCCCCCCCCCCACACACACACACAAATTTCACATCTTTTGTGTGCACTTACCCATCCATTTTACTATGAACTGACTGGTCACTAATGAAGGTTAGCAAGTAAGTGTCCTAGATTCTCCAGATGCTCCTCTTCATTCCTATGCAAGAAAGAGCTGGGATTAACAGACATACCTGCAAACCTGCAGACATCTGAATTACAAAATAAAATATCACAACACGTGCAAGGAACACACAACGATTCTAGAAATTGTGTTTAGTTTTTCCGTATTACCACAGATTAATTTACATCAGGTTCTTCTTGGATTGTGTAGAGGGACCATGAACAACTATATCAAATGCATTATTCTATAAATTGCATTACTAGACTTATTCCTTTACTCACTTACTACTTACATCTTTTAAAGGAACAACTATTATCTTGTGGAGGGCCTTCATGGCTCTGTGCTGGATGTAAAAGCAAGAAGTTTGAAAATGGAATGACACATACTGGACCTATAAACTAACCTCTGTTGACTTGCACCATCTAGTGACTGACTGGGGACAAAATCACCTACAGCACTCCGATATTTTACAGGATGGAACTATAGGGACACGTAGACTTTCATGTAAAATGGCAAAGTAGCGCTGTGATGTGACCTTTTCTTTTACCTGGAAATTAAGAGACACTTATTATCAATTTCAAGACGCGCATAAAAGCCAAAATCCGATTACGGCTATGAGAAAAACACTTTCGGCCCACAAATATCTAACACATTACACACTTCTTTAAATTCAACCTCTCTACATAGTATCTGAGAAGCTCACTGACAAGTGCGTGTTGTTGAAAGGTTGGATGTGCGTGAGGGCGCGTTAAATGACCTCGTGGCGCAACGGTAGCGCGTCTGACTCCAGATCAGAAGGTTGCGTGTTCAAATCACGTCGGGGTCAATTGTTTAAGGTGATCAAACATTGGGTGAGCGTGTGACTGACTTGCGGTGAACTAAAAAAGCATTTGGTCTTTAACGTTAGAGTTTTGTGTGCTGTTCCTTGTAACACTAATTGTCTGCAGCCTATAGATGTTCTCCTAATTATCTTACGTTTTCAGTTTATAGGCTAATTTGTGTAAAATTATATTATATATAGGTATACAAATGTAAAATACATATTTTCTTACATTTTCCTTAAAGTCCACACCATTTAATATCTTGAAAGCAGATTCTATGGTTCAGGATTCACGTTTTCCCATGCTTAAATAATCAATCCGTATTAATGTAAGCTCAAATCAACAATGCTGGCAGTAAAATCTTAAAATACATGGCATGTATGGCATGCACAGGAGTTTGGGAATCACTGTCAATACAAATATAGTGGTCTTTTGTTTTCAAGGCTGGACATGAGGCTTGAAAAGTAGCTGACACTTTCTACCATAGAGCCGTCACTGGTTCAACTTTCATATTTCCATTACAGGCGGGTATCACCCGGGTATATCTAAACTGGAGTGTCAGCTGAAAACCTTTGATTTTAAACGCAACTTTGGAGACATATCTCAGTGCATCACGAGTGGATTGTTGTCATGGTTTTCCTCTCCAACCTCAAATCTGATTACAACACTTGTAAACAGTCTAATGCCCATAGCTGCTACGGTGGATTACGTTTACAGCACAAGCAACTACCACAGTTTCTACCCAGTGTGATCTTCTGTCATGGTACCAAAGAGCAGGGAATTGAATTTCAGCAGGACTCTTTTCGAACAAAACCTTTTCTGCAAGACAATTTGCTTCAGTGCTTAATGGGCTTACAAATTATAAGTACACAGAATAAGACCATGGAAATATTTTATTTAGATCAATGCTTTTACTTGACAACATATTTCATAGCTGATCTATTATGCATTTTTGAAACAATATTAATCTACCTTTTCGGTTCCGCTGCCAGTTCCCACCTTAAAAAATATCCAGGATTGTCAGTATACAGGCTTTTTTTCTTTGCTTTTCCTTTCGTCTGTAAGTCTCCCTTTTCCCTTTTGTGTTTTCTCTGCGTCTTTAAGATATTGGCTTCCTCTCTCCTCTCACATGCTCTTCTCTGCTTAAATGCTTCCTCACAATACAACTTGCAAGTCTCCCTCCCTCTCTCGGTCCAAGTTTTCCCCAGGCCACCTCCTTTCTCTTCTCTATTCTTTCACAGGGACACACTAACACACACACCCAGACCACACAGTTGATTAGCATAACCCCGGTGAGAGACAGCAGGTCACCTCAAGTCCTCAGGAGCTGACTCACATGAGATGGTCCTTAGCAGCACTCGGCATTCTATCACAATGGCCTGATTGTACTCTGGAGTGCTCATTTACATCAAACAGGTCAGTCGCTGCTGACGTAGCGCTCTGCTCTAAGTACCAGACTGTTATCTCTGCTTGTGTACAAGGCCATGCCTTGAGCTTTTGTTTGACTAACATGAAGGAGAGCTTGCATGCTAATAGCAAAGAGAAAATACTCAATGAGTAGTCCATTCCTCAAAAAACAGCCTATAGTTTCCCCAAATTCTTTCTGTTCTATTAAATGGGGCCTTTGATTTGAAATGCCAGGCGACCGAAAATGTCCCCATTGAGTGCTCGCCAGTGGGAGGGAATGGATGTAGGAGGACAACAGAGCAGTCAGAAAGGAGCCTGTATTGAGCAGTTGTTTTGAGAGAGTATTATTACACTGTGAGAGCTCAAATGAAATGGCTGTAAACAAACCCTGTTGCCCAAGTAACACAGCTGAATGTCTCTTTCTGTCCAAAGTCTCAGCTACTACTGAGCAGAGACATCAGGGTGGCACAGTGGTGGTAGAACAGATCAACTGGGAGCCAAGAGGGGGCTGGCAACACCCAGCGTTGCTTCACCAACAGCAATGTGGCCTATTCAAATTGTTTTGTCATTTGTGATAACAGCATCAACTAGGAGTTTGAAATTACCAATCTTGTTGCTTTTGTCTTTGTGGTTGTCTAAAAGTTAAACAGCTAACTCCTCTGTTACCTGACCAACTGCCTTCCAGACAGACTGACAGAGAAAAGAAATAATAGATGAAGTGAAAGGCAAGTACTGGAAACTGAGCAGGCGTCACTAGGAGAGACATTAGCACCAGTCAGACATTCAAGGATCTCATGAAAAGGATGGAAAATTCGAAATTTCACCTGAAGAGCAGTAAATAATAAATGTTTTTGAGTGCATAATCCATATACAAGTAAAATTTAAAAAAGGTAGAATGTCACCCTTTATTGCGCACAAAAAAAGATTAAAAAAAAAGAAAGACAGACGTTACGATTTTTGAACATGGTTTGACTCCCACAACATCAAAACCTTCACAGTTCAAAGCAAGTCCTCATTTGCCTTGGTTCCACTGAAGGTTAAAACCATAAATAAAAAAAGACAAAACAAATTTTAACTATCTAAAACACAAAAAAATGACAAAGGTTGGTCCTTGTCTCTAAATAAGATTTTAATCAAGATTTAGATCCTTTGAAGTTTTGTTCTTCCACGTCACCAGGCTTACTTCTGCCTCCAATGCGTCTGAAGAAGGATATGAACCCAGAGGTGCTCACTTGCCCCTCTACATGATGCTCTGCCTTACTGCTAAGCAGTGCACAGACTCCTTCTCCTTCTTCTCTCATATTTTCTGTCCTTGATCCAGAGGAGTATGACCTTTGACATATTCTTCTCTGGAGCAAATCTCCTAGTTGTAAGAGAGATCCTGGAGATCGCCTGGTTTCATCCATGGAAACCGACCTGAGCGGGGGACCCTGCGACACAGCTCTCTCATTGGGGCACTCAGGAAGAGATGCAGAACCCCCAGGTGGAGATGTCACACTGTCCAGATTGGAGGAATTTGGGGCGCCATTGCTTTCGTCGCTCTCCCAGACTCCATCGTCAAGGTAATCTCCAACGGACAATGAAGATAGTTGGCGCTGGTGTGCTTGTCTGTTTCGCTGGGAACGATTTCTTTGGGAGCAAGTAAAAGGGCTCAGGATAGTCCACGGGGAGCCCACATCCCCGTTGTTGGCAAAGAAGAAGTCTCTGGTTCTAGGCTGAGGGGTACTTGGGGTTGCTGGTGTGTCTTGTGCTCTCTCCGACCGAGGAGGAGTGCATGAAACTCTGTCCCCATCAAGGCTGCTTTTGCTGTTTTGGTAGCGAAGCACCTTCCGAGTTATCTCACGCATCTTCTCAGCGTCTTCATTTTCCAGTTGCACGTCCTCTTCCTGCAGTTTGGATTGTTTCTTCTCAGGCCTCTCTTGAAAAGTATGGGGCGTGGCCTCAGTTTTTTCAGCTGATGGAACAGTCAGAGAACTGCGCTCAGAGGGGGATCCTTCGATTGGGGAAAGCGTGTTCTTCCTGCATCTGGCTAATCCCTCTGGAACAGTGGAGAGAAAGTTGTGTAAGGCCGACTCCAAGCTGGAGGAGTCCTGATCAGGCACAAGTCCTTGGCAAGACACTGTGGATCGATGTTTGGCTGCAATACGCATGCTCTCCTTCCGCTTGTGCCTCTGCTCTGCTGCTTCTCGCTCTCGGTTCTCCTACAGCCATGTAAAGAGAGGATATATTCAAGGCAGGTACAACACGGTGCAGACTAATAACTCAAGGGAATAGGAGCTTGTTAAAATTCAAGCTACTCAAACCATCAGAAGGTTCCTTTCAAATATCGGAATGATCATAATGCTTACAGAGCACCCCTTAATTACAAAGCAGTAGTTTAATGATTGCCTGGGATGCGGTTTATTTTATATCACATTAAAGTATTATTGTACATTTTTTCTATTCTTACCCGTACAGCTGTGTCAAACCGCTTGCAAAATGAATTAAAGATGGAGCAGCACTCCTCCAGTTTGAAGGTAGCTGGGTCTTCACAGAAGTACTCAGCGACAGCGTTGCTCAGAGCTTTTAGCTCCCGGAGAGAGGACTCCACATCAGCCAGCTTGGCCTCAGCCCTCTGAGTAATGAAAACAGAAAAGGGTGTAAAGAAGCTATACATCTTGGCACTTTTGCACAATTGAGGTCAAACAACATGGGGAAACGTTACCATGAGAAACGTCTCCATTTGTTGTAAGAGGCCCGGCTGTCTGCTGCTGTACAATTTCACTTCCTTGATCTTCTTGACTTCCCTCTCAAAGTCTGTGATTACCTCCTCTTTACAAATTCTGTGTTAGCGAACAACATTTACACATGACTTATTCCAGGCAATACAAACAATTGTGGCTCATACAACCAGATTGAAACAGATTTGACAACATTTCAAGCTACTGTTACCAAATAGATTGTCAGTGTACTAATGATAGCCACCTTGATGCCATCCCAATGTGTTCAAGCTGGCTGGGAAAAGTCAGCAATTCCGCATCGATGTCCTCTGCTTGCTGTGGGTGGAAGATAAAGGAGGAGAGCAAGAATGAGTAAAGAGATGGAGTGAGACAATAAAATCAGTGACAAAACCATTTAGGGACATAGCATGAGAGCAGGGTTTTCTTCAGCGAGCATCTGTCCATCCCAGGGCTCCTCCTCACCTTGGCAACATAGTGCATGAGGTTCATGCCAGGCTTGTTGGCCTTGGTGTCTGCCAGCTTGAGCAGAGAGGTCATCCTGAATCCAATGGCATTGGCACTGTAACCACCCTGAATAACAAATTATTGAAATGGTCAATTAATCCACTTAATAAATGCTGGAAAAAAAGCTTCTGAAAGCACAACAGACAGCTTAAATGCCTCAGATACATTAGTGTAGGCAATAAAAACACATTTCTTAAAAGAAAAATACCAACAGCGTTCATGTAATTCCCAGCTTTTAATACCAGCCGAATGACTGAGTGGAGGTCATCACAGTCCAACAGCTCTAAGGTGAGAGAAGAAAAAGAGATGAAACATTAATATAAATGAGAACTGGGTGATGTAAGAGATTCAAGTTTGGATTGTTGACAGCTTTGGTGGATGTGTGTGTAATGTTACCATTGGCTCCTTTGGTCATGACAGCAATGGAGTTATTCACCTCCTCCATAAAAGGAAAGAATTCCTCCCTCAGCACCATCATTTTCAAGCGTTCCTCATAGCTAAAGGCAAGAAACATCAACAAAACAGTTAACTAATTAATCAGCTGTTGAAATGTTATCAGTTTTATTACCCATTAACAAGCCTAGAGATATGATAGCACAGGTTTCCCCAATGTGTGCTTTCCACAACAACGCACATGTTTTGATGTGTTGTATGTGAAGTCTGTGGTGCATAAGTGGCAGAATTACTAAATGAATACAACACATGCAAGGTAATAGACACACTCAACAACTATCCTATACATTTTAGCACTGTCAGCATTTTTGTTGTTGTTGTATTTTGATGGTCACTGATCACGAAAAGAAGCGAGTCAATGTGGAAAAATGTATACACTTTTGAAAGTAAGTTAGTTGGCTTGTGATTGCAAAGAACGTTCTTTAACAAACATGTAATTACATATTTCATAAATATTTGAGTTAGCCCCAAACAAAAAAAAAAAACAAAAAAAAAAATCCAGTCTTACCCCGCCACTTTGACCAGCTGCACCATGAACTGGTCAGCCTCAGGTAACACAGAGAGGTTCCCACTGAATGACAGCAGCTGCTTCACCTGTGCATTGACAAGTTTGGTTCAACAAACAGTGATGGCATTTGTATTATCATTCCCTCTTATAGATATTACAAGATTACATTAGAGAAAAAAAGGGAATTAGAGTGTGCAAGTATCATGTAGTTATCAGATCTTGACATCAGATTGACCAATATGAAGCACTTGCCGTAATGGACATACATACACTTCCAAAATAACTGCCAACAGTAACAGATTTAAGGTAAATTATGAACTTCAAGTCAATATTATTTTTCTTTCAAAGAGAGAAACTTATAATGGCTCAAAATATAATCCAAGGCACTTAAATGTTCATTATTCATATAGGATAAGTGGAAAGATAAGAAGAAGAGTGGGGATGTTGTTACCTCACTTTCTTCTGGCAGCAGCTTACATAGCTCTTTTAGTTTGCCTGTTCCAAATCTGAGCCAGTTCCCCTGACAAATGTCCTGTACCATTTCTGTCACTGGCCTAAAGAGGGAGACAAAAGCGAACAGCAAATAAAAGGCTCTTGTGTGGCCTTAAGTCCGGCCAAAATCCGCATGACCTATCAGCCATGTTTAGTCCTGCTCATTACAGAGACAAACCCTGAAGACAAACAATGACCAAACATGGATGTCATGAAAATAATAATGTTAATTAGTAGCCTATTGCATTCAAAGTTGTTGGTCGGCAGCGGAGTTTCAGATATTGGATGTTGCAGCTTCGTGGGTGACCTCTGCTGTAAAGGATGACATATGGTAAGTTACAGATTTCACTTTTACTATGCAGATTTGTGCAGCAAGGGGCTTCAAACATTAATGTGGTCATCTCCTCCATGAAAGGGAGGGGGAGTGGTTGGTGTAAGTATGACATTTCTGTATTGTTCTGTTGTGTTTATAATGTTGTCCCTCAGTCACAACACCAGCTATCTGTCTACTGCGGTAGCACGACAAACACAAATGCCTATGGAGATATTCCGGCAACATGTCCCACTTTACATGAAACAAGTTAACAGTGGTATTTTTACAATGTCCAGCAAATGACAAAATGCCTTCAAATAGCATCATCAAGTGCACTTTTGTCACTACCACACACAAGCTGACGCAATTTGAATTTGACTAAAAAACTAAAGCAGACATCGCTACAGTACTTAGTCGTTGACACACATTGAGAGTGCATTTGGTATTCAAAGTGAGAGCTGAGTGAACTTTGGAATGAAAGTGACATCATCTTGATAAAAGGTTTAGACACAGTAACTCCAGTTCTGAGTACAGGATGTTAAACTGTCTGCTAAACTTGGAAGTATTTAAAAAAAAAAAAAAGATTATATATGATGTCTAAAACACCCCCTAACTTTTCAAAATCCTATTTTCTTCCCCTTCCCTCATACTTTTACACTGTTAGTTTGATTTACTCATTTAAATCTCTCTAAATCGGACTCCTGTTATTGTCTAGCTGCCAAAATCCAGATGAGTTGATCAAAATGTTGATACACTAATCTGAGTCACCTTCAGTTATGACAATACGATCACAGCAATTACGCTTTAGGAGCTGCAACGAGGGATTTGTGAACTTTTTTGCCCTCTCAGGCTGCATAGATGCTACCTTACTTTATTTATGAAGGATGTTGGAGCTGTATGCTGCCTGAGAGGAAGACTGCAGACACTAATGAGGGTATTTACAGTTATTATTCTCCTGAAACAATGATAATCAATCAAAAATAAGGTAGTAAAGCACAAAGATTGTGGAGTAATCAATTATCAGGTCTCTATCAAGGGCACTCAATATGATTTCAAGTTGGGTTAGGACATTGATAAATGATATGCAGTCATATTATGGTATTTGCTAGATTGATATAAATGTATATAAATGCAGAAACATAACACTCAAATTATTTTTTACATTGTGTCCTGCAGATTTCTGAAACCAATCCTACACACTTGCATACAATGCATAGTGCAAGCAATGGTCATGCCCTGTCACAGTCAGATCCCAACATCTCTCGGTATTCTTCCACACTAGAAACTAGTATCAGTATACAGTAACTGGGTACCTGACTAACTTTAAATGATCCAGTCATAACTTAAGGGACATACTCTGTACGGGGAAAAGGGAGGTGTAAAGGAAACACTCGCCCATCACTGAGCAGAGGGCCAGTGATGGCACCAATGAGCGCAATTGACCGTGTTAGTAGGTAAGAAGGGACCCAACAAGCAATCATGACCCTGTGGCTACACTTAAAACAGTTGTTTTGTGTGTGTTTTTTTTTAAGGAAACAACTGACTCAACTAAATAGAAAGAATTAAATAAGCAGTTACCTTACAGTGGTCATCCAACATTGCTACAAACCTGCTCGGTGTTCCCTCCCTTTCCATCCTCTCTGCTAAACCTCACCTACTAGGTTAGCACTGTGTTTTCCTATCATTTAGGTATTAATAAAGTGAGTCATAAAACAAAACATGTTATTCTCTATGTTGACACTGAACGCTCTTAAATTATACTTATAAAGACATTTACATATGTTTGAATATGGTCGACTGAGATAAAGAGCCTGCTGGTTGGGTGGTAGTCACAGTGGAAGTGACTCTGACTCGGTGTTTGACATGAAAAAAAAGGTCATTAGTTCTCATTGTTTCCATTTCATTATCTGTAACTCTGATGTGTGCGTCACCGAAACATACTCAGTTTTTTTTGTTTGGTTTTTTTAAGACACTCCCTGATTTCACTTTCTTTTAGATTGAACTTCAGCAGTCCTTACCTCTTGAAATGTCTCAGGAAGATCCCAATATTCATACTCTTTTTAGAGTCAAGGATCGTGACCTAAAAAGAAAAGGAACAACAATTATTAATACCAAAACAAAGTTTCGCCTCTGCACAGCCATACTCAGAGGAAAAAATACATGTCTATACTCAAAATTATATTTCACATAATCTTTGAGGAAGCAAAAACATTCTCAAACATGGTTTCACTTCTGCAGTTCCTTATTGATAACATGATTAGCGTGGAACTTTTAAAAAGCAGTTCCTATTTCTGTGTTCATTACTTCCCTAACTTGTGCATTCTGAATGAGTTTACATGCCCACACAAACTTAGGATGGTCTGCATCAATTACTGGAAATCAACTTTGGGTAGATCTCACAAAGTTTTAAATATGGCCTGAGTGCAACCCTAGCGGTTTACCTGAGGCTCCTGTGGAAAGAGATCCATGCCATCACAGTTCTTCAGACCCATGACCCTGGAAAGGCGTAGTGAGGCCCGTTTGTCTACATGACTGAATAACTCCTCCATGCTCCGAATATCCAGCACGAGGTCCCTCTGAGGTCGCTTAGACGTCCAGACGTTCAATTTGCCCAGGACACACTGGCTGGGGATGGTGTCCCAGTTCAGCTTCTTCATGGAACGTCGGTGGACATTACGAGAGCCAAAAGGAGGGGGGGGGGGGAGAAGAGGAGGAGGTGGAGGTGGTGGAGGTGGCGGTGGTGCACACATGGGGGGAGGCACAGAGGAAGATGATTGGAGATCTGAATCTTCCGATGAGAGAGGAGGAGAAGAATTTTGAGAGGAACAGCTGGGAGGAGAAGCAGATTTTAAAATCAGCACTCCCTCCATCTGTATCCCTCAAATCCAAAGATGATAGGAGGAAGGATCCTGCTGTTGGCCACTCAGATCTGAGGAGATTCACAAACAGAAATCCATAAAAATTGCAGAATTTTAGACAAAAAAGGTAATGAATGAAACTGTGTGTGCACTGATTGTCTCTTATATTTATAAAGTCATCAGGGACAGTCTGTTTCAAATGTGATGTGTTCTCATTATTTCATAGCTACAGATTAATGTTTATCCAAGTAAGCCATGCCATTGGCAAAGCCATAGAGGCAATTCCATTTCTGAATATCAGCATCACACTCCAGTAAGTTAACAAAACATGAAGATCATATATCTGCAACTGCTGATTTGCATTTGAGCAAAATGCCTTAACTTAGCGGTCAAAAATCCAACAACCTAAATATTTAATCAAAGAATTGCCTTTATCAGGTTTTTGGTTGAAATGTGATACCCAAAAGAAGACACAGTTGGTATATATATATATATATCTCAGAGGAAAACCTTGCTTTTTTAATGCTTGCTTCTTCACAGCAAAAGGTAAATGCCTTACATAACTTGAGTTACACTTTATATTACTTATTAGAGCATAGTGGTATATTCGGCATTGATGACATACCATGCAATATATTCACAGATAAACTTTACTTTCAAATTTGGTTCTACACCGTTTGCTTCAGATATCCGCTGCTTATTTTCGAGGAGGGAAGCTGTAGAAAATAACAGGCGAACTAACTGGAATTAAATGTGATTATACTGAAACACATCCTATTTGATGGGATATTCGTATGCTGCTTACACAAGCGGAGAAAGGCTTGATGGATAGGTTTGTGCTCTTTCCGACAAACAAGGCATCATTAGTTTCACAATTTCTAGCAGAGTTTCGCTGTCACTTCTTCACATACAACCAAGAGCTCACATCCTTACATGTTCCTAATTTAACAAATAATCCAGCAGACACAATAAAACGTTTAAATAGCCTTTGAACTTTCACCAAACCACCGTTATAGATTCATTTTACTCACTGTGCTTTAAAAATGTAGCTGTCACATAAATCCTCAATGCGATCTGGCCGCGTGCTCTTGCAAACTACTAGTCATCTCTCAACAGCAGTCACAGGTGCAGGCGCGCCTCCACCAATCAAATTCAAGTCAGCTTCCAGGTACGGAAACGCCATTTGGGGGGAGTCAATGAAAAAGATGGTAACCGCTTCCGTTTCGTGATCAACATAGGTCAACCCGCTTCTAATAGACAATTTTATATATAATTGCAAAATTCACAGATACTTTCAAATTTGGTTTTACACCGTTTGCTCCTGATATCCGCTGCTAATTTTATATAGGCTATAAATGTAATATTATATACATACATATATATATATATATATATATATAAATAGCCATATATGTTGGGCTAAATGTGCGAAAAAAAGTCAGGTAAAGCTGAGAATAGTATTATATGAGCATGTGATACACTACTATAAAACATAAGATAAAAATAAGGCAGAAGAAAAAGTTCATATACCTAGATATGTACACATTTTACAACAAGACTGCATACTCCAGAAAGCCAAACAAATGGGCAGCTAGAACTGACACTATATTATGCAAAACAAAAAAGTGCAATGTGGGAACTGCTGGCCCTTAGGTGTCCGAAGAGAGCGGATTCAGAAACATATTAGCAATATTGGAGGGGGAACTTATGTTAGGGTTCCAGTTGTTGCAAAAGTCAAACAGGAGAAACTAATTACATGAGAGAAATTTGATAAAAGATGGGTGATCAAGATTACTTCCTAAATACCTGCATACGATACTAATCACGAAGTTGAAGTTTTACTTGACTGAATCCAGGTGGATGCTTCTCTGTCTATGTGGAAGAGAAAGCACGCTGGGCTACAGTGTGATACAAAGGAGATGAAAGCAAAGAGAAAACACAGCCAGGGCATTTTGAAAATTTGTACTTTTAATTTTGCTCCCTCGGGGTAGGATAGGACTTTTCAGGTCTGAGTGAGGAATGAAGGCAGATCACATCAATCCATGACACAACTTCATTTTATCATCTTAAATACCATTATGTGCAATCATTCATATAGTACAACACACCAGCTCAGCCTAGAAAACATTGATTGTACACAAATAAAATATCTCATTTTATAAATCTTGGTTCTCTCTCGGCAACGATGTAAAGACTGCTAGTAAGAGTGATTCTGAATGCTTGTCACACTTCCCCCCCACCCCCCCAATTTACTAGAGGTTTCACAACTATGGAACAAAAAAAAAAATCCTATTGCCATTCATTTACGTGTTGGGGTTAGGAATTTCAGAGGGGCAGGTTTGGAAGAGGGGAATCACATTTTGTTAATATTGCTCTGTGGTGGTCAAACAGACCCGGAGCTGGCCAGTGAAACCGTAATTTTAGCTGCAATTGAGGCCAAGGTCTTACTGAGTGACTTTTTTCAGCCAGAGAAAAAAACAGACCCATTTGACACACTGACACATAAGAAATCCACTTCCTTTCATAATTGTCCTCAAGCGTGCAGCATTACAAGGAAACCCAGATTTTGGATTCTGCTTCAAGCATGGCCTTATGCCAGGCCATGTGAAGTGGTGCGCAGGTGGCCAAAAGTAGAGCATCAGTGCATTCACACATATCTGCTCTTATACTTTACATCACTGCCTGCCATGCAAATACAGAGGAGACAAGAAGCTGGAGGACTAACGCATTATTGATAGAGCTTCCTTCGGTTACTCGAGGCTCTCATGAGTTAAATTCAGCATGGTAAAACATTCATTATATTGAATAATCTTCATTCGACTTCACAGAGGCTCAACACGGGGACAAACTGTTTTTCTCAGTTAGTTTAGAAATTATTGTTTTGGAGAATATCAATCACAGATTTGGTTATCCTGAGTCATGTTTTCATGTTAGTGTGTCATCTGCAAATAGCCATAAATGTCATACTCAGTTGAGTCGTTTGCACAAACCAGACGTTCAGGTGTACAATGGTGATTCCAACAAATTAACACACACAATGAGCATAATAAATACAGTGATGAATAACAAATCAACATTACACATGTAGTACCATGCAGATATCTTGCAGTAACATCTTCTCTTAATTATCAACAATGGATGATTGTTTACTACCATTATACTATGAGAAAGTTTCAGTTAAAGGAGGTAAAAGAAATGATGAATCATTAGTGTTATCCCATTCCCAACAACAAATTTACATAATTTTATGTCAAAATATTATAGGACATATTAGGATTAGAAATATTAGACAGCTGCTGTGACCTTCGGTGTGAAGAAAGGTAACCATAGACTGAAAGCTATGACCCTACATGTCAATGACACATCCTTGTTAACTTTAAAAAGACAAAAATAAAAACAAACACATTTCAATGTATAATTCCTCACTGTTAAAACAAACAAAATGTAATGAATTCCTTTTAAATAGTCATATAATGGAGTTAATCCATTCAAGTTTGTAGGATCTTAACTGACTGACATACCCATCCTTTATAGGTCAACCGTCCCGCAAAGCTAACCAATGTTGGGCCATCATCTAATAAACATCTCTCTCAATTCTCTTTGGGTAAATAAAACACAATAAGTAAAGATTCAAACCAGCATAACTTTGGGAAGCTGTGGCAGTGTTTGTTGCATATGAATTTTCAGGTTACAATTGAAATCTGGAGCATTTCTGATAATTACAGACTTAGCACTGCTGTACTTGCAGTCTAAAACACCACCACACATTGCCCAAACAGTATACTGTCCTTCAGTCTGAAGCACAGGGCAGATAGCTGACTAGAACTGAAATAAATACAAAATGAAGAAATGACAGTCAAATTAAGAAAAAACTAAAACATTGTGTTTTTTATAAGCTATAAACCATCACAATATTTATTTAATATGTGAAACAGTACTTAATTTGAAATGTACATTGATTTGAAATGTCTGGACATTTTTCAGTCTTTCCAGTGTACCATACAAATCCCCTTCATGTAACTTATCTTTCTTCCTGCAGGCTACATGTTTATTTAGTACATTACGCTGATACAGAATAGGAGGCACACTAGGAAAGTGATAAGGGCTGGAAGAGTTTTGATGTAGTGTTTGGTCACGTCTGAGTGTGGATCTGTGGTTTTTCCTTTTCTCATCTGTCTGTTTTAATAAAATGGTGGGGGGTTACAGTTTAACTCCGAGCACTGGGAGCACTTGGGGAGTACAGTAATGGCCTTGAACACGACTAACACAAGCTCACATGGTTCAATAGTGTTAAGACAGAAGGGAGTTTAGTCAAATGGAAGAGAGGGAAGGGAGAGATGTTTCTCAGTTTCCCTGGGAACAAAGCACAAGGAGAAGGTTAGAGTGAAAAAAAAGGAAGTTGGAAAGAGGCACTAAAAGCCCCCAGACTGTTCATGAAAACTGGCCACTTGGTTTCCTGCTGCATTCATCAATAATACCCTGTCCAATCCTCCCTCATCTGTCCAATCATCCAGCCACACGCTCAGCTCATATCATCATCCACCCAATTATCTGTATGTGTTTCCGTCTGTAGTGGTCCTCTGTAAGTAGGGGGTTTTTCGACAGGTAGCAGGTGGAGGTGATCGAGAAGGAGGCTGCAGGAGGTCCAGCAGACCCACTCACTGCTCCTCTAACCAGGAGGGCTTGTCGGCCCCTGGAGGCCTCAACTTTATGTTAAACTGCTTCAGCGTCTGCTCCAGCTGCTGCTGGTTGCCAGCAAAGTACGCAGAGATGGCATTATGGAAGAGGAGGAGCTGCTTATGCATCACCTTTACCTGAGAAAGAGAGAGAGAAACAAGGGACCTTAGGAAATTATTATCACAAAGAAACTTTATTTTAGTCAAACTGGACGTTGCATATTTATTATTGCTAACTTGACTGCGAATGAGAACGTGTTGATAAAGTGACAGTGCCTGCGTGGACCGGAGTGTGTATTACACGCTTTGGCGTGATACCGGGTTGCATCAGCAGCAAACTGGCACCAAGTGATAGTTTAGGGGAGTATCTGATGTCCCATATGGGGAACAGCGCTCCTAAAAGTAGGAGTGCTCGAGACGGTCAGTTTCGCGGCCCTGTTTAGATGCACGTAAAAACACATATGGTAGTGTGTATGTGTGTGTGTGTGTGTGTGTCCAAACTCAAAACACTGACGGCAGTGCATTCGTAAATGACACCAAAACGTGGTAGAGACACTCAGCATAGTGTTCTATTGCATGGCTATTTTGGTACAAACAGTTAAACGCCAGTGTGGCAACCAAAAATCTTGGTGCTTGGCAGGCGTTGATTTCGGAGTCTGCACTAACCTTATTCTCCTCCAGAAACTTGAGTTTAATGATGACGTCTGAGCGGAGGCGTTCATACTTGTCCTTCTGGACTTGGTACTGTTGCTGTGCAGCATCTATGCGGGCCATGGCTACAGCGTCCCTCGGACCCAAACTCAGTTCCTCCAGGTCTGACCGATAGGCATCAAACTCCAGTCTGTTGACCAAAGGACGAGCGAAAACACAGAGTTTAAAAGACACTAAAAACCTCGCTCTTTACTATAAGCGACAGGATGCAACATGACGCACAAGATTTTCGGCCAAAAATGATAGAACACTGTTGGTTATTTCACATGATATATTTCTGTATATTTGTTTTTCTCAGAATCAGCTTTATTGCCAAGTACGTTTACACATACAAGGAATCTGCTTTGGTGCAAAACAATAAACATAGTAGAATATAAAGGACGGTACCAATCGGGATTTAGCAATATTTGAATCAAGTTGGTGGGTTGCTTGGTCACCGTCAATCAAATCTGATCAAACCACACCTGCACAGTACTGATAAAGAAGATCTATACCATAAAATAATGGGATAAGGATATTATTTTCCAAACTCTAACGTTGATTGTCACGTTATTTAGTCATAAATATTTATAGAAAAAAAAGTTGAAAATATAAAACAAGTTCAGATGCTTTAAGAGAAAGGTGGTAATAGTTAGAGGGTATATTTGAAACCCTATGTGTCTTTTCCTTGCAATAATAATAAATAGAATTTTCAGTCCATCTATTTGTTTGAGAGGTTCTATGTTTGTGTCATTTATTCTCATTAGTCCTGAACGATTTTTAAACTGCTGTTTAGCCTCAGATTAACGTATTACAATTTGCTGTAATATTACGTTTTGTTATAATACAGGTATTTAATGTAATGGTATTATAGTGTGCATGGTGACAACATCAATATTTCTGTGTTTAGGTTTAGACTATATCCCCTTTGCTAATCCTCCTTTAAAGAGGTCTCTTTGATTAAAAGAACAATTAATGCATGTATGTCCTTACCTGGCATTTTCATACATCTTGATTGTCATCAGGGTGTCCTCCATGGTCTTGTTGACCAGTGTGTTGATGCTGGACACAAAGAAGTTTATGGCACCAAGTAGAGTCTCCCCGTTCTTACACAGCAACTTCTGAGTCTCTGCATTGTAGCCAAACTCATCCTGTAATGGCAAACAAGGCATCAATGCGCACCCTAGAAAATTAATGCATTAATGCTTTTAAATGTTGTCTACATAAACCTAAACAGAGCACCCTCACGTAGTGTTATTCAGCTCTCAAGCTGCAGAACATCTTAGAGTTAAGGCTACAAAAAAACCCTACATGAACACATTTTGAGGCCTCACCCGTAACTCTGGAGATTTCTGACTGAGGTCAGCAAAGGTGTCACCCAGCGCATGCTGCGTCTGCACCATGTTGTAGAAGTGGTTGGTCAGCGCTCTGGCCAATCGCAACACATTCTCATATTTCTTTTTAGTGTCTCTCAGCACCTCAATCTGGGCCTCCAGCTCCAGGTCTACAGTCCGAGAACCACGACCGAAACGCTCTGAGATCATTTGCTTTGTACACTGAAACAATGAAGGAAGACACACAGAGACATTAATGACAATGCAATTCCTGTCTGTGATTGTATGATACTGTATAAGGACATGTGGGGGGGGAGGGGGGGGGGGGAGAAAATTCCCAATGATCCTCAGGCATGCACAAAAATAAAAATCACTAAGTGGCTCTTTATAATAAAGCTATCACCTACTCATAGTTTTACTAGTTAGTCAACATTACAGAACCTCCAATACCTTGTAAGTGTTGAGACCCCACTTCTTCATTGTTTCTAGCTTTTCCACAGCCACACCGCGGGTCGCTTCATCTGCCGTCATGGACGAGCTGCTGCTGCTGTGATGCATGTTCGAACCTGAGAGATCAGACCCAAATGTAGAAACCACAAGAACATGGTAAATAACAAACACAAGCAAAGAAACGCTTTCAGCTAGACAACAAGATTAACCCCAGCAAAGAACCCACCAAATCGAGAATCCTTTAAGTGCATTAAAACTAGGCTACATTCAATAAACACAAAACTAAGGATGGTTTCTGAAATCCCTCTGTTTATCTCCCAACCTATGTCCATCACAACTAGCCCTTAAACCACTGTAAAACATGCATAGGCGTGAGCTAGAGTTAATGAGTGAGTAAATAGCAGGAAAATGCAGACAATTACACTGGGAGGAAATACAGAATTACAGACACTAAATTATTTTTATTGAGCTGTGAAGGAATGTGAAAATACTAAATGTGAGATTTGGTGGGAGGTTCTCCTCTAACACAGCTCCTCTATTCCTAGCTTGCCTATCTAAGATTTACAAGGCTGTCTGCCCAATCTGCGACAGATGTCATCAGGCACCTGCCAACCTTATACACATGTTCTGGCTCTGTCCAGCCTTGTTTAACTTCTGGATGATGATTTGTAATACTTTAAAATCGGCTTTACCACTTTACTGGCTAGGAGACTGATCCTAATGAAGTGGAAATCTCCTGCACCTCCGTCTCATACACATCGGATTCGGGACGTGCTATACTTTCTTAAGTTAGAGAAAATAAGACAGTTTCTCCAAGGAAGGCCCATTACATTTGTCAAGGTCTGGGGCTCCTTTCTTAAGGTATGTGCGTGTGTTTTATTGTTCCGGGTCTAGCGGGGTCTGTTCCTTGATGGAACATTAAAAAAGGCAATTGTATTTGTCTTTAATACAAATACAAATATAATCCTGCAAAACCCAATAAGAAAAGGTTTTTTTTTCTTTTTAAAAAAGGTGAAAATACTGCCGACTGTAGGGATATTTTGGGTCACTGTTAAAATGGCAATCTGATTAATAAATGTAGAACCCATTTTAGCATCCAATTTCCCCCCTCTTTCCCTGCCCAGTACCTTGGTATTCATTTGATTGGCTTGCTATGTGGCAGACGAAAGAACTGCTTTGGGGAACGCTACTTCGCCTGTCCTTCATACGCAGATCTGTGACAGTGGATGGGTGGGAGGGTATGGATCAAGGAATGGTTTAGGGTGAGTATGAATCAGGGTAGGGTGTGGTATTGACATTGTTTTTTATTTTGTTTTTTATTATGGGAATGTTTCTTTTTCAGGATCAGGATTTAAATTGACAGTTGGATATTTGAGGTTAAACAAGCGTACCAAAAATGGGATGATAACGTAGGAGGAGGATTGTGGGGAGGAGCGGGGAGATGCAGAAAAGTAACACGACAAAAGGGAGAAGAGGATGATGAGGAACATGTAGGAGGGAATGGTGAAAAGGAGGTGGAGGACAAAGATAGACAAGTACAAAGATGAAAAGACAACATTTAGTGCATGACACTCGGTGAATAATGGAGACAAACGAGTGATGATGAAGACGGGGGCAGTTTGAACAGCAGCAGTACTAAATAGAGCGACACTAAATAAACGGGATCAGCCTTTCATTAAAAAACAATAAATGCAAATGATTAACAAAACTAAAAGTTAACTAGAAAGTTCTCCCAAAAATATCTTACTTTTGACATCGATATTCAAGGTCTTAATACACTTACACACCGTGATAGACATGTCGATGGTTTCTGTTTTGCTACTGAGAAATTCAGAGATTAGTTTAGTGGGTTATTCTGGGAAGGAAAACTAAGAAGCGTAGACCCCTTAATGGATGAGCTCAAAACTGCAAGAGAAACCAACCAGAAAGCCGAGGAAGAATATGTAAAAGAAAAGCTGTGATAGAAATAAAAAGCCACAATATATCCAACAAGAAGAGCAGCAGGCCGAAATGAGCGTCCTGCCCTTCCCTCCACCGATAGAGAAAATCTGATGAAGATAAAAGGGACAGAGAAGCTGGTTGCCAGCTATCTAAAAACAAACAAAAAAAACACATAAAAGGCATCTTTCCAAAATGAGATATCCACCATATGGGAAATATCCATTAAAAACAGAAGAAAATCTAAATCCCAATATGTGTATTGCAATTAACATTCTTGCTTACCAAATCATAATGGAATTTACAAAACTGGATGTTCTACATTCTATAAACTTCCCCAACCCCCAAAAAATGATTCTATCACATTTTGGAAATAAGCTCTTTATTATTAATAATAATTTGGTCTAATGAGCCACCTAATCCTGTAACTGGGATCCTTTTGTTAAACTCTGCATTGTAGCGCACAGCAGGGCCTGAGAGAGACAAAATGCAGAAACATTAGTATCAAATAAGTAGTAAAGAGAGCGTTATTTCTCTCTGACACTGTGTATACACTGCTGAAGTCAATGCTTTGAACTAGAAAATGACTCATGAACTCATGTTAACCCCTTAGTGGACCCTGAGTATCACACAACATGTGAAGAAACTACAAGACTGTGTTGGATCTATGTATAAATCCAGTATGAAATTATTTTTGCAAGTTTAACAGCAAAATCTTAGCTGCTTATGAGCTAGAACATTGAAATGCTTAATGGGAAGTACTGGTGTTTGATGTGGGGCACTTAAGCAATGGTTTGAAGCCATATCATGCCAAGAATTCCATGACATTCAAAAACACAGAAATACTTGATAATGAACTTGTCTTTCAGTAGGGTTACAGTATATCTGAAAACCTGAGATCAGGGATGCACCAATATATTGCCAATATTTGCCTTGTTGAGTGCTATCGGCAAATAGGATGACAGTCACCAATGGCAGTGGCCGATGTTTATCTGTCGTGTCGCATCAATTTTGTGCTGGCTAAATTGTGTGTCGGTATTTGTTGTATAGCAGGCTAAAATGGCTTTTGAAGCAGTTTTTTTTTTGTTTTTTAAAAAGAACCTTTTTCATGTGAAAGAAGGTTATATTAAATGTTGTTTCATAAATGTGTAAGACTGAATGTATGCTCATTCAAAGATTGTGTAATGAAGACACAAGGGGGAATAAATAACAACAAAAACAAAATCGTATCGGCTATCAGCCAAATTCTTATTTTAAACATCGGTATCTGCCCAGAATTCCTCAAATCGGGGCATCCCTACTTGAAATGGTCTTTGTTGTGGCATTTTTCGAAAGGCATTACCGATAAAACAATGCAAGGGGCTGCGTTGGTATTGGAGAGCTGTTGCAGGTACAGGTCAGACAATTAAAAGGAAGTTCAATTTAAGTTACAGATCCATGAGTTTGAGGGCTTATCAGACATCCGAACGCTGCGCAGTAGTTTATTATACTATGAGACTGCCTTTTTCAACTCTCTAAAGTTACCATATCTTTGAATTGCTAAGTGAAGAGTACAAATACTGCGTTCACGAAAGCATTCTATGAGAAATGTGCTCTTGCACATATTTGACTGGTCAAAGCAGTGCCTTGTTGACATTACACTTGGCTGCATCAAAAGTTGAACCAGGTTTAACTTGTTTTGCTGTGCAAGCCTACCTTTTCTTGCAGTAGCCCTCTGTTTTATCACCTAGCTCCTTTGAAAAGAACATGCAGTTGGGACTAACTCCAGTCAATACATTACTATTAGACTAAAGAATTCGTTGCTCACAGGTGGATTTTTAAAAATCAATATAGTTCAGTCACTCTGCCACCCTGCTTTCTCCCTTATCTGCACATAGACCAATTAAAACTGAGTGACGCAGACCACTAAGGCACATTTTCAGATACAGTGGAGGCTAGGAAAGAATGAGCGCAAATTGACCACCAATTATCGCAAATAAATTCTCTAGGAAAGAATGAAAGGAATCCCCAGAAATCAAACACTTCATTGTCCTCTGATTAAACTCACTGAATAGACTCCAGAGTGAGAGGCGCAACACAAAGTCAACAGAAGAAGTCAAAATGGGACAATGACGGTATATCTGAGAAGAGTGATAAGATGTCAGAAAAGAGAGTGAAGTAGGACTCTACCTTTGATTGAGCTGGTGGGGATGATACCCTCTGCTGTTCCTCCATAACCTCCAGATACAATGCTAGTCTCGTTGAGATTGGGACCCGATACCATCACCTGCTGTAGGTCCTGCAAAGTTTAAGCGGGGAAATAAAAAAAAAAAAAAAAAAAAAGAACAAAAGGGAAGGATGGGGGTTTTGAGTGGGATATGTAAACAGGAGATTATGACTTGAGAATGACTCCAGACATTGTAGAAAATGTAGGTTAAAGGCTTATTCACTAGAGGGGGACAAACACTACTATATATCTGGAAGCCAACAGGGAAAACTATAGTGTGACAGAAAAGACACCACTAAAGTGCCCAGTCGATAATCAACCTAACTAATGACTCCAGCTGAATCTCCTGCCATGATGGGAGTGGGCAAAGAGGACTACAATACCACAGCTGTGATAGACCTAAAGTCTAACCCGAGCAGTGACTGCAATGATCTATGCCACAGGAAATGCTCAAGCAAACTATATTCTCCTTCCAAAATAATCACAGGCTGATGTGATGCTCACTGAGGGGAACTGCGTTACAAGCCACATGATCTATCTTGTGCGTTTTCTTCAATTTAACTCAAACAGTCTTCTCTTGTTTGCCTTCCTGCTCAAGTATCAGCAAGTAAAGAAAAAAAACATTTGTGAGGGATTTATGGAAAAGGAAAATCTGGCCTGAACAGATTTCTCACTTTGGCAAACCATAATTGAGCCTTGGTAATTGCAACAAACAGGTTTAAAGTTAATACTGCACATTAACTGAACCATATCGCCCATTGCAAAATGTAAACTGGAGCATATACAGGACACTTCCTGAAACCTTGGGCTTAGACTCTTCAGTATGATTGTGATAAGGCAATTCTAAGCACTCGGAGGGAGGTAGCCATTTCCTTTTTGTAAGCAAACACAAAGATTATGTTTGATACTACCAAAAGGAAAAATACAATTGCTGTGATTTGTGCTGTTAGAGGTTAAACAGCATTCAATGAGGAAAAAATCAGCATGAGGCAAAAACTATTACAAATGTATCTAGGCCTTATTGGTTTGTAGTCATGGTCAGCTCTCTCTTTGACTTGCTTGCCAAAACACAACAACATTTCTCATTATGGCTGAAACACCAAAACAGAACAAGCGCAGCCAATTCACATCAATATTACAGCTGTAGTATGACACGATGATTATTAGTATGACACCATGTTTGTTTTGTCAACCAACACCCACTAAGATTAAGGAATCACACCTACACATCACCCAAGTGCACACAGAATCTAGGCTTTATTAGCTCAAAAAACGCATGATTTTGAATGTAATATTTAAATGGAAACAGATTGTAATGTTGGGACCTGAAGAGTTAGCGGTCAGCTATTTTGTTAACACTACACAATTTGAGGTATATCTCTCAAAGCATGTCAAATTTGAGAGACTCCTATCTAGAGTTAGTAGGAGCCAAGTTAACAGGCAGCTGCACAGTGGTTTGCCATAAAAATGAAATATTTGACATTTTGTGAAATAAACCAACGTAATGATGCGAGGCAATTTAATACCACATCCAGTCAAACCACTGAGCAGTACTACAGACCAACATAAACAAACACACACACACACACACACACACACAAATGCACAAATGGCCTGCTCACCCTGGTGCCTCTGGAGCTCCCTACCTTCTCATCTAAGCTCCACTGCAGTTTTGCAGCCTGCACAGAGATGGAGGAGGGGGGATCGACAAACACAAGAACACAAAAAAAGAAGAAACAAATAGAAAAGAAAAGGAGACAAAAAGAAAAATCCATGACTGAAATCATGAAACAAGATAGAACGATGTAAAGTAATCCCAGAAAAATCATCTTAACGTCCACGGACAGCAGGGATGTAGGATGGAGAGCAGTGATGACAGATATCACAGCAGGTCAGGTTTCATCATTTAGCTGGTTTTTGTTGTTTCAAGTGGATCATCTGGTCCACTGGGTAAGCATGCTATACTTGGTGTGTTGTAGCTCATCTATAATGTGTTATCATACCTTTGCCATGATATTATTCCATCACTGTCTGGACAAAGGAAATACAGATTCTAATACAACAAGATATTTGTTTACATGATATTTACAGACATTAAAAAGTGACATTAACATTAAGAGGAGGGGGGGGTCACTAAGGAATCGTGTATACACACACCCACACAAACATCCACACAAACACCACATTTCAGTGCCAGAAAAGACAATTTTCTATTTTAGCAATTCATTTTGGTTTGCGTCAGGAGTAACATGCGTGCTTTAAAAAGCCACAAACCACTATTTTCCTGAATAACTGAGCAGCTGAATAACTGTTACAATTGATAATACTACTGTTACAATTCTAACAGTAGAATTGGGATATCTCCAAAATAATAGCACAAGTGATCACCTATGAGAAACTGTGTATAACAGTATAAGCATCTTAAAATGCTGCTGATTGTCTGAGTAGACACCACTGAGCCACTGTGATGCATCTGATGCTTTTGCCAGGATACTGCTGGCAGTCAATCCTATCTGTCACCGTCAAGCTGCCAGTCACCATTCCCGTTCTGACACAAGCGCAACGCTGCAACAGCTGAAACCAGACGTCTGCTCTTCCTTAGCCTGCCAATCTTCATCTCTATGAGCATGAGCAATACAGACTGCTGCAGCTTTAACTGAAAGTGCTGCACAGCATATATCAATCTGATTTCAGAGGGCTTTTACCCAACGACAAAGCACACACAGTTTCAGATTAATTGCAGAGTTGCTATGACAACTAGTTAATATCCAGCACTAAGCAGTGCAGCTTAACACTTCTCATACATGAACACATTAAACTGAGGTACCCACACCAAATGGTTGAATACTTGCTTCACCCTGCAAGCTGTGAGAAGGTAGGGTTTTCTTTTACTACACGCATAGTTTGGTGAGCAAATAACACATTTAACTGCCAGTGCTTCCTCCAGGATCTTCAGTCTGTTTGTCCAACAAGGTGTGCCTTGAGACGCAGGCAAATGAACAACCTGTTCCACCAAACTTACTCTGCAACTACACTGTTCTTTCATTTGAACTCTGACTAAGGCACGCCTGAACATAATGAAAACAAAATGTTGGTGCTCAAACTTGCTGTCAAACATGGTGTCGTTTGCCTTTAAATGAGGCCAACAAGTGCTTCTGTAAGTGAACAGTTCCCACTACATCTGAGAGTTTAGCATTTCAGTTAAACACAAAGCGTTAAGGTCAACCAAATACACCTGAGATGTGTCTGCAACCCTGAACATGAGGCCACATAAGCTGTTAATGGGAACAACTGGTTCCCAAGGAGACAGCTGGTCTCTAACACCTGATTTCCCAGTAGGATCTCTTTCCAAAGTGGCAACTAAGCAGACCCAATGCCTTCTGACACTGTGTGACAGGCTATACATAATACAATAGTTAAACCCAGGCAGAGAACAATATTTGAGTTCACAACAAGAGACTGGAATACAGCTTCTAAATGATGGTACTGCTCTAAACAGTTGAATACAGGTACATTAAGGCAAAGTGTAACAGTAACAACCGTAAGTAATTGGCCACATTTAAAAAGCCAGTTTACATATTACCGCAGAGAGGTACTACGGTTTATATGGCATTAAGAGCCAGCTCACTTAGCTAAGCTCATGATAGCTGAGAACAATAAGCATAATCACAATTTAAACTCCAAAAACTGAAGGCATGCTATGAGAAACCAAAGGCAATATCACATAATGACATGAGCTGACTTAAGTATGTAGGTTTGATTTTCTTCATGTTCTCTCATGTGAATGATAAAATCTTAAGGGACAGTACTGTATCACTGAATACATGATCAAGTTAAGGATATTGTTAGAAATTCTTTAGGAGAAAATAAAAGATCTGGGTCCCTGGTTAAAGAACTGAAAGTACTGCTTGGCAAGAAAAAAGGCAATTGTACACTTAAATTAACACTGAAATTTGATATATATATGGAAAATCACATCATCACAGCTGTAAGAACACTTTTGTCTCTAAGTCAAGAATCAGCTGTAAAGGGCGAACAATGGTCTAGGAGTACAAGAGCTTTTCTTTTGTATAGTAAAAAATAAGATAAACTACAAGTAAATGAATAAGAAAATAAACAACCCTGTATTTTCTGGACTTTCTTCTGTTTGCTGCAGTTTGGTTTTGAATATGCAAAAAGCCTCTTGTCAGCTCAAGTGGATAAACACCAACAGTGCCTTATGAAATAGCTTCAAATAGGTAAACAACAACTACACACGGTGGTCTCAAAATGTTACACACAGTAGACTGTCAACTGATAGAGTAGCTGTGACCCACCTGTTCAAGGCTGTCATCTTCTGGTAGTGTCCCTGTGTCACCATTACTGTTGATAGGAATCTCCATTGTGGCAGCTTTACTCATAATGCTGTCTGTCATAATGCACTATGTCTGTCAGAAAAAGGAGAGAGAGAGAGAAAGATACATTGTGGCTACAACAAATACTGTATGTAAAATAAAGGGAACAACAAGCGAGGCCTAAATGCTGCTTTGAAGAGGAGAGACCAAAGAGCGTAGTCAAAACAGCCAAATCATTACACAGATGGGAATATAATTGCCATAAACAAGTGAGGAGGTGGTTTTCAAAGAGCAAGGCTACTGCTTGGCATAAAAACAACACACCTATGAAAGCCCCACGCACAGGAGCCGCCATTACAATGAGCTTTCTTGTTGAAGTGGCCACTCTACTCGCCAGCTCCATTACAGGACCATATTTTAATCAGCGCCCACTCCCTAAAAACCCAACTAGAGGGTAGACAGCAAAATGTTTACATCAACATTGTCTAGTCGTTCTTATAGGTCAAACTGATTTCACTTGCTACACAGAGTCACACATTGTATAATCACATATGCATACGACGAGCACAAAAAAAAATAAAATAACAGGAGTAATGAATTCAGCGCTTAATGAACTGACTCGCACAAACACTAATGAGGGGTCTGAGTACTGTCTGTGTGTGTGTGTGTGTGTGTGTGTGTGTGAGACAAGATGATGGTGCAAAATTAAGGCCAATTTGAAGGCCTACAGATGTGGAAGACGCTTATCATGGTTTTCACATTGCAAAGCACGGTGTCAGTTATACAGGTAAACGTCGTTCTTGGATAAACTCCAGCATGTACAGTAGCGCTACAAAGAGAGATTTCCAAAAGGCTATAATACAGTAGCTGATTGGTTATGCACTTGTGGGTGTTTTGGGGCTTTTTGTTCTTTAGGCCAATAGAAAAGCCCTGGAAACTGTAGTTGTAAGTAATGTATGTTGATTTGATCTGACAATTTCAGATGGAGAACAATCAGCTGTAAGTGAAATTAAGCCTCAAGTGAAATATTCTTGCAGACTTAAGTGTCTGCTAAAAGATTAATCAAAGAACAGATATAGAGCCCTTATAAAAAGTGTATACTATTCATATATAATTAATTTATCAAAAAATGTCTCATAATGTTAACATGAATATTCTGTTTTTAATTGATGTTAAATGCCGATAACAGGTAATCACTGAACATGACTACCGTACATCATGCTTTTTAACCTATTTGATGTGAAATCTCACATGTCTTTGAATGGCTTTATAAACACCACGGAAGGCAGAAAACCTGGGACTATTTACATGCTATAACACATGCAGCATGTGACTAATAATGAGTGTATGGTAGATGTGTATTATGTGGGCCTAAGTAAACTAAGGCAAAATGTTGACTTAAAAATCAAGCTTAGTGTCCTTGCAAGATTTGCTACCATGTGGCTGACTGTAACTTGAACACACATATATTAAAAGGTTTATGGCAGTTAGATCACTTGCAGGCACCAATCTCACAGATGTTGTCTGAAGGGAGGTACGAGTACCGCTTGTTTACATTTGCTCTGACCTTGCTTAAGTAGGCTTTTCCATTACAAACGCACACTTGGCCATGCCCAGTCCATTTACTGAGGAATGACACATCTCTGTTGACTTTAGACATTACAAGTTGCGCTTCTCTTGCCCATGAATACTCAACACAAAAACAAAGTCCTCTAATCCAGCTTACTGCACCTGTGTCAGAGCTTTGGAATTAGAAAAAAAATGGCTTGACATTGTCTCCATATGGATTGTTCATATTGTGCATTCAAATAGATTTAACCTGTAATGCCACATGATGGAAAGTCTGTTTATTGAAAGGAGAAGCTACACTTGCAGTACAAGACACTCAGCTAAGCTTTGTAACAGAGATTAAAGCTTCATAGACCAAGTTAGCTGCTTTGAGGTTTGAACAACATCTACATCTGAAATAAGCACTGATCTTGCTACACCTTAGTCCTCCATAAGAGCCTCAATCCACTGTGTTTTGACTCTCAATCAAGTCACTAATAGGCCAGGCTGAATCAATGTGAAATGAGCACAGGGTGACTTGACTGACGTCGGACATTAACTCAAATATTATTAGGAATGGGTAGCTTCCAAAATAATCTGAAATATCCTTTTAGCAGCACTAAATGTACGTTTTTATGTGTCACTGCTACTAACGTCAGTAATACTTTACTAGTGAGAGACTGGAACGTTTGGCTGGAAACCAATTGCACAATCAAAGATCCTGGGAGTCTTTACAGGTGCGCTAGCACAGGTGCTCTCTCCGGCAGGTAACGCTGGCTGCAGGCCACCGGTGGGTTCAACCTGCCCAACACAGTGGGGCTTTATTCAGCCCGGAAATAAGAACAGATCATAATCGCTATTTGTCGAGAATTTACAATATATTAAGCCGTTTTTTTCAGGCTGGAAATTCATTTGCTTTCTAGAAAAGGCCTGCTTCTAACGTTAGTTCACATGTGCAGAGGTTAAGAGGAAGCTGGTTATAAATGGATAACCACCCAATGAGTTCACTGTGCAAAGCTGACCGGTCACCAATGGCAGACATGTGAAATCCCAAACCCAGACAAAAAGCAACATCGTCGTTTTCAAACGGTTTGACTTACGGTGTGCTTGGTCCCGTCGTAAAAACAGAGCTGTTCGGGAAGCTAGCGAGCAAGCTAATGACAGGCTAACGGCAGCGCATCCCAGTTCATGCACGGCTCAGAGGAGACTGGTGTGTCTTTTGTCAGTCCAGGGAAAAAACTGCCCGTGGGAAACCATGCAGTGCTCTTTTTCAACAATATTTTAATGACATAGCCAAATAAAGTGTTGTTCTAACTGCGATTGTCTTTGGCTCTCCGTAAATAATCCTCTATCTTCTTTTTTTAACGTAGCCCGAAGGAACGCTTTACGGAACTGACGACACCGTGGAATTCATTTTGCAGACGCGCTGCGATCCAAAGAGCGTCTATTTATGAGAGGATGGATCACTCGGTACAAGGACAAAAGACAAAAACTGCTACCTGTAGCTAACCTTCACCATTGTGAATCAGCTTGAAACATTTTTAGTATTTGTTTATGTATTTAGAAATGTATTTATACTACATATGTTTATGACATAGCCACTTAACTGAGATAGTAAGGAATCTGACAACGTCCGTAAACAATCCTAACAACGTTTTTCTTCAAACTATTTTTTTCATCTGCCTGCCATAGCCTTAGCCTATGTGTGCGTTGAGGGATAATCTCAAGGCATAGTTAATAAAAACATTTCAACTTAAAGTGCAAAATATTATCATCATTAAACTAGTTGTTTCAAACACAGAGGTCACTGTAACAATCAATGTCCACACATCTTTAATGTAATTAATTATATGTGTCCATGCCACCTTCAGTAGTTTCCATTTGAGTGCAATGTGCTTAAATTAATGATGGCTTTTTGTGCTTCTGACAAAATATACAGTAGACTTTGAGCGCATTTCCCACCACACACGGAAAAGTACCTGGACATTGGAACGGAGTGAGAGTTGCTAATTTTACCTGCACGTGACCATAAGCCATCTTTGGGAGCGCCCCGCAGGAGATGTGTGCTGCCTATGGTTTCAGCAAGGTGGTGATGGCTGTACATTCGTTTAGGCAAGTGGGAGTTGTACGTGTTTTTTTAATTGTGCCACAAGATATTACAGGGTTTATGACCACTGTGAACCGGTTGGAAATTGGAATTATTCCAAGAAGTGCTGCCCCCTGTGGCTGCAACTGTAAATTCATGTTGATCATATAATTGGTACTCAATTACCTGTTCTGTGCTTAACTGACATTTAAAAGTTGTTACATGCGATATGTATGCAACATGAATAGCACGTACAGTTTTTATATGAAAGTAAATTACCATTAAACTAATATGGCAAGGTTCCTCCTTTGTGAGAGATACAGAAATGTAAAAGAAATGTCGGCCTACTATGCAGTTGTGAATATTTTTAGTGACTAGTCACTGGCGTTATTGTAGTATTATTCAGCTATATAATTGTTTTATGATTTATAATATGTAAAGTTAGTCAGTAGCCTATACTGCTTTTTAGAGTCGAGCAAGGATTTTTTTCATGTACCAAATTATGCAATAGGCTATCTGAACCTTATCCTTCTGGTATATTTGCAGGTTTCTTGAAAAGGTCTAAATACATGTTGGAACAACAAAGACCTATACTGTCTCCCCTCCTCACAGATAAAAGACAATACCTATTGTATGGGAACACGTAGACGCCCCGTCCCACCCCAAACAGTCAGCCTATCATTACCATACAGTAGCTTGATACAATTGGACAACAACTTTTTTTGTCTCCTTGCTCCTTGTTTGAACATCTCCAGTTTTTAGGCTGCTTTCTTGTCATCTCCATCACTTGTGCGGTGGTTGTACTTATCCTGCTTGTAACTTCCAAACCTCAGGCTGTGGCGAAAGCCCAACATAGCTACATTACTGCCCTCTGTGGGTAAGTTTGAGTATGTGATCTCCTGAGGAGGGAAAAGGTGCTCAGCCAGTACTTTCCCTTCAGTGTGCTAAGCATTTTCATAAAGATCCTGTGTCATCTTAATTACAGATGCAAATATGCGTAATTGAATGTTATCTGGAAATGGAAAATTAAAATTAATACTTGTTTCATTTTCAAAGACTATTCAGTGAACTATTATTTGACCAAAATAATCCACTCTGTATCAATACTGCTTCACAGGGAGTATCTTAAAAACGAACAATAAAACAATTGAAACAAATCAAATAGTACTAACAGACAGTTTGCACAGTCTCTCAGTACTTCTGAAGTCGAGAACAAGCTGACATTCAATAAATCATTTGAATCCTTAGACCTTGACCCAGTCACAATATGGATCTCATGCCAGAGAACAATGGTTATACATAAGTCGAGGGATAAAACCAATAATCACAGATAAAGTGCTGCAGTTATGTGTGCCCGTTGATATTATTTTTGGATGATACAGTATGACCAAGTGACTCAAGTCCTTCGCATGCACCTGGGCATCATCCCACTTTGATTCAGCCTCTATGTGACCGTTTGATGAAATAAACACAATGCATGTTTGAGCATAACACAGGAGCATAACTCATATATTACTTGCACTCAACTTTGTAAGCTATGAATGAACCACTATGAACAATGTTAACAGTGCTGGACGAGAGCCTACAAACACTGACAGGCTGAGGAGATTCAAATAGCTTCTGCAGTCAATCAGAGTCGGGGGAAGGAGGTGGGAAGTGAAAGCGAGGGAAAGAGTGAACATTTTATTAATGAATAGATTGGACGCTGAAAGAAGTGTGGAGCCAAAAGAAACTCTCATGGTATTTTTTGGAATTGGCGTCAATGCCATATGGGAATGTTTTACTAATGGAAGTGTGCTTGAATACAGTACACATTTTCCAGCTGTCGGTGTGTTCATTGGTGCCAGTCTTTGTCACTGCCTTTTCCAGTGAACATGGTGTGGTGTTTCGTGCAATTTCTTCTTCTTTTCTATCCTAAATAACTTAAAAACATCAAAAATGTTTTACAGCTTGTGGACATGTTAACAATATAATCACATGCAACATAATTAGCCACAGCTGCTACTACTGCAGATGTGTGCGTACAGTGCTGTCCAGCCAGATTATAGCCTTCAGCAGTCACACTCCCACTCCAGATTGGCCAGTTACCATTAATGTCTTCTAATTATGATTATGATTCTTTTTTATTGTGTCGTGAATCTTGATTTATTATTGACTCTTCTGCTAGACATGCTACAATTACATTAGCTCCATGTGTTTTACGCATGAGAAGACATGACAATGCTTGAAGCTAGCAAGTATGAAAAAATTTATAATAATTCATACATTCCTTGGTAAAAGAAATTGCCAAACTAAAGGCGCCTAGCCTATTTGCACTTGGACTCTAAGGGACAATTAAAATATATCACAGTATCTATTTCACATGATGAAAACATTGTAGATTTACTCCCCAAAACCTGAGAAGGCACAATTGCAGGCCAGTGAAATTCATCCCTCCAACAGGAAGGTAATAAGATGAAAAAAAAGACATGATATGAAAACATCTGCATTTCCCATCAAGATATCAAAGCATGTGTTGTGGAGGTGAGTTGCTTCCACAGAGGCTTGGGTTTAAAATGATTCTGTTTACCAGAAACTCCACCACCTTAACTTCATATCAAGGATCATAATGCATCGCTGCTTTATTACTTTCTGTGCTCAGTCCTACAGCATGCGCTGTGTGGAGGAATTTTATTGCATATTCATGTGGAATAAACACATCAATTGAATTCTCACTTGCTGTAAGATCACAGGAAATTGTGTCCATTTGTGACAAACATTCCGCAACTTAACACTTGAAAGAACACATTAAGGATAGCATGCACATACAGTATTGGTAGGAAACCACGTACCCAGTTGTGTGTGACCACCCAATGCTGCCATGGAAAATGCAGAGTTAGCAATGTGAATCATAGAGGAGGTAAGTGGAATTGTTTCTGTTAAATGTCATGGTTGTAGAGAGTGGCGGAGAGTTAGTCAGCGACCACATAAAGCATGAGTTTGGCCCTAGAACGACTAGTTACTGGAATCGGGATGTTATTCCTTACTCAGTCATTAGTTTGCAGATTCACCTGTTGAATCATATTAAGACTCACACAAATTTAGGGCAAGTCAGACACATTCACAACCCATACAGACACATTTAGTCTACTGCCTGCCATTGCTTCTGTAACAGAATCACTAAATTCTGAATAAATGGTCCATTCTACACCTGATATGCCCTCATGATGGCGCCATATCCCAAACATAAATACAACTAAATAAGAATCATGTAGACAGTATATAAGCACACAAAGAGCAGACTTCGTAAAAGCCACTGTAGACTAACAAGATGCTTTAGCTCTCATCATCAAAGAGGCAACTCAGTTAAAAAGCTGAAGAAGCTTTTCAAATTAGCATGGGTAGCAAGGAAAAATTATGTGGCCACATGATGATGACTACAGCAGCTTTTACAATCATTTTCATGATCCACTGGATGACTAACAGCCTTTCAGAGGCACTTGGAATAATCTGCTGACTTCACATGTGGGCTTCTCAGCTTGTTGTAAACAGGACACTTAATGAACGTGCCAGTCACTACCAGGCCAGCAAATGATACTGATATTTATTCTCCAAGAGACCACACCAGCCTTGATTACCTTTGTTCATCAGCTAATCAGAAACGCTGCTAATAGACTGATGTTCCCTTTGAAGTGTTTACACTGTGGAGAGACACCCCACCCTCTTTTCAAACGAAGAGTGTTTGACCTCACAGTGGCTGTTTTACACTGAAGCTGTGTGTCTGTGTGTGTCTGTGTGTGTGTGTGTGTGTGTGTGTGTGTGTGTGTGTGTGTGTGTGCGTGTGTGCGTGTGTGTGTGTACTCAACTAAGTTACTGTACTCATGTAAACAAATTCCTGTGAAGCAGCCACACAAAAACACAAATGTACTTTTCTCATTTGTATTTTAAGGTCATATCACTGTTAAAATATTTTTGACTGACCATGAAGCTACTGAACGCATGGAGTTCCAATCTTCAATAGCAACCCAAAAATTCCAAGAAGTCTCTCTCATCTGTTCTGTATCAGGAGCAACAAAAACATTGGCCTCTGCCCTGAGGTTTGCGGGGCCCTCTATAGCTGTGAGTGAGCCATTCAGGAGTCACCCTAGGTAAATAATACAGGTCATTGCCGTTGAAGGTTTTTCTTTTCCTTGCAGGATGTCTTGCTGCTGTTTTTTTAAAGCGTGTGTGTTGTTGAGCTATGATATTAGCACAGAAGTTTTCAGAGTCTAGTGAAGTGTAAATCCTTTCCTTCCGTTTCCATTGATAAGTGACAGAATTTCTATTCAAACAGTGAACAGAAGACAAACGTTTCCAGCAGATTCATTTGATCCTGGTTATATATAGATATGGTTTAACCAATATTTATGTTTGACAAAAAATCTCAAGGCCCACTTGCATCAAATGGTCTGCCCCAACAGTTTTCTCAGTTGTCATGGAGATACAGTTGCTCAGTTGTCATCACATGATCCAACTATGACAATTGAGCTATCACCTCGACAACCTGAGCAAACTCCATCCACTGAGAAATGATGTGAAATGCAGTTGAAAGCTCTGTAAAAGGTAGTAAGTGGACCTTGAGTTATTTTTTGTTAAACTACTGTTTCCAAGGCAAAGAATGAACTTTCGCGCTATATTTATATGGCTAAAGTTTGGATAACATTTTAGAATAATTACTGTTTATGGACCTTAAACTATTAATAGACGGTCAGATATTAGTGCAAAACTTTAACCAGTTCAATTCAGTTAATTGTCCAATGATAATACTCAAAATGGTGCTAGCCTAAATGATTAGGCCTTAACCCAAGGTCCTTAAAAGGTTTTACTTTTAAATCTCAACTGACAGTCTGCTCATAATGTTTCTTATCCACATTGATGAATTAAACATAAGAGAAGTATTAATATTGATGTATGTTTAACATGCTGTAGTTTGTCACTCCCACTGAAGAATTAATAATTCATATGGAGGCTTTTGCATTGTTGGAAACTTACAATGTTCCAATGTGTGCCAGAGATGTTATTAATGCTTCCTGAGTTTATTTTGTTTTTGAAATCAGCTACCTGTACTTGGCAGAACACACCATAGCTTGTTTAAAACCACACAAACGAAGAACATACATTCGCATAATGGGACATACACACACACAGATGTGGCCAAATGAGCAAGCTGTGATCAGAAGTGTTTGCTTTAGTTGCCAAGAATGGTGTTTTACAGCTGTATTTGTTCCTGAATCTGCTGGTTTACGGTGCTCCCTAGGTCACACACTACATCTAAACACTGCCAGAGCAAAAGGGGGCTTGCATGTACCCCTTCACTTCAACCCTGCCACACACGCAGGAGTAAGAGGCCTTCCCACACACACTAAGCAGGGCACAAGCCACATCAAAGCAAACGTACTAATCCCACCAGGAAACAGGGGATTCATAGGCCTAATCATGAAAAAGAAAGAAAATGCATATGAAATGCAAATAAATAAGAGCTATCTCCTAAACCTATGCCAGCCGTAGTTAATCAGCAGTTAATGAGAATCAAGATTCTTTACCTAAACCTAAACTTTGTTTTTCCTGACGCGACATCTTGATTTGTCCAGTAGTAATACTTATGGGATTAGTAAACTCATGTTTAAATTCAAAGAAGGTATTGCTACAGTATGTCATGATAAGCACTGGCATTTGGTTTGGCTAAAACAAAATTGATTAACCAGGCCTCTAAAAATATGAATATCCAGTTGTGATCAATTTTTACATGAGCAAGGCACAAATACAAAATTGGACTTTTGAAAAGAAATGTGTAGACACATACATTTGTGTAAATGTTCACATGAAATTTATGTGCAGAGTTAAGAAATCTGACCTGATCATCAAAGGCAGTTTACAGGATCATTCAAAAAAACTTGAATCTGGGGGTTCCTTTTAAACCAATCAATGCAATGTTTAGGAGCTTAGAGGACCGCCAACATATTGTGTATTCTGAGGAATCCTTTTTCAAATCAAGGAGCTTAAAGGCACCTCTTTGATCTTTTTGTATGTCCCAGTGTTCTTTGAAACAGTTCTGACGAACCCATAATTTTTGCAGTGAGCCCAAAAAGCCCCTCAACCAACCTCAGTGCCTTCAGGAGTGCTGCGGGAACACTGCTGGTTTGGCTCATAGCAGCCACCTGGTGGGGCTGTGGGAGAGGGGAAATGGAGTGACCACAGTTACACCAAGCGTTCACTGGGTTTAGGAGGCTGTCACATTCAGTCAAACACTAGCAATGAAAGAGGAAACACCTTATTTGACAGACATTCCATGTTGTTCTTTGTCTTAAAAATAAATTTCTCTCTTGGTCCCCTGTTATGAAACTACAATGACATTTTAGCACTTTTGCTTCTCTCATTGGTGACTGAATATGATACCACTATAATTGAGTTAAATTGCCTTTTGTGGAGGAGGCATCAAACATTTTATGCATGTGCTACATGACTCATACCTCAATATTTCTACCAATTATACACACACACACACACACACACACACACACACACACACACAGGTTTGTGGCACTATCTTCGTAGAGACCCATCATTGACATAATGCTTTCCCTAGCCCCTTACCCTAAACCTAACCATCCCAACTAAATGCCTAAACCTAACCCTTACCCTAACCCATAACCTAATTCTAACCCTAACCCTAAAACCAAGTCTTAACCCTCAAAAAGCCCTTAAACTTGTGGGGTCCAGCATTTTGGACCCACAAAGGAGGTCGGGCCCCACAAGTATAGTGGGCTCCTGGTTTTTGGGCCCCACAAATGTATTAAAACAAGTGTGCACACACACACACACACACACACACACTCAGACACTGGCAGTCTTTTTTTTGTCTGTGGTCTCTGTCTGAGCTCCTTGGTGACATTGCACTATACAGCCTTATGAGGGCCATTAGGCTGACTGCACTGTGTGTTGAGTCCAGTTTGGTTTAGTGGTGTGGAGCTTTCCATTACGCCGGTGAGCTGGAACTGTTGGAGTATGCTTGTGCAGGAAAAAAGACAAAGAAAAGTAGAAGACAGAAATAGGACAGATGAACAACTATAAAGATAGGTATTTTGGTACTTGAGCTATAAGACCTTAAAGTTCTGTGTGAATCTTTCACAATGTTTTTTAGTCTTGGAGGCAAAGACATACTAAATCCATGACCTCAACAACCGTGGGAGTAGCTCTGATGCTATATCACAAAGATGAATAATTAAAACTATAGGAAAGGATTTGGCAAGGATGGAGAGTTGCAACTAAACTTAAAGTCAACATTCACTCCTGTACAAGCAGTCCAAGAAAGTGTCTGTTTACCAGGCAACGGCATAATATGAGCCTCACTGGAGCATTTGTCTTAAAGGATAATGTCCAAATTTCTGTCAAACAGACCACTGACAGGTGCAATGCGATTACAGACACTACAACTATTAACAAGCCAGGATACAAGTGCATAGATACACATACACATAAATAATGACAAAGATTCTTCAGACAGAGAAATGGACCACTTGTTTTATGCCCAGTTAATCTTCACATATTTATTAAGTCTTTAGAAAAACTGCACAGAAAAAAATAGCAAGAAACCACAGAACAGTTGCACGGCTCTGTAACATGTAAGACTTCATCTCTTGCCCCAGAATACACCACTATTACCCTCCTTTCACCTCTATCACCCCTCTGTACCTCGACAGCAGTGCAGCAGGCCAGATGTGTGGGACATGGAGGTGCAGAAAGATCCTATCCAGCCCCCCAGAGATTCCCAGGTCCATTTGGTCCTCATGTTTCAGACCGGGCTGTCAGCCCCAGTGCCAGGCTCCATGTGATGGAGGCCTGGCAGACAGAGTGCTGTCACTGGTCACGCTCAGTGGCGGCTTGTGTAAATGATTTAGAGGGTGATTTGTGTGCATATGCATGTGTGTGGATGCATGCACAGTCTCCCAACATCTATTTTTATTATCTATTTATTTCTATCTGCAGTTTATTTGTGCCAATTTTTCATTCGCTATACGGCATTTCTTCCATTCTTTTTCTCACACACTCTCACAACACATGCACATTGACATTCCTTCAGAGTATATCTTGCTCTAGAGACATATTGGTCTCACGGCAATGAAATGATCCTGTAAATATGTTCAGTTTATGTCCACACGCACATATACACAAAATCACACGAGCTGGATGTAATGCAGCTGTATCAAACCATGTAGTTATTACACCCACAGTCTGCTTACATGCAATATTGTTCTGCAGTGCAATTAGAAGCATATAATGTGTATCTACAAGTATTTCTAAAGAATGAGTACTGACTTGTGTTTTGCTAGGGTCTATAAAAACACAAAATCCCATACTCCTGAACGTGTGATGAGTGCATTAAAATGTAAACTGGTTTCATGGGATTTTATTAATACAGAGTATATCCCCACTTGATGTCAGCGTAATGGAAATTCCATTGTGATATTTACTTTAATAATTGTATTTTTCCATGTGTGCAAGGTCATATCTGTTGGAGTTTGTGCAATCAGTCACAGGGCAGAATTGGTCCATTCCTCTTGAGCTTTCCCCCATGAAATGCGTGGAGAGAAAGATAGATGCTCCCAGTCCTTTTAAGCCATTAAGAGGGTGAGCAAACATCCCCTCGAAACCTTTTAAAATGACAAGACCATGCCCCCCCCCCTCCTCCCCCCACAAAAAAAGCAAATAACCTATCCTGCTCTTCCTTACTTTGCTCATCTTTCATCCTCTGCTGTTTCTCCTCCTGATTTCAGCTACAACATCTTAGAGATGATAATACATAAAGTAAAAGCCAGTCATTGACCTCTGCCTTCTAGCTGCTGATGAGGTGATTGCAAAGAGAGAAGCTGACTGCGCTGACATCCGTCCGCAGACACCGGATGCTGTGATATCGGTCGGTCCAGAGAATCAGCAACAAACCTAAAGGCATAAAAATCAATCACTATCACTTTACTGGCCAAAAACTACAAATATACAGGATTTTGGTCGGAACTGGTGCAGCGGCATATAGAAACTGACAGAGTTCATTAAGTCACCTGTGACATGGGACAGCAGGAGAACAAACACATTTTAAAGAGACTGTGGAAGACCCACAAACTCATCTGGAAGTGAATTCCTCAAGAGGGTTAATTTATAGAGAGCTCATAAGGATTTAGGTATGCAGGGGGCCACCTCCACCCAAATAGCCACTTCCTAAGCCTCTCTCCTGTGGATAAGACTACTCATCAAAATGAACTTACCTGTCAAATCTATTAAATTAGGAGGCCAACAATGGGGCAGACTCATTCCAGAGCTCCTCCACCTCCAAAATGTTGGCCTCTCTATCTACAGTATGTCAATGTTTGCCTCTCTGGATGAATTTTAGGCTGAGCACATTTGTGACCCTCCCCGCCCTCAGCGTGAATTCAAAGTGAGTCCGATTTGGCACACGCTGCTATTATCCTGAGTTTTACAGGTCAGACGTGTACGCTCGGCCCACCTGCTTTCTCTCCCACTAGCAGATTTTACACTTTCTCGATTTCCCCTCTTCTCATTCTTGTATTCCCTCCAAACCCTTTCCATGTTTTATCCCTGGGCTCCTTTAAGAAGCACTGTGTGCAGAGGATCCAGCAAAGCTTCTAGTAGATGAGGAATCGTTGCATTTTTGGAACATCACAGCACGAATCTGACATGTTTGGATTGCGAGCACCATATGTGACATTGTAAAACTGAGAAATTTTATCACACAGAGTTTTCATTGATTCCTTTTTGGGCACTCAGGCAGAAACGGAGGATTTACCCCAATGTTTTATTTGGGAAAAGCAATACAATATTTCAAATAGCAAGTTGGGAAAAATTTAAATAAAGTTGATATTTTATTGTACATGGGGAAATATATTGCTTAGATAGAGTACATTTGAGAAGAACAGCCAACTCCATGAATACCCTATGTTATATACTGTATGTATACACTCTCTATATACAAAATCTCACTCTCTCTCTCTCTCTCTTTATCACACTCACTGTCAGAAATCAGTCCGCTGGTCAAAAGGTTTTATCCACATTTATTCACTATATGTTAACATAAAATATAAACACAACACACACATCATAAAATACCCTCTCACAATCACCTATAAGGACACTCTCTGACATATTGCATTCCCTGGCCCCAAACCCTAATCGGGACCTTCACAATAACATTCAAAGTGCCTAACCTGAACAGAAACATAATTCTATTTCTAACCTTAACCCTCAAGCCTTGTCTTAACCCTGAAACTGACTTTTGGAGGAGTAAAAATGTCAGGCACTTTCCAAAAATATCCTCACTCTCAAGGTCTAAAACTCAAATTGGTGCTTAGTACAAGAGTGCACACACACACACACATACACACACACACACAGCTGCATTTAAGATTGCAGATCAGGAGACATTATGTCCTAATATGGTCATGGTGTAATTTCTCTCTCCGTTCTGCTGGCTGGACCAAATCTCAGTGTGCTTGGAGAGTTTATGAAAACCTGTGAACTTGGGTTAGCAGCAGACTTAGAGGAGCAAAAAACACCAGAGAAGCTCTTCCATGTGAATCTTTTGCTGCCACGGTGGTGAATGCACAACTGTTTTCAGTTGAGTGCAACCCAGTATTATAGTCATTCACAGCTGATCAAACCTGTGTTGAATTCTTATTGAAGTCATGGTGAGTATAAGTGAGTGCATTTGTTTTTTGCACAATCTTCTCCGCAATTTTCTATGAGCTCAGAATTTCTCCCTTCCTCACCATCCTCTGAAACCCCACAAAGAGAGTCGATATGTTCACTGGATCAGCTGTAGAGATTAAACCAATCAGAACTAGCCGTAAAACCAGAGTGATCCCCACATTCTCATGCAAATCCTTATCCTACTAAGGAAAAAAAAGTTCAAGAAACCAGCCTCAACTTTATTCTGGGCAAGTGCAGCTTATAACATTGCTCATCATGGCGTCTCAGAGCCTTTCATTGTCGCTTGCTGTGAAAGCTGCTCATCTTCGCCCTGAAATTGCTGCTGATGTTACTGAGACAGTAACATCCACCTCATCTAAGAGTGTGTACAGTATGTGTAGGGTAAAGCAGAGAGGGGTTTTACCATTGTATATCCATCTGTGGTAGCTTAAAAACCAGTTTAATACCTTTGACTGCTTGGAGCTCAGCTAGGTTTAGACTGCCAGAGTTGAGATACAGCAAAGAGTTTTTTTTTATCCTGAATTATAATCAGGATGTACAAAGTAAACTTCAGTCTCGTCTTTTCAAACCCCCTCTATAAACTCTTGTTCTCTCCCTCTTGCTCTGACTCTCATTCTGCGAAATAGGTCAAATAGTCAAAAGGGAAAAATCTCAATATACATGACTGGCTGTATGTGACCAATGACCATCAACTGTGGAAAGGTTTTATCAGTTGACAAGCTTGGTGACCATAAGTGTTTCTTGGTAAATGAAAGGACACATGGTACTTGCAGAGAATCTTGGGGCTTTTTCTCGAACATCATCTTCCATCAGTTTATATTTTTGAGTTGGATACTTTGGGATCACCCTTCATGCATTTTGCTTCCTCTGTGTTCCTGTTTTGGAGTTTGATAGATGCATCACAGAAGGAACAAGCACACACACAAAGTGACGTATTTGTAAGTGACATAGGCAACAGTTGTGATGCACAAGTAACAGCCAATTCAAGTTTTCCTTTCCCAGCTGGTCAAATGTCATAAATATGACAAACGGGTAGTGTTGTGTTGAGTCTTCTGAGTCACACTTGGCAAAATATTTCCACCCAAAATAGATGCACATGTTGCCTGATGAGTTCTTTTTTTGCTATGAATGCATGTTAGGCTGGGCAGATTATGTGACCAGTTTACATTTGTGTTCACACACACACAGGCATACGCTGCCACCCACCCACACCACACAGCAGAAGCGTACTGTCCGCGTGATTGTATATTTCATTCTCATCTCCTCCTGCCAAGCTCATATTTTCTTGCTTTTTCAAAAAAAACTTATTTTTTTTGACTGAAATTGTGTTTTGTTGCTTGTCGTTATATGCAGAATTTGATCTGTTGAATGACAGGAGGCCAGCAAATGTTTAGACAAATACAATCACATAGCAAGAAAGCATAATATGACATAAAAGGCTGGCGAGAGAAATACAATTTTGACTGTTTTCTCTTTAGCGCATCAGGATTTGACATAGCTTTTGACTTTAGATAATATGTTTATGGCACATTCTCTCATACTAACAGAAGAAGCTGTATATGGTTACAAACAGTGAATTGTTGATTTCTAGTATGTGGAAACTGCTCGGTGCAGGATCTGGATTCAGATGGTAACGGCAACTTGCATCTGTTTTCAAAGATGTCACAGACATGTCCAAGCCAACACTAATCTAACAAGCTCTCCATAGTCACTCATTAAGTCCTGATATTCTCAGTGTTTTGTTGCTTAGTTGGATTTAAAAAAAAGATATTATCCTGCAGAGTGAAGGCCGCATGTGTGATAAGAATTTCCTGCTTTTAAGTCACGCTGCATTCAGAATTTTAAGGTGGTTAATGGTTTTTCTGACTTTCTGCACATTTTATACATAAATTAGTTCCAAGGGGCATCAGGTTACCATTTTAGTTTGTTTTCTTTCCTCTCATAGTTAATCATCCTTGAAGCCTTTCTCACCTCTCTTAAGCACTTTGTATTTTGACCTTTGACATCTTTACCCACATCATGCAGATCTTGTTCCCTGGGGGATGGTCAAGACACAGACTGAAATATAAAACAAAGAATGACAAACAGAATTAAACAAAATTCATTGCAACAGCGCCTTAATAAAACAAAATTAACAAACATTTACAAACAAGGCATGAATCTCTCTCGCGTGATTATTGATTTCCACTCATCATTTGTCACTTCATTCTACACGTCTCTGTGTTTTTCAAAGGGGACTACTAACTTATCTACAGAACCCCACAGAGAAATCCTTCTCCCTCACATGCGGCTTACACACAAACAAGTAAATCAATAGATGAATAAATTGCTCTCTTCACCACAAGAGGACCCAAAGGAGAAATAGAGGAGAGGGAAGGAGAAGGGCAAGCGTGCATCTCTTAAAAAGAAAACTGAGAAAATAGTGGCACAGGCTACTTTCGCTTTAATGGAGAGTGGCTCTCTTTCTGAATCTAAATAACTGAGAAGCAGAGAAACAGAAAGGGATAGCAATCAGAAAGAGGAGCGTCACCTCAGACAAAAAGATTACTTCATGACTTATTCATGCACCCTGTGTGGCTGGTTAGAGTCCCATGGGAAGAATTAGATGGGAGACAGTGTCTCCAGCACCATGAGGTCACATGTGACCCAGCTAGGATGCAGAAGCTCTCTGAGCGCAGTCTGCCCTCCACTGACCTGTAATACTAAGCCCATGACAGCCAGTTAGACTGCTCATCAGTAAACAGAATTACCTCCCCATAAATATGCAGTAAATGTCTCTTTGGGATATGCAGTCGGCCACAAATTTATCATCATCTCTTTGTTCAGCAGATGCCTCTCCAGAGCTGTGTGGACTTACTGTGAGGAGCATTTCATTAATTTTATGAATTATTTGTATGGATGAAGAAGTCTTTGTTCAATGCCCAACAACTCCAATCCCTCCCTTTGGTGCCTGTTATTTGAAACTCAAACAAACCTAACATCAAAAATGAATGGTGTTTGGTTAGACAAACAAAAACATGGCCTCCGTTGGCTATGGGCCGCAACGCATGCCTGGGAGTTAGCCCAGTGATTGCATTGGCTGCAGAGTGTGACAATCCAAACCATACCATGCAGAGAGAAGCAGAGGAAAGCAGCATGTTGGAATGACATTAGCAGAATGATATAATTCACCGTGTAGGAGCTCCCTTGGTTGACGTTGAACACACGGAAACTTTTTAACGTGGATTCACGCGGCTCTTGGTCTACCTCCAGCAGCATTAGAGATACAGTGCTTTTTATCCCAGTGAGAATTTAATGGGACTCAAAATTGTGGTGTTGACTGACTTGACTCAGTCGGACTGCCTTGGTTTAGTGTGGTAATTATTCATTATGGTAAGGCCCTGTGAATGTAGACTGCACTCAACAATGATGTTTATGATTGGACTTTTTAATGCTGCTGTGGTACTCTGTGGTTGTTTGCACTGCTGGGAAGTGCACAAAGTTAAAAACAAATAGGTCTTTGATAAATGTCATCTTGGGCTCAGAGACAAAGGCATTTATACGATGCAACCTCAGACAACAGTGAAGCGAACTTTAAATCAAATGATGATTTTCAAGGCACTTAAATGGAAGAATGGTAGGTAAATCATGCCTTGGTCCCAGAAAACATTCTTTCTTTGTTCATAAACACAAAAAAAAGGATTCAGATGTTTTTTTGGGCATCAGTCTTTTAGCCCATCCCTTTATTACTCTCTCTCTTTTCTCGTATCACATTTATCAATGGTTGTTATAGGAAGAGACAACATATGGCCATGACAACTGATATAAAACACACATGCACAAATACTGACTTTATGAAAACATTAAAATAAGGAATAAATAATATTGCCTGCCGCTAATTATTCAATGAGCAGGATGCCAGTTCTTTTAGACAGATAAAATGGTAGCAAGATGAAAGGATAAAAAAAAAAAAATGCTGAAATGTGTCATAATTTTAGAATAAAATTACCTTTACAAAGGACATCTTTTATAGTTTTTCTTTAACCTGTTAACATACAGTTTCCCCCCCAAGTAGCTTTAACTATTTGTACCTCATAAATGTTTTCCTCAAAAGTGGAACATTTAATTCACAGTAGACAGGCTACAATCAAATTATATTTAATTCCAAACAGGAAAAACCTTTGCAGAAAGCACATGAAGCTGGTTGTCAGATATGCACCAATAACAACAAGAAAGCAGATAAAATATTTTAGATGAGAAGAAGATAAAAATGATTTGAGTACACATAATAGAAAATAAACCCAAGTGTTGCATATGAGAGGGATCAGATCTGGCCTTTACAGGGGACATTTTAACTCATAACACCACGGGACAGTTTCATTTGCAACCAGAGACAAAGAGGGGGGAAAAAACACAGTATAGCCGGCTCACATTTGAGTCAAATCTCTGAAGCTCCCACAAAATAACAATAAAGGGAATCTGTGCTAGGTATAGGAGATACAGAGAAAAGACTCACACTAAAGAGAGAAGGATGGATAGAAAGAGAAAGGCAATAAAAGTGTTCAGGAGTGATCTTTATTTAGTTTAGGACTCAGACTCTAAAGTGAAAGCAGATGGGACTTTAGTCTGGAATAGTTTCCACTTGAAGTCTTGGACTCGTGTTTGCTGTGATCGCTGTTTCTGAGCCCATTCCAGCTTTCGTCAACCTGTGTTTCTGGGCCTTCAACACGAGGTTTGAACCACAGATAGGAACATACACACAAATCCCGCTGGCGCTTACAAGAATGTAGATATGCATACTTGTACACAGACATCTGAGCATTCCCTGCGATGTGTACAAAGATGTACAGGGAGCATAATACGTCATAACAAAGCCAGAGTTCGCTGTGTGAGGTCAGCGGAGTGGTATTGGAAAGACCCTCCACAGTGACAGGGTGAGCGTGAGAGAAACCCCAAAAGCAAAAACAATAAGATGTCTGGCTCAACACTGCAGCTAAACAATGCTGAGTGAGGTTCATGAGAGGTCAGTCAACTGTGTTGCTGGACTGGCACACAATAACTTACAGTAAAAGCACAATGCTGAGACAGTTTATTTAATTTTTTTATTTTTTCCCCCCTATAGATGACAAGAATGATGTTTGCAACATGAACATCTGTAATGTGACCCTGAGAAGCAAAGTCAGGCAAATAACCAAACATTGTATTTATCGTGTAAATGCACAATGCACTTTGGCATCAAGCTGCACAAAGCGTGCAGGCCAGTTGTGTGATCTCAGCTCACAGAGCACCGAAAACAAGTATCTATATGTCCTCCGTCTGCATCCTCCATCTGACAGGCAAGCCCAACTCCTATTCATTGAACAGGCCTGAGAGTCAAAAGTATGTGGGTGTCTCATAGCTGTCTTTAGTTTTGAGCTGACTGTAAAAAGATCTGTACATGTATTTATAGCTGGCTGTAAATAATATACAATTTGCGCTTGTTGGATTTCTCGAAACACACACGGGCTGGCCCTTGGGTGACAGTCTCGCTGTACAGTTTAGCTTATTGAAACACGTTTACTGTATGTACATTGTATAGCCATATGCTCACACAGGCAGACACACACATACAGTATAGGGAATGATTAAGCTGTTTTCAACATCTCTAGCTGGACTCTCTAGAGAGTCGCTCTTTTGGTCACCTTCTCCATCACTAAGAGTTGTGCTTGTGTAACTTTTATTTTTCGCCAGTGATTAATTGCACAAGCTATTATTTTGTGAGCAGCATCACATTATGCCCATTATTCAAGGAAAACAAGAGCGCAACAATAAAGTCATTCTGCTGCTGTGTGTCTGAATTCATAATGAACAACTCTTTTCACACAATATCCTATTCACCAGATCGGTCAATTTGGATCTAGTTCAAGCATCAACCTCTTGGTACGCATTTTTCACAAATCCGAGAGTCTGCTGCCCCGAGGATTACATTGTCCTCCACCGTCAATCTTTTTTCCATGTGAAAGCCTAGAATTTTTGTGATGCCAACCTTGGTTTTGGCTGTTCTCTCCACTAGCACTTTAAAGATGCAGTAGTTAAGTAGTTTAGTGGCTTGTTAGCATAGGGACGACCTGGAGCAATAATTCAGATATTGAAACCCAAATTAAGAATAAAAACAATTAAGGTTGTACTTATGCTTAAATATTTGCTTTAAATATTGCTTCATTACTTTTAGCTACCAGGTCTTTTTTTGAAACTTATACTCAACTCAACCTCAATACACAACTACAGTTAATCGAAATTCCCCAAACAAGATATAAATCACCAAGGGGAGTAACATTGAATGGTAACATTAGGGACTGATGTCTTTCTGTATCACATGAAAACATTTATTGACTTTCACCCAGAAAGGTACAGTAGTTCTACAAGGCAATTATCCTTTCTGTAAAAGTCATCCATGGCCAAATCATTTTGCCCATTTTGGCATGGAGGCAGATTCACCTTTGTGTATTGTACACAATTTGATGTGTTTGTATGTGTGATGATTAATTATCTATCTGCTATCTAGGCAGCTATCTTCTGCCCTACTAAAGCTGAGCTTTTGTGGACCTGGCCGCTGACCCAAATGTCTCAACATATGCTTACCATATAGTTGCGTAAGAGCTTCTTTAATTTTTCAAGGCAATAAAATCTCGAATAAACGTGCGTTTGTATGTGATGAATGGTTTATGCATTGAGATATTTCTTCAGTCAGTCATTTGTTTGAAATTATTCTACCTATCAAAGAGTGGTGTAAGACATCCCACTGTGTTCAAAACTGAACATTAAACCTCACAAAGACTTTCAGTTCTGTTAACAGTTCCATTTATATTTAGCTAAATTAACAGTACAGGCTTATTTAAAGCAAAAGTGGGAAATACACTTTTTATGGCCCACAATGTACAGTTTAACTCTTCACAATTTACAGTGCCAGTTTTTGTACTAACGATACATGTAGGTACGAGGGAACCAGATGTGAAGTCAGGCAATAAAGGGGTAACAATCTCGGAACTTAAAAATTCTTTATACTGTAAGTACCTTTTAACTAATGAGTACCTATTCTGAGTACAGTTTGACAATTACTGAGCAACAAAGCTGGATGTTTGGGGGAAGATAAGGTAACGTAATTAGTTATTTTTTATAAATTTGCTTCGATTTATTTCAAAATGATCAAAGACTACTTGCCGACACTGGAGGGGTATAGACGATATATGTTGTAAAGTAGGCCTACTTATGGAGTACAACAGGGGACTTTAGAAACCTGAGAAAACTTCGATGACGGATGCTCATTTGTGACCTGTGGGGCTCCCAAGGATGGTCACACGTATCCCATATAAGAATGGGTAACCAGTAGTTAAAAATACATACAGTATAAGTTCTCTTTAAATTCCTCCCGAACAAAAGCTTTGAGCCCTGCGACGAGTTGGCCACTGTCCAGGGTGTACCCCGCCTAAGGCCCAAAGTCACTGGGATAGGCTCCAGTCACCCGCGACCCCCAACAGGAACAAGCATTAGAAAATGACTGACTGACTGACAAAGCTTTGTTCTGATTGTCATACTGTACCCTGTAATAATAGAATACGTAGCCATTTGTCAAAAATACAATGAGAATAAATTATTTTTAAATATTTATAAATAATTTAAAGATTGTTACCCCCTTATTCCCTAACTTCTCATCTTGTTACCTTATACTTACATGTATGTAAGCTATTAGAACATATGCTACTGTACTGGTAAACCATTAGTACAAAAAATTACAATGTTAATTGGTGAGCTTTAGGGGTAATGGTCGGCGGACTTTGTTAAGTTTGGACAGAGCTGGGCTAGCTGTTTCTTCCTGTTTCCAGTCTTTATGATTAGCTAAGCTAAATGGCTGCTGGATGTAGCCTTATATTTAATGAACAGATATGAGAGTGGTATCGATCCTCTCATCAAACTCTCAGCAAGAAAGCAAATAAGCGTATTTCTCAAAAAAGTCGAACAGTTGCTTTAAACTATAGTCATCAGAAATATACGGCAGTGGACACCTTCAGGAATACAGTACATCTCGGAGGCAGTTGATAAAAATACTGGAATTGCCTGATGTTGAAACACAGCTGTTTAGATGTTCATTACCTGCAGATGTGGAAAATTATTCATAGTAAGCAAAAAGTTATTTATGTCAAAAGAGTTGAAAAAACGAAACTGTTTTTTCCGCCCGGACTGGCTTCTGTAATAAAATGGAATTCTCACCTCATCCATCTTATTCCAATTCTTGGGCTAATGTTTTTTCCCTCTTTCTCCCTCCTTCGTTCATGGCTCGCTGGCCTTGACATCTTACTGTTCCTCCGAGTGACATGCCACGCTGCCAGGAATTCAGTTCATCTGCTCTATGTGCAACCACAAACCGTATCCTTTACATCCTGGACAGCTCACACAGCAGGAGAAGCGAGAGAAAGAGGCGGACTGAGGTTCAGTGCTAAGAGGGGGGTTGAAAGAACGAAACTTGCCTCTTGTCAAAAATCCCCCCTGTAGTTCCTCTGAAATGCGAGGGGAGATAGTGTTTTTTATTTACTAGCATGTCTACAAATAGCAACCGTATGTGCTGAGTGTTGGTGTTCTGACTGCACAGAGAGAGCTGGAAAGAAGAATGGGAAGAATAATGTCACAAGGCTGACAGAGGAACTTGGATGTTGCTCTAAAGCTGGGAACACTGCATGATACAAAAGACAAATGGTGCCCTGACTTGGTGACAATAGATTTTCAAGATCATGCTGGCTCTTCATTTTGCTGTAGAATATAGGGCAGGTCACCATGGTGGGTCAGTAAAAGAGTCTAAGATTCAACCTCTCAACGTTCTCTTCATGGTTATGTCAAAGACTCACAACTTTGTCTGGACAAATCTGAACATGAGCCAAGTTTTACCTACAACCACATTCTGACCATTTTAATTTGCAAAGGTTATTGGTGTATTTACAAAAACTTTTCAAAGTCATCTGTCTTAAGAGCAGGACTGTAACCATAAATCAATACCCTAAATACACCTTTAAATTAATGTGATTTGGTGAGACCTCATAGGATTCACAAGAGTGATGTTTCCCGTATAAGAAAGAATTTGGTTTGTCAACTGAGTAAATTAATATTCTATGATTTTTTTTCCATCTCAGCATGACCTAAAAAAAGGTTTAATCAAGTTTAAAATAGTTGCATGGACCTCTGCACACTGTGTGTCCACTCCCCTGGCACTAAATAGGGTTTGTGTTTTACTATAAATGATTTAGCCAACAAAGCTCATGTCCAAATCTCCCCTGTCTTTCCAGGGGAAAGAATAACTGTGCAACCATTTTTCATATTGACACTACTGGAATACAAACCTTGAAGCACTGACCAGTACCACGTTTCATTGTATAAAAACCCATAAATATAGTTGAGAAGAAACAACCAGTGTCAAGCGACTGCAGTGAAAAAAAGGGAGATTTTAACGGATAAAAACATCCCCAGCAGCACAGTTGTGCTAACAGTGACTTGCAAAAATACATTACATTTTTTCCCTTCTTCCTTGCCCCCAGACTCAGCCAACGCTTGATTTTCCTCATTCAGCAAGTGTTTTGGCCTGTGTTTTTCCACACTAGATATAATTCAAAATGACAGTCCACTGTAAGTATGATAGAAAAGGGTTTTGGAAAGGTGCAATACCCTTATGCATCTATCTAAATCTCTATAACTATCAGAGGTTGGGGAGAGGGGAGATAAAGGGAGTTAGCAGTAGAGGACACAGTAGGGGAGGTGGCAGTGATGAGAGTGAACTCTCATGCTGAGGTTATGGAGAGAGTCTTCTTTCTGGACATGACAGGAAATGTGGGAGCCATAGGGGACACCTCGAAGATATCCACAGCGCCCCCATAAATCTTCATCATTCACAGCTCACTATGCCTGATATCTCTATTATGTGGTCTGCGGCTGTCATCGGTTCAGACGCCAGACCAATTCTTCCAGAATTCGACCATTCATTATAAGAGTAAAACAAAAAACAACCTCGTTCAAATGACTCATTTTATTTGCAGCCACGCCACCCACTTTGACTGGGACAATCCATTCGGATCTTTCGACCTTTCGAAGCATGTAAATGGCTATGGAATAAGTATCAAGCAAAGCTTAAGACTGTTATAAATCAGTGAAAGTAATTAAGGTTTTTATCAGCCAGAAAAACAACTTTTTGCCTTGGAAAACCCATAACCTTGTTCATTTAAATGATTTTTGCATCCCTGCAGTCCCTTTCTCTCGCTCGCTCCCTGTCTTGCTCCTTTCCGTGCAACAGAGAAGTAATGTGGTTTCATTACTCAAGCGGGCCAAAAACACATTGTCGTTTTTTCTTATTTTCTTCACAGAAAAAGCCTGTAAGAAACACCCTGGGAGACATGTGGAGCCCGGAGACACTGGGTTGTAATCAAACACAGGAGCCACAGCATCCTGACTCAGCTACTACTACTCCTGGCAGCTGCAGTGACTCAGTCCTTTCAAAGAAACACTTTGCTGTCATTTACAGTAATGATTTATTATATAATGAGCACCCTGGACCACTCAGTCTCCCTGCTGATTTTCTTAAAGGTGGTGCCACTTTTCAGTTTATCATCAGTCTTACCTGCATCAATACAATAATGGCATAGAAACAACATGGTCAAAGAACTGTGTGCTTTGACAATACTCACCAGACCTCGCCTGGGTTCAGTGTCTATGAATTATGACCACACCTACTCACTAGATGTAAATCAACCTTCCAATTGGCAAGTCACAAATGCCTGATTGAATTGTCAACAAACTGATGCTGTTGTGGTTTTAGTGATAGAAAGCCAAATATTGCATTTTCAACTCTGTAGAAATGTAAAAGAAATAATATATTTATAAAAGAGTAATTAGCCAGTTTAAACATGTTCGTTAATGACAAGGATGTCTACATACATCCAACGTTTGTTGTGATTTCTGCCTTGTTAAAATTGGTGTAACACTGACCAATCCATCTGGAACAAGCATTGATTGTGCTAAATGCTAAAATGGGATTCACAGGGAGAGAAAGGTTTGTACTTTTCTTTTATTTCCATGCTTTCCATTTTTAATTGTGTTGTATGTTGTGTGTTTGCAGTATACTTTTGGGCCAATATAGTTTTAAATAAAGTGATATATAAACCACATAACTAATAATATAATATTTGAACCACTGAAAAGAAATAGGGGTGCACGGTGGCAGAGCGGTTAGCGCCCCCTGCCTCCCAATAAGGAGATCGTGGGTTCGAATCCTGGACCAGACCACGACCTCCCTGGGTGGAGTCTGCATGTCCGTGTTACCGTGGGTTTTCTCCGGGTTCTCCGGTTTCCTCCCACCGTCCAAAGACGGTTAATTGGTGACTCTAAATTGTCCTTAGTGGATGAATGTGTGCGTGAATGGTTGTCTGTCTCTGTGTCAGCCCTGCGATGAGTTGGCCACTGTCCAGGGTGTACCCCGCCTAAGGCCCGAAGCCACTGGGATAGGCTCCAGTCACCCGCGATCCCGAACGGGAACAAGCGGTAGAAAATGACTGACTGCCTGACTGAAAAGAAATATATATAATCTAATCATATTATATATTGTGTTGCCACAGCCATGCCAATCAGTCAGATCAGTCATTCTGCAAAGGAGCATGATGCTGCTGTTTGTAAGAGTGTCTGTCAAAAAAACACCCACTAGACTTGGATTCAATTTATTTAAGTGCAAATAATGTGGATATAAATCATGTTGCTTAGCAATACTTTTCCGCTCCAACTTAATCTAAACAAAGTGTTGAGCAAAACGCCTAGAGTGCTTAAGCAGTCTGATGCTCTAAGCTGAAACGACAAGCAGTTGGCTTGTCTCAATGATAAGCCTGATCCACGACATTTCTTGGCCAAAAAGTTCCATACAACTGATCTCCCTCTTACTGTAAATACTCCCTAATTCCCTGTTTTACTTCTCCACTTTGGGCAGACTCATCTGAAGCTATAAGACTGTTCGCATTGAAGACAGAAAGATGGAGCAGTCTTCTCCAATCAGCCACAGGAGGTTTGCTGAGATTTTATATAGGTCTAAAGACTAACAGTGTGAGGGGGAGAAGGTTCAGAAAAAAACATTGTGATCTGTAAAGTGTGTATAAACAACATTTATTTATTTTATTTCATGAGAAACGATGAATTTCTCCATGTCACATAAAGGTTTGATAACACAGTAAGGACTCTTGTGAGCACTAGCCTGCTATTGAAAATAAAACTCACATGTGTTCTTTTTAAAATCTATTTCAAATGATAATGTTTCCATTTCATATATTATTCAAAAATATTAGATTTATATCACTTTAGTCTATAGTCATTTTGAGTAACAGACAAAATGGTCACCTTACCAAAAGACAAAGAAATCTGAATCTGTGCATGGTACCTGAAATATTGCTAATGTGCAGTTAAGGTCAGGTAACTTAAACCACCCTGACTTTGTTACGTTGGTGCTGTACAGCTCTTGTGCTTGCGTTGTATGAACATCACACTTCTATCTGCACTGGCAATGAACAATGCCATCGAATATAAATCGCTGCTGCGGAATAGTTGCATATGGATGTAATTCATATGAGACATGGTTTGGAGAAAGACAGGAGAAGGAGGGGGAAATCATGAATAAAGTGCAAAAAATGAAGCAAGGGATAAAAAAACATCTGCTCCAACAGAGACCTGACCAAATTTAGCTGTAATTTTAAAGCAATTCAGAATGCAAATTGTCATAAAAATTTGTTATTTTCAAAGTTAAGCTTCATGTGGTTTGATGTGAAGCAACATCTCTGTGGCTTACACTGACTGGTCTGATTTTGAGGGATTGGAAATTCAAAGTTTATATAAAAGTAAAGAACAGTATGGGGGTTCCTCTGCCTGATGCCCATTATGGTCTATATTTATTACACTTGCGAATTACAATGATTGCAGGCTGAACGGCTGTGTCTCTGGTAATATAAGTTTTGAATGCTTCTATATCCAAGCACATGCACTAATCCAAGCCATAAAACAGCTGTACCTCTCACAGCCTCATGGAGAGAACTTTGCATCAGGCTGACGGTCACGTGCCGGCCAAGCAGAAAATGTACATGTTCAGAAAGCCAGAAGCTGTTTGCTTTAGCCAGCAAATACATTAAATAATTAGAGAAGAATCATAATAGAACTGAGTGAACAGAAGTTGCCACAAAACAGCACTGCAAGATGGTTCACTACTGGAAACTAATTATGCATGTCTTGTGTTTCTCTGAATAAATTCTTGTCAGATTACAGTCATGGGAGATTAGAATAAAATGGGAAATTAATTAAAAAGGAACTTGCAGAGAACACTGTGACTTTGGAGAGCAACTTCTTTCTGCTATAGTTTTTTCTGTGTATGGCCAAAATGCAAAATAATAAGTGAATGCTCTGAGATCGGATGTCTCCACTGATTTGCTCTGCTCTCATTGAATCCATTATGGTTAACGTGCGTGAGATTTTGCTCAGGAGTGAGTAGCAGACGAATAATCTGCATGGAATGCCGGTTGTAACCCCAATAAGTAAAGCTTCCCGTTATTTTGATATTATTTGAAAAATCTGCAGAGAATAATGTCTTACGTTTCCTTGACAGTGAGGGGTCAGCGACCTACACCTCCTTACAGAGCTTTGGATATTCTCCACACACAGTGGAAAAACATCAGGTGTACATATGATATGCAAAGCCATGGGAAAATACATGAGCAACAGTGGTGTTTAAAATGCTGAAAATGCTTGGTGCAGAATATAGAATTTTTTTCCATGTAAGAAAAAGTCTGACTCGCAGTCTATCAATCTATCAATCATAAATCAGCATAATGGCTTGTAATGTGTAACATATTTTCCACCACCACAATCAATTTTTCCCCTTTTAAAGGCTTGGTGTAGTCCCTTTTTTGTTTGCAGTACTGAAAAGACGTGGTTTTGTTGTCCTGTTGCTTTTCCTCACTGCCTATGGTGTTGGTTTAACCTTCCTGATTGAGGGCCAACAGTGTTTTTTTAAGGTCAGTATCTCTGCCAGACCTTTGGCTCACATCTTGAACACAAATAAAGATGGCAAAGAACAACTGAGGCTGGGAGACAACAAGAGAGGGGGATGGTACTGTGACAGTAGGACGGATATATAGAAGTAGATGGAGAAATGGCAAGGTCTCATAACGGTCTGATACGTGGACATAGAAGGATACATTAAATTAAGAAAAAAAGGCAAATCAGGACTCTAAACCTTATTGTGAACTCAAACTAAGCTGCTGCTGACATTCTGACAATCCTGACTAACAGGCTAACAGGCAGTCGGACCAGGACCAGCTCTCCTGCAGTCGCCTACTGTAGAAACACAGATCGAGAGAGAGAGAAAACAGAAGAGAGTAAGCAGACTGAAGGGATGAGGAAGAGAGAGGTATGGAGTCCATTAAGACTGAATAATCCTGGCAAACGCTCAGTCAGCTTCCCTCCTTTTCCTCTGTACCTGCCAACTGGTTGCCATCCACACAACCTTTGAAGTCCGTCTTAGTAACCATGGCCCATAATTCATGCAAATAAAGAATTACTAACTAGAAAGACACCCCACCCTATAATGTCTTGGCTGGCGACACCACAACCTGTGCAGGATTGAATGCCCCATTCAGGCTCCGGGCATGAGATCGTGAATAAATGGCTTACTGCTCTTATTTTCACAATCAGTAAAAGTATTTGGGGCTTTGCTGTCTGGTGATGTACCTGGTTTTGTTGCTGGGCTTATTTCAGGTGCCATTCTATTTACATCACACATAAGGTGGGAAACCTCGGAAAAGTCTATCAGTAAAATGCTACCAATCAGTAAAAGTAATAAAAGTCTGATTATCAGCAGACCGTGGAAGCTGAAAGTGGCTGTGCTAGCTAATAAATTATTTAGGTTCATTATTTCAAGATCACCAAGTAATTATCTTGTCATCTTGTATGAGAATTTTGGTTTAATAAACTCACAGCCTCACTTGGCCAGTATAACCATTAGTCAACGAAGGCTAATGATGGCAAACAGGAAATGGATAGTGCTGTGTTACTGACATTAGTGAGTCAGCCCACTGATTTCATGATTTCTTTTTTTACTTGTATAACGAATACTCAAAAGAACGTCTTGAAGTGAAGGGAAATTCAATGTGCCTTATCCTGTATTTGCCACTTGTGTTAAGCAAAAGTTACATCATCAGGCCTTAAAATGAATACCTTTATCTATTCAGATTGTTGAGATCCATTAGCTGCTAATATGTTCTTCACTTAGGAATATGTGAAAGTCTGAATGCCTGTCAACAACATTAAGATACTGTTCTGTAGCTTGGTTGTGTAACATTTCCCAATCTGAATATAAACTGGCCAAAATGTTAGCAGGTCTGTCATTGTGGTTAAGTTCATTACCTGATATTTACCCTCCAACAGTCCCAACATAGCTGTAACATTTGCACACTTGTAAAGAGTTCTTGGAACAATTTGTATGTAGTTCATATTTCATGTCTTGCCTGAGGTACTTCCAGCCTCCTAAAAGAGAACAGATTGATTGACTGACCATAAACTGAAATGTTTGGACTCTCACCAGAGTATTTGACACCTGCACACTCTCACACGGAAACATTCAGGAGCCGTGGGGAAATAAGCATTTTTTACAAAAACATTGTATTTATCATACATTCATACTTTGCTTTGCTGACGGATTACTCTGAACTGCAATCCGGAGAACAATTTATTTTTTTAACATTTAAAAACTTGATTAATGGTGCTATTTTTAAACTATGTACAACCGTTAAACACACCCTCAAAATGGCAATTAGAGAGGTTAAAATGGCTCCAAACTCTCAGTGGAATTATTCCCTTCAATTCTTGTAATTTCTCACTAATTAACAATGTAGCAGAGTTCAAACACTGGCCTGTTGTTTTGGCTCCGTAACACAGAATCTAATTGCATTTCTTAAATCCAAACAAGTACTGTGGTAAACTATGTTTTGTTTCTACTTGCCATCTCTACCCTTCTCCCCTCCATCACTCTCTGCTCCCTCCTGCAGTGTGAAGTGTGAGTGACACTAGTGAGGGAGTCCTGTAACGCCAGGTCAGCACAAATGAGAACCAGGCTCACACTGACTCAGCTGGCTTATTTCTCCTGTCTCCTTGACGCCACAGAAAAAAAGTGAAAACTCACTCAAAATAGCAGTTCAGGGGCCATGAGCCAAAGAGCTGGAATGACTGTTTTTCCTCCATGAATCCTGTTGGTCACGCAAGTAGCAAAGCACAAACAGGAGGCAGAAATGAACTCACTATTGGTTTAAGTTGCCTCAACCTTCAGTAATTTACAGTTTACCTTTGCGCTGTGGGTTGAAAGTGGGTTCTGCAACTCATTTGCTAACAAAACCCTCTGAAAACCAATTGGATCATGGTGATCAATTGTAAATCAAGTCTGTTTCTCAAAAGTTGATATGTGGAAGTTTACCACATGACGGTATCAACGGGCAAACAGACCACAAACAGGAACAACTTGTGCACAAACATCACACTGTCTCAACACACATGCGTCCAGAACACACACATCTCCCTAACAACATAGCAATGGAAAACACTGAGAAGCTTTTCCTTTGCCAGCAGAGATAACAACTGACAAACAGCATGAATCTGGATCTTGGCACCAGAAACACTGCTGAGAGCCTTTGAAAGTCAGTGTGTAGGGATGTATGTGTTCATGGTAATTTCCTGGGGTGGGGGATACCAGAGAGGGGGAACAGATTCACTGGGGCCGGCCTGACCTTGGAGCTGAAATTGCCTTAACCAAGGTCCTGTTTGTAGTTATTGGAATCTGTTCAGAGATATTCCTGGGTGAATAAGACACTATGAATAGATTTTTGAATTAAGATACTCTTATCTAACCTTATATGGAAATTTAACATTGTTGACTCAAATGAAGTAAAAGGTAAAATGATGGACAATCTCCTGATTGTGAATGCAGGGGGGTAAAGACTTTTTGAACGATACGCCGGCAATTTAATATTGCACTTCCATAAAGTTGACGGACTCACAAAAGACAAAAGAAAGGTCAAAATCTGGGAAGCAGAGGCCGAGATATCCTGACTTTTAGTCCCATTATGGGTCAAGAAGCAATAACACTGGTCCATCTTGGATTCCTGGTCAACTTAACTTAAATAAAGCTTAAGCTAAGGCTTTAGTTTAAAAAATAACTCCCAGAAAATGTCATCAGACTTAATTAAATTTAAGCTTTAAGAAGGTGATACTCCAGGCACAATTATTCATGTCTTTCAGATGCTTTAACTCTTTTTCACAATAACATCAAACACACAATATTGCAACATGTGTGCAACAGATTCCGCATTTGGGTCTTATTTTAACAACAGTTTTTCATTAATATGTCTTAATGGAAACTTTACTCCTTCTCTGACAAATAACATTTCAAAAAAACCCTGCAGGACCTCAAACTCAGTAAAAAAAAAAAAGACAATAATGATTGTTACTTTCAGACCTGTTCCTGTTTGTTTTCTGTTATTTTGAATAACTTTTCTTTTTTGCTCTCTCTCTCTGCACTGACCTACATTCATGGATACTGTATTAACTGGTGTGGTGCATCAATATTTTTCTCTAATATACCGTGCACAATACATAATACTTAACAGCTGTATGCATATTTTGTGTTTTAGTAGCTGTATATACATTGTATGTGCATGTACTGATTCATCATTTAATAACGCTTAACTGATCAAAGTCACAATGAAAGAGCACCTGGATACTAACTACAGCGTGGGCCAAGTCTAACATGATGTTTACAGGCTTGATTCCCAGAGAGTGCAGCTGCAGATTACCCAGACCCACTGGAAAGAAAACATGGTCTATAACAAAGCATGCTTACTTGGAATGTTTTTTCAAGATTGACATTTGTGGAGAATAAGATTTATCAAAGTACATAACTGTGTTTCTCCAAAGCCTTCACTTCTGCTCCAAACTCTTGCGATGGCTTTTCTGGCAATTACAACTAAACAAATTCCAGCAGCTGTCAGTGAAAGTGATGCTTTCTTAACAATTGAAGGTTACATTGAAATTCTGTATTTGTGTTGTACTGTGAAAGTGTGACTGTTAAATGTATCAAATTTTATGTATGTCAACTGTCTTTAGCCACTATTTAATTAGTTTGTGAGACAATCCTGTTATATCTATCTGATCCTAGATTTCTACCAAAATTGATGATCAACTAAACTTCAAAAGCCATGTCGCCAGCACCACCCGGTCCTGCAGATTCATCCTCTACAACATCAGGAAAATCAGACCTTTCCTATCGGAGCAGTCTACACAAGTCCTAGTCCAGGCTCTTGTCCTGTCCAAACTGGACTGTTGCAACGCACTACTGGCTGGACTCCCTGCTTGCACAACCAAACCTCTGCAGGTGATCCAGAACGCGGCAGCAAGAGTGGTCTTCAATGAACCGAAGAGAGCACACGTAACCCCTCTCTTCATTAGGTTACACTGGCTCCCTGTTGTCGCCCGCATCAAGTACAAAGCGATGCTCTTGGCTTACAAGACCACCACTGGTTCTGCACCAACATATCTTTGCTTGTTCATACAGACCTACGCTCCTGCCAGGTCCCTGCGCTCTGCAAACGAATGACGTCTGGTGGTACCATGCCAAAAAGGAATAAAATCACTCTCGCTCATCTTCTCTGGATCCGTTCCACATTGGTGGAATGATCTGCCTGCCTCTACAACATCAGCAGATTCTGTAGCCACCTTTAAAAAGCACTTGAAAACGCATCTCTTCCGTCAACACCTAACTGACAATCACTAACTCTTCTTCCTTTCTACCTCTGCTCAAAAAAAAAAAACCCCTTCCTATCCTTAGCTTTGTATACTGTACTAGGCTTTAATCAGACTCGTTTTTTGATGCACTTGTGCTTTTTATTACCTTGTGTTGTTATAATTGTTTCCATTGTCTTCCTCATATGTAAGTCACTTTGGATAAAAGCGTCTGCTAGATGACTAAATGTAAATGTAAATGATATTTTACCGTGATATTCTCAGAGCTCTCTCAGCTCACTCAGAAGGAAATTCTGAAATCTCTTATGTGAAATAACCAACTGTTCCACCTTTGGCTGAACATTTTGTGTTCTTTCTCTGGCTCAGAAAAGAAAATGATTGAGAAAATATGTTTTCAGGGTCTTTAATGGATTTGAAGAGCAAATAAGCAAGAGTGCAGGTAAAGGAGAACGTGTATGTTCAACTTTCAATTGATAACATTCATTTCAAGGAATCAAGAGGTTTTCAGTATAATGGTGATTATTATTTGAACACGTGAAGAATGGGATGTATGGCACTCTGTTGTATGTTTCCAGTTCACATTACAATACTTCATGACACACACACCAACACATTTACTTAGGTCACTTTTGGGGATATTACATACAGTATACTTACACTCGTTTCCTTGAGACTTAACCCAACCCTAACCTTAACCACTGACCCAAAAATCCGCTTTTTCCAAATTGGGGACACAGCTTTTGTCCCCGATTGAACAAGGAGTCCCCAGTTAACTGGTCTTTAGTCTGAAATGTGTCCCCGAAGGTAGCCTAGGTCAGACTTCACACACACACAGACAAATATCATAGTGTACCAAGGATTTCATATTTTGCTTCCAACGTCTCCAGGGGATAGACTCCTGCGCCAGACAGATTTCTCCCAGATTTTGCAACTAAAAACCTGCCAAGTATGTGCCTGTAGGAGCTGGACCTAGGCCAATGTCAGCTGGGGAGATTGTTGTGGTCCATGTGTGTCACTGTGTAGCAGCCTCTAACTATGTGTGTGCTTGTGATTATTTGGAGTTGTGTGGGGTTAGTGAAGGAGCAGGTTGCAAAAGCAGTCCTGGAACAGCAGGCTGTAAGGACAGCTGTGTGTTGAGGTGAACGTCTAAGTGAGGGCAGCAAGCATTTTTTTATAAGCAAAATGATAGTTTAGTATGTTCTTAAATTAGCCAGATGAGCTACAATTGTCTGTATAATATAAGATGAATCCATGTGTAATCATCCTGGGAATCAACTGAATACAAATGTAAGATTGTTCACTATATAACTAACACAAACAACATTCAAATATAGTTTGTATTTCAAATGTGCAATTCATCATCACCTCTCATTCCATAAGAAGTCTTGCATGTCTCACTGGTACTGCAAGCTTCTGTCTCTGGTTCTTTCTCTTGCACCTTGTCAAACTCCATGTCCAGCTCCTTCTGTACATAGCAATAACAGAGAAACCCTGCACGGCTGTGTGTGATGACCAAATGAGGCAGAAATTCCCAGCAGCTATGCAAACATGTCTGTCCTCCACATGAAATAAACATTTAGCAATTATTCAGATACATTAATATCATATGCCTTTATATGAGCTGGAAGAACTGAATCCACCGTTGACTGGATCTTGGCTAGATCTCAGGTTTCTTTCGATACCACTAAAGACTAACCTTTACTGTATCTTGTGATAGGGAAATACTTTCTCCACTTTTTTCAAGATGGGAAATCAGAATTCAGTGTGACAATTTACAGAATATAAAAGTAAAATCAAATGCCACATGTATTTTATCTTGGTTTGCTGGTATGTCTGTGATACCAAGCTACATACATTTTGCAAGTCAGGGGTTTAATGTACAGTCATTGCTGTATTTTACAGTTATATTTCATACATATCTACTCATACTACTATTAGTTTGGGTATATGTCATTTTGGTTTTCAACATTTGTATAGTCTGTTCTCTTTTTCTTTTCAATTTTATATTATACTTCACACTTTAAAACTGAATCCCTTGGATTCAACCAAACCAACCAACTTTTAAAGAAAAAATGTTAATGTTAAAATGTTAATCATAACGCTAATATACTGTATTAGCCTATACTGTATGTCAGGCTACTGTTCAGTTTTACCTTCAGGTGAATATTTACTGTTCTTGAAAGCCAGATTGTGACCATACTGCATGTAGGTCTCTATGCCCTGGCCCAAAGCCAAGTCTGCCCATCCCTTTTGTAAGTTATCTCCAGCTCTTCAAACGTCCCATTCACAGCCCAGATAACTGGAACACTGTTAAACGTTAATTACTTTTCAGGTCTTCCATTTAAGTCTTGGTTTGAATTCTAAAAAAAAGATAAAGTCTGACTCCAGTTTGTCAAAAGACATCAGTAGGAATTTATTATTTGCTTTAAATACATGTACAGCTCTTTTTTTCTGCCATTGCTCCACTGATCAGTCACTGGTAGTCATCTCAAACTGAACTCCAAATGGAGGTCCTCCAACACAGAAATGTATCTGAGACAGTATAATTATGAGTGGAGTGCATGTTGTGCTGGACTTAGGCTCATAGCATGTGTAACTTGTAGCTACAGTGCCAGCTTTGCATGAGGTGATTTGCAGGGCTATGTTGAACAAAGAACAGAGGTACAGTAGAAGCCATCTTTTGAAAACAAGAGGACATCCAATAACTGCAATTACCCCAAAAGATCAAAAACAGGCCACAAGGATAAATGCACATGTAAGAATGACAAAGACACTCTTAAAGCATTTTGCCTCTTGATAGACAAGCAAATTGCTAAAACCTGATCTGAACAATGAGAGAAAAGAAAGGTGTAGATGATGAGTTTAACACATGGAACCTGAAAACACCCCATCATGTCGGTGACAATCATGAATGAATCATAGAAATAAAATGCACAGAACAGAAAGTTAACTTGGAAAATAAATACTGCACTGCTTGCTAAATCCTTATACAGTACATTCATCAGGGCTTATGCATTCAGTCTTGAGCTTCCCACTTGTCTGGCTAATGGGCTACATTTCTCCAAGTTATGCCACTTTCTTATGAGAATCCCAGTCTATTCATTGCATGTTATTTTTGTTGTACTGAGATGAACAACTTCACAGTAAAATGTATTTAAGTTAATGATGGATGTTATTGACTTTAGGAAGCACTTTCTTTCGAAGACACAGAGGTGATCAGCAAATTGAGTTGGCCCTGAATAACAAAAAAAGTGTGCTGTTGTGCATAACTGCACACCACAACAGAGTCCTGGACTGCTGGAGAAACAGGCATTTAGATTGATCACAGGTTTTCATCCAGTTGCTGTTTTGGATTTGGGATGATGTACAATTTGACAACAAAAAGAAAAATTTTGAAGGTAAAACCACATCATAGTGTGAGCTGTGCTTGGTTTCCTACTTTCGAAATGTGGCAGCAAGTCCTCTTTTCATATAAATAATGCTAAAAACACAAAAGTCTGCCTCTCACTCACATCAGAACTTTCACAAGAGTCTCTAAAAACCTAGGAGACACATACAGTACATAGCATAGGCTGCATACATACAAATATACATATATGCAAATACACAAAAACAATAACTTCTCCATGTGGAATAATGGCATTTCTGGATCTGAAATCATAATGGCATATAAAAATATATAAAATCAAAGTAAAAATCAAAAGAAGTGTCATCTGAATTGGTGAGAAAAACAATAATCTCCAAGTGATGCATTGACAATTCAGTGAATCAGTGTCTTTGTGAACACACATCGTTTGTCTGTCCATGGGATTCACACACATGTCCAGAGGCCATTTTAAAAGCAGCCACTAGATGAGTTTAATACTGGAGTGTAAAAATGTCCACAGACACAAAGAGAAGAACAAGGTCCTTAGCTCTCTGGCCAGCCAGTGAGGTAACATGAAAACTACACATCTATCTATCTACACGCTAAGGGATCTCTGACTGCAGGGCATGGTAAGTGCACATTCCCATGAAGAAGTCCGTTTGCCTCTTAACCCTGACCAGTTCAAGGAGACCTGCGTCACTGTTGACATGGAAGGAAGGGCTGGTCCTGTCAACCCAGGCACATGTTCCACTTTTGTGTATTCCTGTAACACTACCGACCAATGGAAGTACTTCAGAGAATGCAAATATTCTACCAGGAGAAGGTTAAGTATGTTTATGTGGGTGAGTTTATTGTCCAAAGTTCATATGGTCGGAAACTTGAAACAAATGACACTATCCGGACATTTGTGAAACCTTCACTCTTATGATGAAAACAGTGGTTTCTGAGAGTGACAGTACAACTGACACCTCTACTTGCTTAATTTTGTTCCATTAAAAAGAACAGCCAGAAGGATGCTCTATCATGCTTTGTGCAGGTTGTCTGTCTTAAAGTTCTTCCTTAAATAGTTTTCTAATTTTTCATATTTTTCGTTTTGTAATCATCATATTCTCATCTCATGATCAGGACTCTGGTCCAGTGAGGGCTCCCTTGTGCTGATCATGGATGCTGAGGGCCCTTGGTTGACTCCAAAGGGAGAAACAGCTGGAGATCGAGCTGCCAGAGGGGACAGAGAAGGAGAAAAGCTGGGGGACATTGCTGCTGATGAAATAGATCCTTCATGACTAATGGGGGACCTGCGGAGTGAGGCCAAGTGGGGAAATGTCCGTCCAATCACAGGGACCTTGGGGGGAACTGACATGGCCCCTGGGTGGGCCACTGATGTGATGAGTGGTGGAGGGTCAATTCTAGGTTTGGGATCCATTTTGTGCTTGGGCTGGAAGGGTTGGCGAGGATTCTGGCTCTGCTGGGCAGTCTCATCTTTCAGCCTGGCGATCTCTGTGAAGACATTAGCCAGAGGCTGGAACTGAGGGCACCAGTTGAGTAGGTAATCCCAGTTATAGCTTCCACGGAGCTCCTCATCACTGGCAACGATAGCTGTGAGGGACCCATCCACTGAAGGTTTACCATCCTCAGGGAAGGGGTAATCCTTAGGTAGGGAAATGTTGAGGCCGCGGCCTACTCCTAGGTACCCACCTCCCTCATCCCTATAGACTGGCAGCTGGCCAGAGAGCAAGGTCCCACTGAGACCTCCCAGTTTCTTTCCTTTGAACCAGGTGCTGCCCTCCAAAGCTGCAGGCTCACAGGAGATATCAGAGAGCTGGTCAGCATCCTGCTGGATTCCAGAGTCTGGTCCTCTGGCTGATATGTGCTCCTGCATGGAAGAGGTGATGGAGGCGACACGGGGGTATTCGTTTATCATCCTGATCTCATCATCCTCCGCTGCCTCAGCTGATCCTCTTCCACTGGAGTGAGATGGATCCAGAGAGCCCCCTCTAGTGTAGGGACCACCACCGGCCCCACCCTGATCTCCAGCATAGCCTGGCAAAGTCTGGTGGTAGATCCTCTCCTCTCCTGGTCCTGAGTTGCAATCATCCAATTTCTGCAGAGCAGTTCCTGAGGCAACAGTTCTGTTTCCTGCATCCTGGGCTTTCTTCCTCCTGCGTGACTTGACAATGAAAACTACCACAGCCATGACCACAAGCAATATGATAAAACCAAGTGACACGGCAATGATGCTAATCAACAGGATGTTGACATCAGAGGCCAGGCCAAAGTTGGTGTTTGTGACATCGATGGAGACCTGGGCTGTAGTAGTGCGAGATGCATCAAGAGGACTGTGAGCTCTCACATCCAGGGTCATCAGCCTGGTTTCCTGTTTGGTCCGGCCCGAGCTACTACTACTACTACCTGAACCATCTAGCTTCAGGAAAATCACCCCAGTGGTTTTGTTTACATCAAAGTATGGAGAGCTGGTGGGAAGAGAATAGAGAACAATACCATCCACTCCTCCATCCTCATCATTTGCCTGGAGCTGGCCAATGCTCTGGCCTTTCTTGGCTCCCTCTGGGACTTCAAAGGATAAATCAGAGGATGTGAAGAGTGGGTCATACTCATCCTCACCTGTGACAAACACCTGTACAGTTACGGTAGCTGAGTGGTTGCCTGAATCTACTGCCACTGCTACAAAGCTAAAGGAGTTGATCTTCTCAAAATCAAAGGGAATTTTGCTTCTGATTTCTCCTGAGTTCTGGTCCACAGTGAAGCTGTCTTTTCCCGCTCCAGTCCGCTCCACCATGTAGTACTTCAGTTGGCCAAAAACCCCTGTGTCATGGTCTATGGCATGTAGAACCGTCACAGCTGAGTATGCTGGTTGGTTTTCTCTGATACTGGCTGTCAGGACTTCCACAGGAAAATATGGATGATTGTCATTTACATCTTTGACCTCAACAACGACTGGAGCTAATGCGAAGTGACCCTGTCCATCTGTAGCCTGGATGATGACAATGTGTGTAGATTGGTGCTCACGGTCGAGTGTTCGCTGAAGCCGCAAGGCTCCAGTCCACTGGTCCATGGTAAATAAGTTCATCTCATCACCAGAGCTGATAGTATACTGGACCTCAGCGTTGGGAGTTGAGTCTGGGTCTGGCAAAAATACAACAACAGTGTACAATGAATTAACCAAGAGACAAAGTAAGAAAAGAATGGTGAAAAAATTTGAGAAAAGACTTTTGCCCACCTGTAGCAGTCAGCCGAATGATCTCAGTCCCAGAGGCAGCTCCCTCACTCATTGACACAGTATATTCTGCTCTGCTGAACACTGGAGGGTTATCATTCACATCACCAATGGTTATCACTGCAGCAACACTAGAGCTCCTCTGGGGCACACCACGATCTGACACCACCACAGTGAGGTTGTAAAATGGCTTGGTTTCAAAGTCAAGCCCCTCAGCCAACAGCAGAGTCCCAACTGTCTGAAAGCCACGCCCCTCCAGGAACCGCACACTACTTTCAATCTGGAATGAATTTCCTTCATTCCCACTGGCAATAGCAAAGTCAAAGCCACAGTTTTCACGAGAGAGGTCGCTGTCAAAGGCCTCAAACGTCAAAACAGTTGACCCTGGGATGGTATCCTCAGAAACTGTAGCCCTGCAGACATAACAGTACATATGTAAGGACAGCTGTTGAGGTTACACCACAACACATCCAGAATATAATGAATGTAGACTGACCTGTACTCTGACTGGTGAAACACAGGAGCATTGTCGTTGACGTCAGAGATTTGGACCTGGACAGTGGTGAGGGAGGAGAGTGAAGGTGAGCCTCCATCACGAGCTTCAATAACAATACTGACTGATGGACGTTCAGGGTCAAACTCAGCTCTGTGATTGATGAACAGGGTTCCTGGAAACAGTGGGAAATGAGAAGGAGTCAGACATTGAGCTGGGAACGTTAGTTTCAAAATGTAATGAATTACATGTTACTTTCTTTTGAAATTGTAAAATGGAAATTTAGGGAGCTAACAGGAGGGATATCAGGAGGAAAGCCAAGGTTGTCTACCATTGTTGGGGTCAATGTAGAAACCCTTCTGGGTTGATGACATCACTCTGTAGGTAATCTTTCCATTCTCTCCAGAATCCCTGTCAGTTGCTGTTACTGTGACAACTGCACTTCCTGGCGGCGTGTGCTCAGGCAGAGTAACCTGGGGTGCAGAGATATTAATAACAACATTGGAACATCAGTGCAAAAGAAACAAATAAGACAACAACGAATCGCATAAACACTTTAATTAAATTCCCAAACTCATGGTGAGGAGGTCAACAGGCACTAAACTCACAGCGGGAAAAATTGCATTTTATATTGTAGGCCTAGTTTCTGTTTATCCTGAGCTTGTGCTCATGTTGAGGTCATTTCCTTAGACAGAGAAGTAAATATTATTCAGGCTCATCTGTACTATTCCCCAGTCAATATTAGGCAGTTAACTTTTTTCACCCCCATTGTGTGCACATTGGGAATATACATGTGTGTTTTGTAAAGTGTGTGTACATGTCTACAAGTGTAATTTTCTCCCTCATGATGAAGTTGTCTGCTGTAAACTTTTTTCCTCAGGTAGCAAATAGTATGCAAGGGACACATCAGATTAATTTCTACACTGTAGTTATGGTGTAATAAAGTACACAAACAAAGCAATTGCTAGGGATAGGAATACATGTCAAGCAACTGTCTTTTAAGATGCATGTATGATTTTGTTAGAAACAGATGTGCACAACACACATTTAATTTGGTACCATGAATGTAATCAATGTACCTGTGTGAAGAAAAGAACATCAGTTTGGTTTATGAGCCATCCTACCTGATAGAGATCATGGGTGAATGCAGGTGAATTGTCATTAATATCCTCCACCAGTATTGTAATGTTAGCCTCAGTTTGGTGCTGGCTGTCTGTAGCTCTGACAGTCAGGGTGTACCATGTCTTCTCCTCAAAGTCCAGAGGCGCAGTGAGTGATACACCTCCACTGTAGCGGTGAATCCCAAACTTGCCTAAGGCTGTTGGGTCCAGCTTCAAGGAGTAGGAGAGGGCAGGACTGGAGTCAACATCATTACCCGTCACAAGAGTGATCTCTGTGCCAATCAACATATCTGATAGATAGAGAGGGATTGAACAAATACGTGTTAGTTGTGTTTAACTTTCTGTGAATAAAATTATGCTTTTTTTACACAGCCATGATGCACAACTACACATCCTTAGACTTGCACGTTGCCTGGTGACAGAATTTGTATTCTAAATGTCCTGTATTTGCTCTAAACTGGTCTAAATAAGATAAATAAATAGAAAGTACAAAAGTCCTGAAAATTAAAATACTTACTCTCTGGGATACGGACTTCTTTGGGCAAGGGAATAGTGGGACTGTTGTCATTCTGGTCAACAATGATCACTGTCAATGTGGCTGAACCAGCCAATCGTGGACTTCCTCTATCTGTTGCTGTAACTACTAGCCTGTGGGTGGGCAGAAAGAAAGAGGTTGTCCAAAAAGTCGTCCTGTCTCTTATTACATGTGCTTCTAAAAGAATAATTCTAGTATTAATGATGATATAGAAACATAACAGAAAATATCATGATGCACATCTACTTGTTTTTACATTTTTTATCTTTGGTTACACTTTCTCATGTTGTTAAGAAAGCAACACAAAATGTTATGAAAATATTACAGTGAACAGGAGTTGATTTACTGAGTGAAATTGCAGCTTTGATACATCTAGCATGCAGACATCGGTTTGTCAACCTCCTCACCAGCTATCTAAATACAAACAAGCGAATATGATTCATGATGTGCTACATCTGATTTCTTTCTTTTGATACATGTTTACCTGTGTATATATATATAATGGACTTTCTCTGTACAACACCGGACAGAAGCTCAAACATTTATTACAGGTAAAATATATATATATCCATCCCCAAAATGTGCACATAGCATTCTATGTGTTCTCGGTGGGGTTCATTCAACTGAAGATCTGTTCTCACTTGGTCTGGGTAAAGATCTCACGGTCCATGATGGCTGCTGTGGTGATGCTTCCTGTCATCGGGTCGATCTTGAACAGGCCGCTCATGCCTGATGACTGGATGGAGTAGGTCACCTGACCATTTTGGCCCTGATCCACATCCTCAGCCATCACCTGAAAGTAGATGGAGGAGAGGGAAGAAAAAGGGAGAATGATAAGAATGTATTTTTACCCTTAGCAAAACTGCAGTAGACCAAATACCTGTCTGATTTTGTATTATTTGTTGTGAAGTTTTTATATTTGGAAGTACCTGTATGATTGGCATTTCATATCCCTGCGCTTCTCTCATGTAGGCCACATAATTCTGCAGCTGGAAGCGGGGAAGGTTGTCATTGACATCCTGCAGAATCAAGTTGATAGCCATAAAAGATGTGGAGGACACAGTTTCAGCCTTCACAACTAGACGGAGTCTGGGGGTGTCTTCAAAGTCCAAGCCCTTGGAGCTCTGCACCCTTATTTCACCTGGAGCACACACAGATTCGAGTGGAAAATGAGGATCAGGAGATCAAATGATTGAACTGATGTGTTTGTATTTATTGTTTTATTTAATCCACATCTCATTGTCTGTAATTCAAACCTTAATTCACATATTACTAAAAAACTAAATTGTGTTTTATTGTGAGTTTCACCTGTTGAGGAGCTGATGGTAAAGGCCTGCATTCTGTTCCCACTGAAGAGGCTGTAGCTGATACCCTTACGTGTGCCATCCGGGTGTTGAGCCTGAGCCTGAGCCACAGCTGTGCCTGAATTTTTTAAGTAGAGTAGAGAAAATATTCCTTATCTGTGACATCAGAGAGATCTTCAAAGTGTATAGAGGGACAAATTGACTAAGATGATCATTCTTATCTCTAATAATACTGTATTAATGTCAGACCTTTTTCAGCGTTCTCCTGTATGCTGACATCTCTGGCATTCCTAGAGAAGCGAATGCCACTGTACTCCACCTCCTTCACGTAAATCACCACCACTCCCTGTGCAGACTGAGCTGGAGTGCCCTGGTCCATTGCCTCCACTATCAGGGTCCTCTGAGCCTGAGTCAGATCCCCCAGAGGCTCGGTGGCCTGGATCTCCCCAGTCAGGGAGTTGATGCTGAAGCCCTTCACTGGCATAGCAAAACGGTAAAACACAGAACCGTTGGCTCCAAAGTCCTTGTCCTCGGCCTTCATGGTGGCTAGAACCCGCTGGGAACGCCTGCTGGACACTTCGATGACCAGGGGATCCTGGATAAAGAAGGGAGTGTTGTCGTTGACATCTAGAACGGTGACTGTCACCTAGAATGAAGAGGTCACATGTGAGTTAAGTGTAAAATGTATTGCAAATGTAACGGCCATTAAAAATATTCCTCTCCTAAATCCAACATGTGAATAAAAAAATTCAGGGCTCAGTTAACTGAAAACCTTTAACATCTAACCCTTCATTTACCTGAGCAGAGGTGTTCCGGGGTGCAGCAGGTGAAAGGTCAACAGAAAACACCTGGAAGCTGTATGACGCCCATTTCTCCCGGTCCAGAGGTGCTGATGTGGTGATACCACCAGTGTTCTCATCCACAGTGAACGCTCCGTGTGCCTCTCTGCTAAGGAAATACAGAACCTTCCCATTCAGGTCATCATCAGCATCTATGGCTGATACCTGGAAATGTGAGATATGCAGTATGTCAGTGAGATGTTGATGAACAAAGCATGCATTCTGATTCTCTGATCATTTAAATTCCCATTTCTACTTACCTCGAGAACTTGGGACCCCGCTGCAGCATCCTCTGACACTTCCACAGAGTAGCTGCTTCTGGTGAAGACAGGGCTGTTGTCATTGACATCCAGCACTTTTACTTCCACTGTGACAGTAGAGCTGAGAGCAGGGCTGCCTCGGTCTGTGGCCACCACTTCCAGAGTATATTCAGCCCTCGTCTCCCTGTCTAGGCCGTGTGAGGTGGACAGGGCTCCTGTGCTCGTGTGGAGGTGGAAATCCCCATCAGGGTCCCCAGCTGGACGGGGAGTTCATGTGACAGAAGAAAGAAAAATCTTTTAAAAATCAAGTGTTTTCTGTGGATTGAATGTTAAAAGAAGACAAGAAAGGGGAACACCTGTACCAACTCTGCACTTAAGTCAAAGTTTGACTGTGCTCCAAACAGGTATATGGAATGTACTATATTTGAAATAAGACAGAAGATTGTCAGGAGTGAGCTTTAGTAGCTGTATGCAGATCTGATCTTTCATATGGGAGGAACAGAGCTCTGTCAAATTTAATTGTATATACTATGATTTTCTGTTGTAAATCTATTCTGTACACACGACATCTATTTCATGACTGTCCGTCCTGGGAGAGGGATTCCTCCTCTGTTGCTCTTCCTGAGGTATCTTCCATTTTTTTCCATTAAAAGGGTTTTTTTTGGGTAGTTTTTCCTTATTTAAATCGAGGGTCATATGTTGTACAGATTGTCAAGCCCTTTGAGGCAAATTGTTATAATGGGCTATATAAATACAATTGAATTGAATTGTCAAAAGCAATACATTGGTCCAAATGCTGCATGTATCCCCTCCCTACTATGTAAGACCAAATCTACTCCTGCACACTGTCAGTACAACTTCAGAAAAAATGGTCCAAGCAAACCTGATGATTAATACAAATGTGATTTAGTTGCAATCATCACATACATAGACACTGAATGCCAATTGTAATAATCTGTCAACAATCTGCAAATTTAAACTTGATCATTGTAAGCCTGAAAAACACCAAAAATGATAAATATTCACTGTCTCTCCCAGAATATTGTTATTTTCACTTTTGACACACCCTGAAACAGCAATTACAGCAATTGTGGGGAACCAACGTGCTTTAAATCCATTCTAATAAAATACTTTGGTTAGACACACAACACAGTTTCTCACCAGTGATCCTGTACTCCAGCTCTCCACCAGGACCTGAGTCAGGGTCTGTGGCCTTGAGAAAGCAAAGCTCTACAGGGGCCTGGTTCTCTGGCACTTCCAGTCCGTACCATGGCCTTGCGAAGACCGGAGCGTTGTCGTTCACATCCTGCACCTCCACACGGACTACAGCCTTGGCAAAGTTAGCAGGCAGCCCTCCATCTCTGGCGTACACTGATAAGAGATGGCAATGGTTAAGCTGATGAGATGTTGGTTCCCATATAATATTTTAAACCAAAGAACTTGAGGTCATCTGTGTAAATTAATGCTCAGTTAATATATGACAGGTCAAACAGAGTTGTGTAAGATAATGGGTTTAGTAGTACCAGTGAGTGTGTAGTGGTCCTGTAGCTCTGTGTCCAGTTCCTTGGTGGTGGTGATGACTCCTGTCACAGGGTTGATGATGAAGCCTTCCTCTGCCACACCTCCATATGTCACTTGGCCATTAGAACCTGCATTGAAACACAAAACAGACACAAATAAAAATAAAAAGCTGGGCACGCTACCAAACTGGCAATAAAGCAAATAGGCAACATTCAGTGTAATAAGGCAATGATATTAACAAATCCAAAGCTTCACAGAGCAAGTTCTAATGAAAGATCCAGAAAAATAAGGCTCTTGACAATGACTGTAAGAACACATTTTCATTAGCATGAGCTTGTGGTTTGGTGAATTGATTTCTCAAAACCATCTATGTGTCTCCGTTGTTTAGTTCACTGGCCTTTCTACTGGAGGAACATAAGCTGTATATCAGCTTTACCTTTTTACTCGTTCTTCCTGCATTGAATTTTGGAACCTTTCTTTTTGATTGGATCTTTTTGTACTTACACTATTGTATGTATACTGTATTGTATACTGACTATACAGTATTGAAATAACACATTTAAACCAACCTTGGTCCCGGTCAGTGGCAGTAACTGTCAACACTGTGGTTCCTGGTCCTTGGTTTTCCATCAACTGGGTCTCAAACTCAGCTCGCTGGAACACCGGAGCTTCATCATTCACATCAATCACCTGCACACACAACACCTGAGAGGTGGAAAGCTGAGGTATCCCATGATCCTCTGCTACAATGGTCAGATTGAAGACTTCCTGCTCCTCCCGGTCTAGTGCTTTAAGGATGGAGAGAGAACCTACAAGACAGAAAAGAGAAAGTGTTCCAATACCACCTTTACTGGATTACTTCACTTAAAATTTGTATGCTCATTTGGATTGTTTTGGTCTTAAAATGTGTAGGTGTGTTTGTGTCTGAGTGCATTTTTAGGATTATTTTTGTGATCTATTTTAATGTTGTATACCTGAAAGAGGCAGTATTTGCATGCCTAGAGGACTAATAAACTAAAACCGTAACAGCTTTTCTTTATGAGAGTTTCCACCGTAACTGGACCACAGTTACTTCATGCCAGCTATTCAATTCTGGCACTCTGAACACGCATTCAAAAGTGTACTGATTCACATATCTGAGTTGGTATGAGTGTTTTATGTAAATCAAGCTGGTTCAGCTTGAGTCTGTGAATCAGACCACCACTTCTCAGACTCTGGCTTCAGTTACTCTCTTACCTTTTATGTCTACACCCCACACCTCTGTCATCACTTGGACTACAAGGAGGGTCAGCCAAAGTGAGAGGAAATATGAAATGTGTGTGTTAGTGTGTGCGTGTGTGTGTGTTTGTGTGTGTGTGTGTGTGTGTGTGTGTGTGTGTGTGTGTGTGTGTGTGTGTGTGTGTGTGTGTACTGTTCCCAGCAGTGTACAAGTTTAGCTGGCATGTGGTACTCGACAGATGAGCGTAATTTATAAATGCCAAAGCATGCCAAGCACATACATCGTGTGTCGACTGTTCGGTGAGGCTAAGTCTCTGATGTTCCTGTGGGGTTTTGCTAGCTCCCATGTTTCAGTCGAACGCAAACAGATGCAAAACATTTACTGTACTATTTCGTCCTCTTCTGTAGCCAATTTAGTGTTACTGATTCAGTTTCAACCTCATGATAAAGGTGCTCTTACCCTCTCTGGTTTAGCTTATATATGTTTTATATATATTGAAACCGTTATTGCCCCGAGGGGAATTTGTTCTACACCAAGATCGTAAAAAAACAGAGATACATTCAACACTAAAAACAGGACAGCTCAAACTCACATGAAACTTTATTTTCATTCTACCCAAGAGCTCAAGGTTTCCAAAGATACAAAATATGTTATACTGAATTTCAGAGAAATTAGCATAAAATACTTCGCAAGACAGACCTATGTTTTCATTTAATGAACTGCTGCAGCCATAAAGCCAGTGTCCAGGATCTGATTGTTTTACTTAAACTTTAAGTAAGACATACAGAAGCTTTAATGATGGAACAAGCAGATATAGAATATAAAAGCTATGTTCTCAAACAGCATGAATAAAATGTTTTGTCGAATTTTGAAGCTACTTGTGAAGAAATGAAGGAACAGAAACTTTAGCTTTCAAGTGGTTAATAAAACTAGCAGGAAAGCAGCCGTTATGTGAAAAAACAGAAAGTCCATGTTGGCAGAGCAGACATATAATTTATAAGCAGTAATCAGGCTAATGATACCCCCCACATTAGCCAGGCAGTTTGGTAAATGTCTTCTCAATACAATGCTAATACGCTATTACAGCTATTATTAACCATAAGCTTAACACCACACAGTCTGAGAAACAAACCAGAAGTGAAATCAACCCCTGTTAATACACCAGACACTTGACAGTAATGAAGTAAAGACTTTCTTCCATCTGGAAGCTGCATTAAGTGTCTGTCTTATGGTTCCTAATCCCATCTCAGCCAGATCTGAGCACGCCCACACCACCCAGCTCCAATGATGGAGAGATTACACATACAGTACACATATATAAGATATCAAAGGCTGTCCACGTCCCTAGCCCAAATCATTTCCCATGAACAAATCCGTCAAGAAAAGAACACAAAGCAATATTCAAGTGAAATATTGCTCTAAGGCATTGGAAGATCATCTAATAAAGAGGGTTATGATGGCTATGAGTGTTTTAGCAGTTGAGACCCTGTAGACGCAGCACTTCACTGGGTATTTACAATCTTTTGGAAAGTTTTGTTCCAGGGGGCTTCCATGGGTGAGATGCTGATTATCTATCAATCATGAAAGCCAACTGAAAAAGGCCACTTTCTACTCCCGCTGTGTTAAATCATTTAAAGCAGGATTGTAACTGTACAAAATTATGTGGTGAATTTTACCGTAATCATCTCTTGATGGAGTGTAAATTGGGTATTTATGGAAAATCCCCAGTCTCCACAGACCCTGTTATATTACTGTAACATTATGATATTTTTAGATTTGGTGTCTCAACCTTAAAAATAAGCTTACCAGTGTTGGGGTTCAGACTGAAGCGACCAGCACTGTTGCCTGCCTGGATTCTGTATGACACTCGGCCATTTTCTCCTTCATCTTCATCTCGAGCCATCACATACAAAATGACAAATCTGTCAATAAAGACACAAAGGAAAATGTCAGATTAATAACATGAAAACCACTTCCACTAGCTTGAAGCCATGAAAGTAAATGCTCATCCTTCTTGGATGTTCTACATTTGTGGCCTGATGGATGAAATCTGAATCAAAGCAATAACAGAAATGTGCCTTATGATACCAAAAACAGACTACAGTTAGACATGCCACTCACCCTACAGGCTGATCCTCCATGACGCTGACCGCAGACGGAGAGCTGAAGACCGCAGCGTTGTCGTTTTCGTCTGTCACAAACACGCGGGCAGTGACCGAACCCCAGCGCCTCTGAGAAGGATCCTCAGCCTGGTCTGTGGCCCGCACCACGAGGTAGAGGGACAGTGTTGCCTCACGATCTAACTTCTGCCCCAGGGTCAGGACTCCGCTGGAGGGATCGAGGGTCAGGAGGTCAGGCGTGTCAGGCCAGTAGTGCTCAATGGAGTAACGTAGCTCACTGTTGGGTCCACTGCCATCCTATAAAAACGAAAACAGATGAATCAGGCAGCCCGAAAAAGTCACTTAAAATTCTCCAGTTGATTCAGAACGCTGCAGCACGTGTACTGACAGGAACTAGGAAAAGAGATCATATTACTCCAATACTATCTTCTCTGCACTGGCTCCCTGTGAAATCCAGAATAGAATTTAAAATCCTTCTCCTCACCTATAAAGCTCTTAATGGTCAGGCACCGTCGTATCTTACAGAGCTCATAGTACCTTATCACCCCACTAGAACACTGCGCTCTCAGAATGCAGGGTTTCTTGTGGTTCCTAGAGTCTCCAAAAGTAGAATGGGAGCCAAAGCCTTTAGCTATCAAGCTCCTCTCCTGTGGAATCAGATCCCAGTTCGGGTTCGGGAGGCAGACACCATCTCCACATTTAAGAGTAGGCTAAAGACTTTTCTCTTTGATAAAGCTTATAGTTAGGGCTGGCTCAGGAGAGTCCTGAACCATCCCTTAGTTATGCTGCTATAGGCCTAGACTGTCGGGGGACTTCCCATGATGCACCTCTCTCTCTTCACCTCTGTCCTCCTCTCCATCCGTATGCATTCGCATCCCATAAATGCATGTCACTAACTTGACTTCTTCCCTCTCCCGGAGTTTTGTGCTTTGTCGTCCGTCTATTCTTTCTTAGTGTCACTTTCAGCAGGTATTTCAGTGTCCGGAGATGTATCTGGATCGGTGACTATGGCGACCTGCTGGGGCAGTGCTGCTGTGTCTATGGTGCAGGGGACGAGTGGCTCAGGTCCTGCTCGTTGGCCTTCAACTGGAGCTGCTCGGCTGTCCGTCTGGACCCATCATCTTCCCTTGTGTTTTGCCACCTAAACATTTCTAACGTAATAATGTGTATGTATATACAACAGTTTTGCCATCATGGCTATTTATGTTATAGTTTTGATGCTATAAATCTATTCTGTACTTACGACATCTATTGCATGTCTGTCCGTCCTGGGAGAGGGATCCCTCCTCTGTTGCTCTTCCTGAGGTTTCTATCGTTTTTTTCCCCTATTAAAAGGGTTTTTTTTGGGTAGTTTTTCCTTAATCGAATCGAGGGTCTAAGGACAGAGGGTGTCGTATGTTACAGATTGTGAAGCCCTTTGAGGCAAATGTGATTTGTGATACTGGGCTATATAAATAAAATTGAATTGAATTGAATTGAATGAATAACAGTGATGACAGTGAGTGGGAATTTTGATTCAGCAAGGAAAAACACTTATAATCACAAACATGAAAGTTAATTCTTGGAATTAAACTTTAAACAAAATAATCTTAACTCAAGGACCTAAGAGCTCCCCAGAGCTTTTAATTGTATTTCAGAGTTCATTAGTGGATGAAGGTCTGTGAGTTGAAGTTGTAAGCTCCAGGAAAAAAAAAAACTTGAGTTGAGAACCTTGAGTTAAGAGTGTTTTTTCAAAAATCATGTCTTGCATTCTAGTTGTAAAATTTTGTGCTAAAATGATTAGTTGTTTAATCGCTTACTCAATCCAAATAAAATTAATCTTCAACAACAACAGTTTTTTCAAAAACTTAAAAGATTAAGTCATTGTTCAGGCAAAAATGCCAAATATTTGAAGATTCTGGCTTCTGAAATGTGACAATTTTCTTCTTTTTTCATTTTAAGGTGAATATCGGTCTAACGATTAGGAATCAATTTGAAGACATCATCTTGGGCTCGTAGAATAATTAATCGATTAATCAGAAAAATAATAATCAATAATGAAAGTAATCATTAGCTGCAGCCTGATAACAAATAAAATAACCAAATTTGGTTGAAAAAGCATCCTTCTTATACAATGACAACAATTATCATCATGTCATTGGTTAATATTATTAACTCTTCTTTGGCAGATAATATATTCTTTTCACACCTGATCCAATGCCTGGAAGGTATATATGGAAGCTCCAGGCTCTGTGTTCTCTGGGATCACAATGGTGATGGGATCTTCTGTGAACTGAGGAGCATGGTCATTGCTGTCCTGCACGTTGATATCCAGCTGCACCAGGTGGCTGCTGGGAAACGCCTGGGAGAAGTCAGACACCTCAATATGCAACATGTAACTCGACCCCTTCTCATAGTCCAGCTCGCGTACCAGGTAGACATCGCCCTTTAAACGGTCCACCATGAAAGTCCCGTCTTGGTCTGTCCCCCCCACTACCAGGTATGTCACCTGGCCTTCCAATAGAGCAGATCCCTGCTGGTCATGTGGGCGGACAGAGCCAATGATGGAGCCTGGAACAGCCCCTTCGACTGTGTTTAGGGTCATGGAGAGCATGTTGGGCTTGGGGTTGGACCTGGAGGAGCTGACAACCTGAAGGAAAGAAAACAAGTGTCAAATAGGCTTCTTGTAATCTCAGCATTTGTTGTAACTTTATTTACCTGATCATGATGATTTATTTATTTATCTTGGTACAGAACAAATTGCCTTTGGGGTAATAAAGGTTACAATAACAATAATTAATCAAGTAATAACTTTTAAATGTTTTTAATAATCCACATATCTATTCCAAAAGAGTGTGGAACAAACTATGAAAACATTTCAATATATAGTATTATTTCAACCAAGTATAGAAGAAAATTGTCAAGGCGAATGCTGTGCTGTGTATGTTACTGGATCTGATTTCCTTTGGTATTCTGCAGACAATGCAGCTATATGGCTCTCACCCCAGCCCATCCCTAAACATAGCCTTGGGCTGTAGTCTGTTTCTGTTTTGTTGCTATTACTATAATAACCCTCACAGGCATTATCATTGTGCATGAAGACATTATGTACAATCCTTCCAGTAAATATATTGACACTGCAGCATTCTGGCTTCAAGATGAGAGACAGGGTCTGTGACCTGTTACAAAATAATGAAGGGTGTAATGGGAGGGAAACCTGCAAATATTCCAGTTCAAATAATGCAAAGCAATAACTTCAGAGTCCATATGCCGCAGTCCGGCCAGACGGGAAACAAGCACGTGCCAGGGGGCTTTCGCCACTGAGCAACAGTCTCAAGGTTTGATATTGCTCTGGGACAGATCAAAGTGCTCTGAAGACAGCAAACAAAGGCAGATTTTAACAAGCTCTGGTTTCATCATCAAAAAATCCATACACGCACCATCCCTTGCTTTCATTACTGAGATCTGTTGCAATGAATTGCATCTTTCTGGTGTCTTTATCGAACATGAATAGCAAGGATAAACCTAGAAGAAGAAGAACATGATGTGGATAATGTGCATAATTAAGCCTCACGTGCTGACTAAAAAGACTCTATGTGCAGACATTTTCAGCTAAAATGCACTTAGAAACCACATGTCAAGGGGCCATATTTGTTATTGACTCTTATTTATAAGAAACGCTAAGAAATAGAACCATGTCCTAATTTTTTCGTCTGTGTTTCATAGATGTGATGCAGCAAGTGAGTGAAATTCAGCAATTCAATGCATTTCATTACTGAATGCATTTCAATGAGCTTTGTGGTGTTCTAGCCACACATATTTGCACATAGCATGATAGGACTACAGTTGCAAGGAGTCTTGATATTTTTTTAAAGTCGTTTGCTCAAGTAGATCTCAATGTTTCAGTTATCCCGAATGTAATGCTTTATCAGATGGTGCCAGCAATGGTACTGTACTGTACTATTTGTAGTTTTCCTTGGTTTTCCCCAATGCCTTTTTCCTTTCCAAGCTAGCTGGTACGTGTACTGTAGTGGTGTACAACATCCCTGTGTCAGATTTTACCCACAGCTTTGTGAAATGTTATCTCAAAATCATTATCTGGAAATGTTACCTCATGAGAGTGTTTGACTGTGTCGTTACAGTGAGTATGTCTGTGTGTATGTATCACTGTCTGCTACTGTACAGTAGAGTATTCCCTTTCTCTCTGTGTGATTTGATGCAGCTGGCTCTCATCAAATCTCATCTGGGAGCATTTGATTCCAAGGTGCCTTTTTCCCCTCTGTCTAATCTCAGTGTCGCACAAGCAGGGCGCAGGCGAAATCTAAGGCAAGCACTCCCGCTGTAATTAGCAGCCTTTTCCTTTATGAAATCACATCACATAAAAACACTGAGTTCAAAGCTCCACAGTCAAAGCAAACTACCATCCTTCTCTGGCTAAATGCCTCTGTGGCAGACCTTTTTTTTCTGCTGTTGAATTCCTGATATTGCATGTTGATATGCAGGATTGACCCTCCTGCTGAAAGTTCAGAACAATAACTCAGTCCAGACCAGCTCCCTCCTGTAGCTCAGGGTTTCTCACCTTGGGTTTTGGTTACCCCACTAACCTTTGGAGCAGGAAACACACACTAGATTGGATAGATGCTTTTGTTTGTACAGGCACAGGTTCAGTTTCTCTCCTTCTCATATATACCTCCTTTTCCAATTCATTTGACAGTTATACTGTTCACTTTGTGCACAGTTTGAGGAAATTACTCGCAGTAAGGAATGCAAATGGACTGAGGTAATGAGTAGATGTGACAGTTTTAGATTTGGTCACCAGATTGGCCTTTGTTTCCAATTACCTTATGCCTTAGAAATGTTTTGGAGACACAAAAAATATGTAGGCGTTTGTGCATGCAGCTGGAGGATGGATGAGGATATGAAAATGTATACATTATGTTTACCTGTATCTGTAGCTGGCAGGTGGAGCTGAGGCCTGGTGTGCCGTGGTCAGCAGCGGTCACAGTGAAAGCGTACTCGGCTCGCTCCGCCCATCTGAGAGGGGAAGCGGTTCTTAGCTCACCACTGGTCGGATTAAAGGCAAAGCGCTCTGCTCTGGGGCCTTCAGAGGATGCAACAGATATGATTATCAGCTCAGAGTTAAGGTAATGATAATAAAACACTAAATAAACAAACTTTAACAATGGTTATGTGAATGTTGAAGTGGAAGTGAAAGTGATTCGTAGAAATGTTACTGTAAGAGACTATTTATGACACTCACCTGATAAAGAGTAGTATACAGTCCCATTCTCTCCCTCATCTGGGTCTTTAGCTGTCACTGTCCCTAGGACTGTCCCAGATGGAAGCCCCTCCATCACCTACAATGGAGAAGGATTGTTAGTCATATTAATGTCTTTCTCCAACATACTATGCCTTTTCTACATTTAGTATCTTCCTATTATGTTTATTCCTATTCCTTATCTTGTCTTTGTTTCCTTTCTATTTCACTATGATTGTGATATGAAAGGAAACAGGGAGTTGTTGTTCATACATCATGAGATTACACTTTCGGTTTTCAAATATTTATTGGAGAAATCATACAGTATAGGGTAAGTAATTTGGGAATGAAGGTAACAAAACATATTGCTGCTATCATATGAAATCCAAATGGGATTTCTCTATGGGTTGAAGTTACACCCCACTGGAGAAACACCCACATTCACAGAGGTCAAGATGAAACCAGGACAACATATATTCATATATAAGTATATATATATTCATCTCCAAAAGCAGCTCAATCTCTCTCTGACCGCACCTGATCTATCTAATCTCCCTTCATTCTCACCTGAAGGAGCAGCTCCCTGTCTGGCCTGGCATGACTGAAACTGGGGGCGTGGTCGTTTTCGTCCAGCACCGTGATATGAGCGGTGCCAGTGGCACTGCGAGGAGGCGTGCCCCCGTCCTGTACGACCACCACAAGCTGGTAGCTGGACTGCTGCTCTCTGTCCAGGGCGAGGCGGGTGCTGATCTCACCTAAAGAAAAAGAGAAGAAGAGAAGGCCTTAGATTGCCTTACTTGTAATAGTTAGGGTGTACGTGTTAATTTAATTGACGAACAGCAAATCCTTAATTCCTCAAGGGAAATCATGCTGGTATTAGTGCGGCTTATGGAGTAACTACATTTCATCCAGTGTAACACAATTACAACAAACATTTTTAAATATACTATTAATGCTCTTAAATTCAAAATAAAAAAGCTAAGTCAAGGTGTTTATCTTCACCTGTCTGTGAGTTAATCTGAAAGTGCCTGTCAGTGTGCAGAAGCCTGTAGGCAAGTCGAGCATTTAGTCCTGCATCTCTGTCCGTTGCAGACACCCTGCCAAATCCTGTCCCTGCTAGCAGGTTTTCTCTGACAGCCAGGAACACCCTCTCCTGGCTCAGTCTTGGGGAATTGTCATTCTCGTCAGTTACCGTCACCCTGACTGTGGCACTGCCAGTTCTCCCAACCCCTCCTGGGCCTGAAGTGGCCAGAACGGTCAACAGGTACATGTCTTTGACCTCTCGGTCCAGAGAGCTTCGAACAAACAGCCAACCACTATCTGGCATGATACCAAAACCGGCAGCGTCACCATCAGGCCTAAGGCGGTAGGAAATAGAGGAGGATGACGATGAGGAGGAGCTTCCACCATTCCCAGAAACCTCTCTGTTGAGCGCTCGAACCTGGAGGAAACGTGTATTGAGAGGTGTGTTTTCCCGTAGCTCCACGCGGTAGGTCAAGGTGTCAAAGTTGGGGCCTTGTGCATCTTGTGCTTGGATGTGGACCACGAGGGTGAAGGTGGAGCTAAGCTGAGGCGCGCCGCCATCCTTGGCAACCACTTGAAGGTCATAGCGTGGGACAGTTTCATATGACAGACTCCCAATGAGACGTACTTCCCCTGTGCCGCGGTCAACACCAAACGTCCTCTGGCCACTGCTGCCTGCAGCCCCAGCAGAGACCAGGTCGAAGCTGAGCTGACCGTTATGACCAGAGTCCTTGTCGGTGGCCTGAATCGTGTAGATAACAGTCCCCATTTTGGTGATCTCAGGTAAAAGGAGGGACTCTGATGAGGAGGGGAGGAAGTTGGGGGCGTTGTCATTGACGTCTGAAATGGTTATTCGTACCCGGCTGGTTCCAAACGCTGGAGGAGTTCCAGAGCGTGCCTGGATCTCCAGGTCAAGACTGGAGCAGGTTTCATGGTCCAGAGGAAGAGCAGTGCGAATGGTACCAGAAGCACTGTCCACTGTGAAGTAACCATCAGGGTCTCCAGAGGAGATGGAGTAGAAGATATCTTTAGAAACAGCTGCATGGAAGACACAGGGAAACAGCAAAAGTGAGAAAAAGACAGTAACAAAGGGACTCGTTCTGAATACTGAAAAGGCATACACAATTTCCAATGGTTGCTTGATAATCAGTTTATAATAATATAAAACAGATTAAAGCATCAAATAATCACATTTGAGAAGGTGGAACCAGCAAATCTTTTCTTCTGTTCTTCTGTCCACTTTACCAGTGAGAACACTTCATTCTGACTCCCACTCAGAATTACATCCAAATCAATTTCTCCATCATTAATACTGAGAGAAAATAAAAGTCTGGCCACAGTGAAAATAATCCCTAGTAAAGCCCAAGCTGTGTGATGAATGTGATTTTTTAATGGAGTGTGTGCTCTTTGTTTGAGTATTTGTACAACTCCCAGAGTGAGAGGTAAGACATCATACACTCTCCAGCCCATTAGTGCATTTTTGTCCTGGTACTTGTCAGAAAGGTGAAACCAAGAAAGTCACATAAAACAGGTTTCCCTTGGCAAATCATGTAAAGTAAATTGATAAAAGCAGCCCTGAAAGGCAAAAGGCAGAAGACAGACATTGACACATATTACAGCAAAGAGGAAATACTTCAGCAGAGGACTTGAGTAAAGGCGTCCTCACCTGTCTTGGCAGCAGCACGGACCACTCCTACCGCTGTCCCCCTGAGAACGTGCTCAGACACGGTGAAGAAATATTGGGCCTGTTCAAACACGGGAGACGCCACTGAGCCTCCCACCACACTCACATTTACCCTGGCATTGACCGGTGCCGTCAGACCACCGCCATCCTCAGCTGATATAACCATGGAGATTACCGTGTTGGCTTTGCCATGGAGCGAGCGGGAGAGAGAAATCACACCTGTAGAGGAAGAAAGATAAGTAGAGAAGACAAATTACTTTATATCCATAAACAGCTCATCTGTATTTTGCTCAATATGTGTGGGGATACATACCCGTGTCCTTGTTGAGAGTGAAGAAAGCAGAGGCTCCTCCAGGTAGCGTGCGGTAGGTAACCCTGCCATTTTCCCCAGCATCAGGGTCATTTGCTGTTACCTTGACGACGGAGGTTCCCGGGGCACTATGGGAACTGAGACTAACTGTGTAGAGGACTGGATAGAAGGTGGGCCGGTTGTCATTGATGTCCACCACCGAGACCCGCACATGGACTACTGAGCTCAGACCACCCTGAAATTATTATTTTTTCTGATTAGATTTGATTCATTAAGAAATAACGTTAGCAAAGTATGCAAGGTTTTACCAGCAGGACCCAATGCTATAATGAAATTATGGACCATAACAGACTAGTCTATTGAGACTAAGGGAGACTAAATCATAATAGCTATTCTAGTTAAACCACATCCTCCCTCCCTTCCTGCAATGTATATCCCCAAAGACAACATTCAACTTGTTTTCCATCCCTTGGTGAAAAGTGACAGTCTGGGACTTTCATGTTATGAAACTGTGACAATAGATTTATGTCACACTGTAAAGACGAAGCAGCAGGAACACAGAAAGATGAGTTGTCTGTTGAAGATCCCTGCAATATGGAGCCAGTCAACCATTGTATGCATTTGTCAGCTAGGAGAAGAGTTCGAACTCATTACACTGTATCTGCGGGCTTATAGTTTTACGAGACCATTAAAAGCAGGGATAGTCGAGACGGAGGGAACAGACACCAGCTGAATTGAGCCAGGAATGTGTGTGGGGGGTGGGAGAGAAGATGCATTGTGGGGGCTGGGTGGTAAATTATAGACCTGAATTAAATCATTACCTGAATATGGGTAAATAAATAGAATAAAAAGTATGAACACGGTTATGTATTCTATTGCTTGATATAACCAAGTATACAAAATAGAATTAATGCTTAAAGTGCCTTGTGTTTTGTTTCAATGCCTATTTAAGTGCATCCAATGTGATTAACTGATACTTAAATTGTGCATGGGTCTACTGGTAAAATGTTAGAGCAAAGAGTGTGTAAATGTGGTCTGATAAGACATCATATTTAACTTAAATGGTATCCTACAGTAAAAACTAATTCAAATTGTTTAAATTGATCTGTTTTCCTACTTCTTTACATTTTTCCTCCCCTCAGTCCCTCTTGCTCTGATTGCTTTGCCATGCTGTTGGTTTTATGAAGACACACAGTAAGAGATAGGACGCTGTCTTCTTCAAACATGTCCATGATGTCTCTTTGATCATATTTATTTGAGTGCAGCTGTACACATCTTTAATTTGCCTTCAGTTTGAAACTTTGATCAGAAGGAGAATTACACACTCAGCAAGAAATGTGTTTGGTCATGGTGCAACACAAAGAACTAGAGCTTTGACTTTAGTCTAAAGACATTTTGTTTCCTTCAGAAGTCTATTTCAGTAATAACTAATTAGGCTTTGATTGCACAGAAGATGGAAAAGTTAAAGTAAATGTTTTTTGGGAAATACCCTTATTTGCTTTCTTGCCAAGAGTTGGATGAGAAGATCAATACCACTCTTAAGTTTGCATGGCAAATATGAAGCTACCCCCAGCAGCCAGTTAGCTTAGCTTAACACAAAGACTAGAAACAGGGGGAAACAGCTATCCTGGCTTTACCCGGAAGTAGCAAAATCCACCTACCAGCACCTCTAAAGCTTACTAATAAATAAGTATATTTCTCAAAATGTTAAACTATTCCTTTAAGGATTTATTTGTATGACAAGATGGAAGGATTACAGATATACTGATATATATAATTGCTATTCCTTAGAGTTAAGGGTAAGTGTGTTCTTACGCCATCCGTTGCAGTGACGGTCAAGTCAAACTTGTCCAATCCCTCATCCCGGTCTAGAGCTATACGTGTGCAAAGCTGGCCAGTCTCCTTGTCTATGGTAAAGTGGGTTGGTACTGTGATTCCAAAGCCAGAACCCAGGGTGTAGGATATAGCACCAAAGGAACCACGATCCTCATCTGTGGCTGACACCTGAGGGAAAAGAGGCGTGAGGTAAGACATCGATGGTCCACCGGTGCCAAACAGCCCGTGGGACATAAGGATTTCAAAAAGCATCACACCAAAACACCCAGCAGGCCCCAAAATCTGCGTGAAAGAAAACCTACATGTGTCATAATTATTATATACGAGCTAAGAGCCTTTCTGTTATTACAAGAATGTCCCATTATACAGTCACCTCACAGGACCATACATCTGCACTTGTCCAAATATCACACACCATAGCACTACTTGTTATGATTTCCAGAGTACTATAAAAACCGAGCATCTGTGAGAGCAATTCAGTTTTATAGATCACAGATATACTGTAGGTAAAAAAAAAAGGATAGATTTCCCCCTGTGGTGAGCAAAGGGACAGGTGGTGCGGTGTAACCATCGATACATAGGGAGGGAACTGACAGGTAACCTTTAGGTACAGAGAGGAGAGGAGAGGAGTCGAGATCAACAGAGGCACTCTAATGAATTTTAGAAGGTCAAGTGACACATACTGGTTTTCAACTGGAATTTAAATAAGATACAGACTGACTGACTGCGAGAGCCACACACCTCATATCTTAATCCTTACTCCATATTTCTCCTACAAAGCACCTCAAACTGAAGACACGCAACATACAGAGGTCTTGACCTAACCTTCGACCTCTTCGTTTCATCTAGCTAACATCCATCTTTGTACTGCACACACACACACACACACCAACACACACCAACACACACCCACCATTGTATGCTCTGACCAAATCTATTAAAACCCTAAAAAATCCCATAATACAACAAAGATTCCCTTGCAAAACACAAAAGGGAAATGTCCTCTGTGCTCTAGGGTCCTGCCTCTGACTGAAGTTTTACACTTGTCCATAACATTGTTTGGTGGCGTTTATGGTGCTTGTTAAAAGTAACATTCTCCCTCAGATCTTGAAGCCTTGAAGGTGAGCCAAGATCCAGGAAGCCTCATGACATCACTCTCTTTCTGTCATACAGTCTCTTATAATAAAGCAAGATATTTAATAAGTAAGATATTTGAAGTGTTTGTCTCATACAGTAGTTTCAATTTTGTTTTTGTGTGAATACTATTTAAAATCTTTCTGACGAAGGAAGGATATTCTACTGTGTCCAGCTAAAATAATATACGATAAAATGTTAAGTGCTAATACACAATGCAATATACAAAGCTCATTACAATTAGAAAGATAGATAGAACAATAAAGATAAAAGACAAGTTGTATCTTTTTTGGAAAAGAAAAAAAATGGGAGATCATGAGAATAAAGTCGTAAATAGTTTAGAAAAACGTTGTAATATTTCAAGAATTAAGTGGTAATATAAGAAAAAGGTTTAGGAATAAAAGTCTTAATATGTGGAGAATAAACTGTTTTGAGTTGTAATATCCACATACAGTTCAAAGTGCATATTGGTCTGCTTTCTATAGCTGCACATAGATGTTGTTATTGTGTTTTCAACCCCAATCAACTTCTCAAAAAAAAGGGTTAAAATTGAAAAAGACATAAGTAAAAGATAATTTTTTTTATGTCTGTGCTTGTGCTTGATATATCTGAATCCTACATCTGAACTTGCCCTGGCCCTGAACCCCACAGAGCACAGGACCGTCCTTCCGTCCCATGAACACATGTCTTCACCATTACACTTACCTACTGGCTATAGACAGAGATACAGAAACACTACCACCTAGACTCATAATGTTGCTCCTATAGGAAATTAAAACACGGGAATATAAGAACGGCTCCTTCAGGGTTTTTAGCATGGCTAGACGGTTGTGGTTTTTGTGGGGTCATACAGTACCTCTTCCTTTGGTCAGTGTTTACAGCTGGGGATTTTAGATTATTGCTGGGACTTCCTAGAGAGTACAGTGTTGAGACTAACACTATCTGTTGGGATCTAGGCTAATGTCTGGCTGTTCCTCATATCTTTCTGACTGTCTGTGATGGATTAGCCACCTGTGGTGATGGATGAACTGGATGAACGTGTATCTGCTCACACACAGGGAGAGACACTCGTATATACGATGACCCCATCCTTTTCACTAAATCTAATTAAACACCGATGACCGCCCACTGGTCATAGGGTGACTTCATCGTTACTGCTATCTTTACCCCAAAAAGTCTGTAGATCACAAACAAAGACAAGGAAAAGGGTTTTCTACACTGGATAAAGCAACACAGGAGACATGACTGTGTTTGCTAGGTTTATATGAAATGCAGGGGCTGGGCACAGTGTATATAAATACGTTTGGAAACAGGTTTTGAATAGAGGCTTGGACTGGAAAGGACTTCCATAGAGGCTGGGAAAAGAAGAAGAGCAGGACATTGATTCTCCACACACTCTAAAATTTAAAAACCCTCAGCAGTATGGTACAAATTCTTCATGCTGGAAAAAAAATATGCAAGACAAACACAAGGTTGTACTTAGAAAACGCCTATGCAACACTTTCATGGAAACCTTGGGAGCTATAAAATAAAAGATTTAATTATTCAAGTTTTTCTGCTGCAACATACTACATGCAGAACAGTGCTTATGTGTTTCCAGGGGACAAAACAGAGACAGAGACAAACCTCCAAGGCTGGAATACATAACAGTATTGTCAAAGCACAGACATTTGAAATGTGTAGCAGAAGAAATCATATCAACCCTCCTGAAAAGACAGGAGCTTGTAAGGATCAACTCTGTCATCAGTACATTTCTCTCCTGTCAATCCATCTGACAGCACAGCACCAATGCTCAGTTTACACTATACAGGACAGAAGGCTGGATCAAACTGATATGCCGACTCAATACCAAAAACACCGCTCACAGTTTGTTGCCGTATCCTGTATTCACAGCACTTAGCTTGACTAAAAAAAGTAGCACAGTTTTAAAGCCAATAAGGTAATCTAGTAAACACACATACTCAACGTGTCTTCTTAAATCAAGAAATCTGGTAGGCCAGACAAGGGTGTTTGCCAGTGAGGAATTCCTCCCACGCCAGAGCCTGTTCTCTGATCCATTACCAGCCAGCCAGCCTCGGATCTGCATACCTATTCATCATCTTACTCTCCGGACATATCCTGCAGTGATAAACATACAACTACATAGCAACATATACACAGACAGCAGTCCGTAACTTTCAACATCTGAATCTCTCTTGCACTTAAGTATATGCTTGCGTTGTGCTCGTCTCCATGATATTTGTGGTTATAACACTGTATGGATCTTACACATTTACACAGATTTTTGGATGTGGGTGTATTATCGGTGGCAGGGTGGTCTAGTTGTTACAAGGCCTGTTTTTTAACTGAAAGGTCAAAAGTTTGGTCCCCATGTTTTTGTAATGCTCTGGAGGAAGACACTGAAATGCTTCATTGCATCATTAGTCACTGTAAGTTGTTTTGGATGACGCAGCATTTTAGAGATGTGAGAAAAAAACATTCACATCCTCTGGTGGTCATTATTATATTAAAGAGCCATAATGATGGTTTTGCAAGTAGATTTTCATACATTATGGGCATGAACTGAAACTAAAGGCTGCCTGGAAGGCGATGAATGCCTGGAGTGTGGTTCACTTTGGAAAACGGTCTGCAGTAATGCTAAGTACACACAATTTGTAGTTAATGGGCTTAAACGTGCTAAACCACCAATGCGGTTATTTTCTGTGGGAGCTCTGATATCCCACCTGATGTCACAAAGAGAATGTGGAGAAAACATTTGGCAAACATGCATGGCAGGGAAAACATCGATAATAGCAGGCTAAGGTAAAAAATCAAAGGGAAAACAGTGATCAGGGTTACAAAGTGATATAATTATTATATTAACTAAAACAATTCTAAATGTTAAATTCACTCCAGTACAATAAACTATTACTAAGTTCACATCCATCTTAGTTTGTTGTGATCCATTTTAAAGTCCTAAATAAAAAATATTTTATATGTGGGTATTCAAATTAGTTATTCATATTAGTAAAATATGTAGACAACTATGTTGTCAGAAAAGGGAACAGGGAACCTTTGAGGATATGTACTGGCATTTCAGAGCATTCATGGGTGGAAAAATCATTAAAACACAAACCGACTTAAAAATGCACTGCTTCAGTTTAGCATCTGCCAACCATCTGAATTTGTAATACATACAAACATAAATTCATCCAGCATGCTTTTAGCTTAAGATTTTCATTCAGAACTTTGATTTACCTATGGTGTAGTTCATTGACCGGCTACTATATATCTGTTAAAAGACACAGCCTAAGTCTCATACAGCACACGTCAGCCCACTAAGGACTATGTAAAAAACGGTCAAGAAGAGCGTGCCGAGTATCGGATTCAGGCAGGACTCATGCCTGGAGCTTTTTGTCCAGAGAGAGCCATTCATCCCTGGCCGGGACAGTAGAGGAGCGATCACTCATTAGAGCATTAGCGAAGATCCAGACCTCATCATTCATTTGCCTCACTCTTCTTCACAACCACTCTCTCTTTCTGTCTCTTTGTCTCGCTACCTTTCCACTTAGCCCTTCTCTATCGTGTGCTCCCACTGTCACCCTTGTTCTTCTTCTGCAGACACATGGGTGGATGGCTCTCCAGGGGTCCACTTAGATCAAAAATACACACCTAACCCTTTCCTATCCGGAACTCAACGCTCACACACGTCACCCAGAGTTATCTGTCAGTGGTATTTAATGCTGCAGAGAGGGAGTAGTCTCCTCTCTGGGATGTGGTGCCGAATAACAGGTAGACTCTATGCCAGGTGGCCAACATCTACTCCAAAACCTCAAGAGTGACAGGTATGACATCAGCTGACTTGTTCCAGGTTTTATTTGCTTTTTCTTCTATACTGGATTATGTTGTGTTTGTTTTTTTGTCTTTTTTTGTCTGGATTAAATCTTTTTTGTGTTCAATCCCATCCCTTTCTGTCCTTCTCTCTTTCATTATACTCATGGCTTCATCCCTTTTCTCCTCTCGCCCTTCCTCTCCTCTATTCTCATCTTCTCCAGATGTGGGCGCTGGTCCAGGTGGATCCTGCTGTTCTCTGCAGTTTGTCTCTGTAAAACATCAGTTAGTGTCAGAGGGAGTCTGCGAAAGGCTTCTCGGACACAGCTGCAGTTCTGCTGCGATTCTGTACTTTTATAGCTTCTCATGAAAGAGAGGGAGACAGAGATTCTATAGGCTTTCATAGCAAAACCTGTAAAACACAGAGAGCTGTCCTAATCTAATCTACTCTTCTTCTGACTGGTGCCATACCTGGATGTTTATGAAGCAATCATCATCTAAGAGGTCAAATAGGCCTAGAACGAGCCTCATATTTAAGCAAATGCTGTGCCACTATATGCAGAGTTAAAGGATAATTCTAGTTTATTACAACTTGCGTCTTATTTGTTGATCATTTCTATTTGTTATGGGGTTATAATGACACTGTAAATTGGGGTCGAAGTGGCATTGATTCTTAGTCTTGTTTACTTTTTCTGTGATCATATAGTTCCTCATCTAAATCATAGTTTTTGACTTAATTGTTTTGCTGATTGTCTTCATTTTCAGTTTCAAGTTCGGAAAATCTGGGTGTTTGATTGTTTACCATCAGCTCATGTTTCTTTCCCCATCTGACTTACTTTTAGAGATGTCATAATCTCTATAAACAGATATCTGCATATGAATGCTGAATCTGTAGGCAAGGGACAATATTTTGGTATCGAAAGCGGTTTTGATTTGTGTATTGACCAATCACGTTTGAGTGGGTTTTGGTTGCATGCAGGTAAACAGGAGACAAAAAGAGGTGGAACGCATTGGCCGAAATGCAATCTCGGAACCAATCAGCTATCGCCTGACGACAATTTTTTATCAATCTCTGAACCACTGTCACTGCATACCCAAATCTGTTAACTTGAGGAGCACATTATTACTGATATAAGTAATCACAGAAACTATGAAAATGATATCCAAGATGAATTAAACCAGAAATATCCTTTAAAGCAGCAGCAATGACCATAAAAGAGCATGATAGACCTGGAGCTTGTAAGCTGAATGCATCATTGTTGGATAATTGCACACAAGCTGAAGTTATTTACAACAAACTGAAGTAGGAGTCTGGATTTAAAGGAAATAACTCTGTTGGAGTTTCGGATAGAGCTAAAACATTCATTTAACTTTGTTGCTCTTTTTCCACTGACATTCCTTTGCTCTCCAGTGAGCTGCATTCCTCATATGAGGCATTCTCAAATCTCCAAATCAATTTCTGCCTTTCTGTTGCCAATGAGTTGAGGCACTATGGGTACAATTAAGATATATGGGAGGGAAGGAGAGAAGGGAGGGGAAGGTGGGAGAGCGGGGGGAAATAGTTTGGCAAAGGAACAAAAGGCAGGGCTAATGATAACATGAGACCTTGAAATGGGAACAAGGAGGAACGAGGCTTCATCCCGCTTCTCGTTCAATCTCCATTCCTCCCTTGACCTCCCCTTTCTTTTTTAGCGTCTCCCCTCTTTTCTGTCCTCTCCCTCACTCGTACTTTCAGCACCCTATTACGGCAAGTGCTTGTTGTCTTTCATGTGGAGTTCATGGCTGGAAATGATTAGAAATATCAAACCACTGAAGGGAAGAGAAGGGGAGGGAGGGTGAAAGAGACAGAGCGAAAGAGATTGACTTCTATATTTGGAAGAAAGAATGCTAATATTATTAATGAACATAATAAGGGAGGGTGGCCACTAAAAACCCAATTTCTCTTTCTGATTCCCACAAATGTGCAAACTTGTACATGCATACACACACAGCAGGACACATTAGTAGATGTTCCACACTCACAGCTAAACAGTAAAATATACCATAGAGTTACAGCTTTAGCCCGTGGAGCTGAACATGCAGACATGTGGTACGTGTTAGGAAGTTTATCTCTGGGCTGTATCATATCTTAAAGGACACGGGAGCCGTTGTTCAGGCATAGTCACAAGTCTGTTCCAAGGTCAAATCATCTCACATTTATGTCTGATGTTTTACCTTCCAGACACACCCAGAAAAATCCTTTAGACCGAAATGTGTAACTAGAATAGGAGATCCTCAGTGGTGCAATCTCTTCTAAAACAGAAATCTCCAGCACTATTACCCAGCAATTATACCAGGTCTGCACACCAATACGCCATTAGTTCTATAGATCAGAACAAGCTGTCATCTCTTATCTGAAAATAGGTAAGGAAGAAAGGTGGGGGAGTCGACTGTGAATGGAGGTCAAAAGTCAGATCAGAGGGAGTTAAAAAAAGCTAGTTATAGGGATGGACAGAGGGATAGAAGAAAACAATAGAGGGATGACATCACCTTACTGGACTCTGAAGAGTGATAAGAGATGTGGGAGTTTTAGATGGTAATGATACTATCTTGCGCAAAGCCCCTCCCCCACCACCTTCTTTTCAAAGTGAATCCTGTGGGCCTTGACTGACAGCTGGCCTAATCAGCGCAGAAATCAGCCCTATTTTTTACTTACCGTTAAATATTTATAGCCATTTAAACCCTGTCTCTCTGTTTGTGTCCGAGGCCTCAGCGAGACCCACTCTGGCTGATGCAGCAGCTGCCAGCAACAGATCTGCATACCTGTGAAATACCGGGGATTTTATTGTCGCTATCTGCTAACAGGGAAGCTAATGAGGAGCTTGGGGTCAGGTGTCAAAGTTGAAGGGTGAATGTGCACGTTCAACCCCCCAGACGAATAAAAATTGTCACTATATATTCACAGTTGTGGTCATTAAATGGACTTAAGCCTGCACACGATAGAGGCAATATATATCAGCTGAGAAGCACAGTTCTTTCTTTAAAGCAAATTAGGGAAATCAACATTATGCCCTTGTAAGTGATCCTTGTTCAGCAATCAAATTCAGACATTTGTGAGCTTAATGAGGCTCGACGCTATTACATTGTTGATGAACAGTGCAACTGTTCTGTTTTATGTATTCTGAAAATAGAAAAATACTGCAGAAGTGAAGCACAAAGCTGGTTACACAGAGAGAACAGAATGTATGAAAGAAACATTTTCTCTAGGCCATCATCTTTGATTTACACAGTGAGGTCTGTCATATAAAGTGAGCAATGATTGTCACTTATTGTCTTCCAGTTGTAATTTTGCTGCAGAGATAAAGAGAAAACAGTAATTAAGGAGTGAGAGAGCACAAACACCAACTGGAGTTGGACCTCAGACAGGGGGAGTGCTGTCTCGGACTGTCTGAGTTGCTGGGTTTTTTGGATGAATGAGTGGATGAATGATTGAGAGTGAGTGGCCCATGGTTGCCTCAGGGACACCACTCTGGGTTATTTCAAATCCTCTAACTAGCTAAAACAGCAGTATGTGTTTAGGAGGATGCATCTGTGTTTCTGCTGCAGCATTTCTCCCAGAGTAGGAGCAGACATCTGTGTGTATATATACATTTTGGGCATTTTGGTGGTTTATCCAATACAAACATGACAAAGAAACGGAGAGAGTGTGGAATCTGTTTTGCTTTTTTTTCCTCCACTGGGACACCACAGGATTTTTATTTTCTCTTTGAGGAGTGTGTGACTCTATGACCACTGTTAAGAGTATATCATTGGGAGCGGGCACTTGGAATTTGAGGGTTAGCATCTTGTTGATGGTTATTGTTTCTAATTTGTATTTCATGTTCAAAGCATGTCTGCATGGAAAGAGAGGGAGGGAGAGAAAGGGAAGAGGATAAGAGGCTAGAAGATGGTTCATACTTTAGAGCTAGAATAAATTCTATGGTCTAATCTGTCTGCCATTTTTCAATATGGGTTTTGAAAATTGGCAAATCTTTGAGTGTGTGTGTGTGTGTGTTTTGTGGGCAGACACAGTGAGCAGTTCTTATTATGGGTATTGATTAGTCCATCTGTGAGAGCAAAAAGCACACAAAAGAGGAGATCAATGTGATTTGAACAATCTACCATGAAGACAGCTGCTCAAGGAGAGGAGAAAGTCAATGTCAACTTCCTCCAGATATCTAAAATATTCTAAATATTATTCTGTCATCAGCAAAGACTTCAAAGTCTTATCAAAGTGGTTTAAATAAAGTTAAGCTTTGAACTGGTAGTGGATCGGGTACGTGCTGCTGAGAAACCATCGGTTATCTTCATATTTACATTCTGTGGGTGAGTTTTTCCTGATAAAGCAGATGTTTTACAGTCTTAGAATAAACATTATTACCACCGTCACTATAGTAGTCTGAGTTGTTTAGACAAAGTTTTCCAATCTGTGGCCAACGGTCCTGCCCTCTCAATAACATGGTTCAGGTTGATACGCAAATAGAGATACACACAATACCTTCTAAACATGTAACACAAAGGTTCAGGCTTATCCCTGTTGATTGCACGGCTTCGCTCCACTAAACCAAAATAGTGTCTCTAAGCCTATGTAGCCCTCCACCCATTTAGTCATGCTTCCTGGATGTGATCCCTGAGGCCACGGGACAGTTTCATCATGCCCTCGTCAACACTGAGCTCTAACACTGAGGACAATGGATGTAAATGCCAAATAATGCTGAATTTTGGTTGTAGCAGATACATCAACAGCCATAATGGTGTTTTACCATCACCATTTAGATTTCGGAATTGTGGCTGCGCCATAATTCAGTCTTATCATTTACTGACTTTAAGTGACCTCATATTGTGATGATATGATCATATTGTTTACCGTTGCTGTCCACAATAATGATTGCAAGCAAATTGTAAGTAAAAACTAACAAAATGAGTTGCTGAAGGCTTTGGTTTGCACATTTGAAGAGTTTTGTCTGATGTGAAAAATAAAATTAGATTTCCTTTGCTATTTTCCAAATATAACTGGCTGGTAAAACATCAAGGCAACTTGATAATTTTGGATCAACTGAGTCTGGCCACTAGACAAAAAATTGTCTTGTGACATTTTCTTCTGAGGCGCAGACTTGTTTGAGCAGAGAACCCAAACATGACTCATTGAAAAGCCACAAACTTCTCTCTACCACTCCCCCACTCTCCACCAAAAGCTCAAAACATGGCAGATAAAAATGGCTGACCTCATACAAACACAGAGGTAAACTCCAAAAATAATTTGTCGCTGCCACAATGATTCCTTGTGTCTTACGCCTACGGCATTGCCATGGTTAAAGCATTGTTGCAAGTTGCCAGATGGAAGTGTTTAACTCAAAGACTTATTACATTATTTATCTATTACTATCTCTGCCCAGGGACTAAGCATACAATAAATCTAGCCAAACTTGAGTTAAAGGATTCTACAAAGACATGTTTCCAATTCAAACTAAATCACGGGTTTATAAAGTAAATCTAATTGCAACCAAGAGCAGCAGCCTTTTTTTAGACGCATACAGGCTTCCAGGCTAGTTGAAGCCTGATTTTCTCTGCGTAAACATTTATGTTTCAGTGTCACTTTATTTCTCGATCTGTAAACCAACACACAGCTATGTGGGAGGTTCACACTAATAAGGCAGGGTGTGTTTATCATTATTAGTAAGCTTGGCCCTATTGGGGACAGAATAAACCACCTTTTTCTGCCTTCCAGAAATGTTCATACAAAGAGCCAATACTCATCTGAGAATACTAGTGTCTGGGATGAGGGTCATTACAAAGTGTGCGTCTGTGTGCATGTGTGTTGGCGTTGTATGTGTGATTAAATCAATGTGAGTCTTAAGGGTCAAAGGTGAGCTAAACTTCCAGCTGCGCCTCTCTATCCTTGACCCCTAGAGATGAATTTGTGTGTGTGTGTGTGTGTAATAGGTGACCCATGACGGTACATGTGTCAGGGAGGGAGTAACACCTGTTATCTTTGTACAAAAGGAAAACATGTGGCAGCCTTGATGACAGAGAATAAAATAACCTGTTTGATGTGACACTCCAGGGTTCGGCAGGGTTAATCTAACTTTTAAAGAATGGCAGATCAGCACACAGATTTACCAGCTGTGTGTCTGTGTGTTTTTCTTCCTCTTTGTCTATTGCTACTTTTTACACCTAAGTCCCTCGCCTACGTCTGTAGTTTCTCCATGTCATTCCCTCTTTCACTTGTTCTGACTGAGGTTAGGCAGTTAGTGACCTCCACCTGCAGGGAAGTGACAATAGTAAAAGATTGCAGGAGCACCCCCTGAGTTTTGAGCTTACATCTGGTGTTGGGTTACTCTGATAGCTGTTGACTGCAGAGGCACAGCAGCTCTAAACCAGAGGCTCCATGTGTGTTTGCATGTTTGGGCACAGTTTTACAGCGAGCCTGAACACTTTAAACTGTAAAGTAGAAAATATGACAATGTGGATCTGTAATATAATATATATATCGCCATACGTTGTATATATCATTATAAAAGTCTTAAAAAAGGGTGAAAGCCAGGTCAGGATAAAGATTTAAACCACTAACAAGCCTGTATGACAGCGTTTGTAACGGCTGACTCTCACTGTTCCTGCACTGCAAGAATTCACTATTAAATTTAAGTGAAAACATTTTAGATATGAGCATTCTTTTGCTTGAAATAAGCAACTTAAATCTAAATATAAGATTATCTCACTGCCATATCGTTTTTGTAATGTGTCTCACAGACCCCATTAATGAAAATAGGCAGATTTACACCAACACAGATGTTTTCAGAATTAAATACAAGATTTTTAAACAAGATAATATAATTGGTTGGCAAGTTGGCAGCATTCCAACAAATTTACTTCAACTCCAATTTTGGTGATGTTCATGTTCACATTAAAATTAAGGTATGTATACCTTCTATGAAACTTTAACAGCCATTTATAAAAACCTTTTAAAACAATTGGCTGGATAAAATGAAAACTAGCAAGTTGTCACAAAATGCTAAAAACAAGGTGATTGTTCTCAGATCTCATAAAGGCAAACTTGGAAACACTCAGCTAATCAAGTCAAATTCTGTGGGATATAACCATATGTTCTGTAGCTACAGGCACTATCTGGACCAAGACATCCATTTTCATGTGCAGATGATCCAAGATCGACAAGACTGGTCTTCAATGAACCGAAGAGAGCGCACTTAACCCCTCTCTTCATTACATTACACTGGCTCCCTGTTGTCGCCCGCATCAAGTTCAAAGCAATGCTCCTGGCCTACAAGACCACCACTGGTTCTGCACCATCATATCTTCGGTCACTAAAACAGACCTATGTTCCTGCCAGGTCCCTGCACTTTGCAAACAAACAACGTCTGGTGCTGGCCATGCCAAAAAGGAAAAAAATCACTCTCGCTCACCTTCTCTGGATCCGTTCCACATTGGTGGAATGATCTGCCTGCTCCTACAAGATCAGCAGATTCTGTAGCCACCTTTAAAAAGCACCTGAAAACGCATCTCTTCCGTCAACACCTAACTGACAATCACTAACTTCTTCTTCCTTTCTATCTCTTCTCATAAAAAAAACCTTCCTATCCTTAGCTTTATATACTGTGCTGGGCTTTAATCAGACTAGTTTTTGATGCACTTTTTGTTACTGTGTGTTGTTACAATTGTTTCCATTGTCTTCCTCACATGTAAGTCGCTAAATGACTAAATGTAAATGTAATTTTATCATTCAAATGTTTCCATGCACAATATAAACATTTACATTTGCTGAAGGTGTTCTTGCCTGCTGCTGTTGATGCCTCAGTTTTGTTGCTCCCCTACAGTTGTTTTTGTAATAAAGGTCTTTATATTGCAGATTTTCACAATATACAAAATACAAACAGTACTGTATGAAAACTTACCCAATTTGTCCACCCACCCACCAGCCAGACCTACACAACTACATTAATGTCAGTCATTTTACACACTTGCCAAAGAGGGGCACACAAATAGACAGAAGTCAGAAGTTTATACATATTATGGGTTTATATTCTCTGCTCCCATTTTTCTGCAAATGTCAAGAAAGGCTGCCAAATTGCATAAAATCTCAGGACAGACCCTTAGAGAGTATCTTATCTTATCTAGCTTGAGATATTGCATCATATTTTTGATCCAATGAGAATGCATAGGAAAAAGAGAGCCTTTCCACCTGAACAGTATACATCGCCTGTCTAACCAGGCCAGCATGTTGCACTTATAAGTACCTAAATGCACAATCTCTGGAGCAACACCAAATAGAGCTCTTATTTGGTGAGAAATATGGGGAGACTTTGAAAAAGATAAAGGAATAGGTACATTCATCTTGATGGTGACTGATCCTTTCACACAGAGAGAGCAGAAGCAAATCCCAACTTTTCATGTCCTGTTTTAGGCAGAGTATCAAAGGCAGGAAGTTAGCTTTGTAGAAGTCTCCATGGTTATGTGTAATCCAGATTTCCAGATATTTGAACTTTTTTGTGTTGACTTGAAAAGGGGTCAATTTAAAGGAGATGTTCTTTGCAGATATGTTAATTGGCACTAACTCACTTTTTTGAAGGTTTGTTTTGACTGACAATGGAGCTAAATTGATTGCGCAGTTAGGAGTAACAGGCAGCTATGATAACTGGATTAGCCTCTCAAAGACCCACAGACAGAGTCAGTGATGGGTCACCCGCTCGGTTACTGTTGAGAGAAAACATAAAGACATTCTTCTGTCTTCATTAATGCTCATTAGCTTCAGGGTCGACGGCAAGATGCAACTTAACACAGTTAGCAAATTTAATGTTGAGAAGGTTAAATTACTTGGGTCACATGCGACAACCTGAAGGTCACAAACTGCAGCTGCTACACATTGTGTGTGGTGTCGATTTAAAGACGATAGATACTGTTAAAACACATTACTCTCATTAACCCCCCCCTCGGTACCCCCC
>CM022491.1:8571295-8602665 GCA_011952105.1 Coreoperca whiteheadi
CCCCCCCCCCCACACACACACACACACACACACCTACTCATGCAAACTATGCACTCATACAGACACACAAACTGCTGAATGGTCAGCTTGCAGTCAAAGCAATTACATCTTAATGAATTCTATTGATTAACTTTATTCTGCTGAAGGTTCAGGAGCCAATCCCTTGTCTGCCCTACACACACACACACACACACACACACGCCTACAGTATAACTAGGTTCTGCTTAATTGACCGACAGAGACACAAAAAGTCTCCATGTGTATGTGTGGGGGGAGGATATTAGACACTGCAATTACATATTCATAGACAGCCTGAGGGGGTGAAAAACTAGCTTATCCTTGTTAAATTAATTTCCTGACTCCACACATGTGAGGGGATGTGAGGAAGGGGTGAGAAACACAGTCCTGATTCCTAAAGCACCTGTTAAATCACAGTTCGTGTGGGACCAAAGCCTGATACCCAGAATTTTGACCGTGCTTAGAAGTGGCAGCCAAGTTATTCTCGGGATAAACTGTTCTGTCTAAAGCTACTTTAGCTGCTTAAATCATTTGTCTTACTCTGTTGTTTTTCCTTTATTCTGTCCTCATGCTTTTCATCTACTCTCATCAGTTTCCTGAGAGAGGATTAAAGTTAATTGTTCCCTTTGGTCGGCAACTTTCTCTCTCATTTGTTTCTCTATCCCTCTGATTTCAGCACAAACAAAAGACAGTCAGTGTGGACAGTGATGGCTCAGCGAAACAGCAGGGAACCTATCAGATTAAAGTGAGCAACAGAGGCCTCAAAAAACCCAAAACAAACTTGGTAAACCAGGTTGTCAGTGATGTAGAGCATCCATTAAAGACACATTCATGTGTACAGGGGTAGCACACATGTGCGCAGTCTTCCCTCCCCATTATCATCCCATCCTCCACGTCTAGCTCAGCCAACTGGAATTTCCAACAAAAACAGGTTGGCTAGGCATGATGCAGCCCTGGGGTCAGAGACACAGCCAACTCCTGCAGGGAGCAAATCAGGCAGTGATGAAGAAAAGGGGAAAGAGAGTGAATATGAGAGAAAAAAAAGAAGGAGAAGGGGGTTAGTGTTGCACACCTACAGACATGTGGAAAGAAGTCTTAAATCAGCTACACGTCCGCACTTCATCAGTCAGCTCACTGGGAAATGACTTCTCAACACAAAGACCCACTGCAAGCACTCTACAGCACAGCAGTAGCTACAAACACAAACACTGCAGACATGAACTGGGCAGACAGGGCCTGAGCCACTGATTACTCCATTGTCTCCAATAAAAAGCTATAAAAGCACACCACAGGTATTCAAAGGAATGTTGAATGCTTAGAGAGTTTTGCTTTATCTGAATGTTGGGAAACTGAAAATCTTAATTGTTTGAACAGAGGCGAAGAAGCAGAGATAAGCTGGAGTGAAGATTAATTTAAAGCTGAATAGTCTCCACATAGAGAGACTTTAGCTTCAAAGAAAGAAATAATGAGACTCTAGTGACTCTTATTAATTGAGGGGTCTTTTCTATCTTCATCACGCCATATTTCCTGCTATCTGTATCTTTGCTGCTTTCATTCACTGTGCTGAATCATTACCACAGCGTCTCTGACGTCATTACAGCAGAGCGAAAAAATAAATTAGCAATGCACTGATTGCCTCGTGCGGAAAGTTTTAGCTAATTTAAATTCACAATAGATAGAAAGATATGCCGTCACACTCCACAAGAAATGTAGAAAATGGTCAAAGTTGGGTAGATTTGACAATGTCAGAAAAGAGAAACCAGCAGTAACACAGATGTTATTTCCAATATTTTCAATGGAGTCCCCATCTCAGTGGACATGTTCAGCTGCACTCTGCTGTGTAAATCCTCATACACATGTCATTGCCTTTCCAGAGAGCACGAAAGAAGGAGGTGTAAACAGAAGTTGGGACTGAAAAGGGATGAAAGAAAGATTCCACTAATGGGTATTGTACTGAGAGATGAGGTGATGATGTGCAGTGAAAGTGCTGCATACAATATGTGTCAGGAGGAGTGGAAATTGTTAGGATAAGAAGTGTGTGTGAGGAAAGGTGGATAGCAAGCGAGAGGTTGAGAGATGAACTAATGTGGTGTTTTGGAGATGTGAAACAGAGGGTTTAGGAAGACAAAGCAGAGGGGTTAGACAGAAAGTCAAAGAGAATTAACACTTTGCCCAATAAAGATGATGACAGAACAGTATACAGTTGTAATTATGGTTTAATTTTAAGAGTGCATGATATAAAGTGGGACTCTTCAGATGTCAGTTGTCTATTTTGGCATAATTTTCACCTATGAAGGAGAGGAGGACAGACGATGAAGGTTGAGAGGTTTAGCTGGGACTTAGAGGGGAGATTAGCTTAAAGTCACGGGGTAAACAGACCTCCAACACAGTAAGCCAAGGGGTTCAAGGTAGGAGGCGCTGACTAAGATTCACTAAGCCACACAGTAATGGGAAATGATGGGGTCCCAGCTATCACATGGCTGGTCACACCAAGGCTGCCTGGGAGAGAGGTGAGAGGGGGCGATGGAATGGGGGTGGCGAAGATTATTACCCAGATCAAAGCCATGTTTGAGTGGATTTGGATTTCAGAAATGGGAAGAAAACAGGGGCAGGGTGTAAGATGAAGGGAGGGCGGAGATCTAAAGATACAGTAAACACAATTTCAAAGAGGTTAAAGAAGCCTTGTTAAATCAAAACCTAAATCTTGTTTTACAATTGCCTTCAGTCATTGTGCACCTCAAGCCCATATTATTAAGTAAAAATACACTTATATGGGCTTGTTTTCCTCTGTAACTAAACCCCTAATACAGCATTCACCATTTCTTTCAACATGCACCTGCTATGACAGATTTGCATCCTGCTGCCTCCCGTTCCCAACCCCCACATTAATGCACTGCTGCCAAAAACAGCTTCTGCCCAGGCTTCCTCTCTGTTTGCTTACCCTTTAATGTATTTACTTGACCTCCAAGAGGCATCCATGTGATGATGTTTTTCTCACCCCTAAACTCCCCCCTCAGCTCAGATAGCAGCATCATACCTTAGCCAGCAAGCAAAGCTCACAATCACAAGGGTCAAATTTAGCTCAGCTCAGCACTTACAAAGGAGAATGAGAGAGGGGCAACTGATACAACTGCAAAAGAAAAAGTGGGGTAACGTACAACGCCAGAAAGAGAAAGATAGATATAGAGGGATGAAAATGACAGAGGGATAGAGGTATACAAAGTTTAGGGGAGGGAGAGGAAAAGGAGGTTGTCGTGTTGTCTTCCAAGTCTTATTGGTTTTCTCTTTCATTACAGACACTGTGTTGACTCTACACACTGCTTGCTCCCTGTGGATTAACTATTCAGCCTTTACCCACACATACACACATAATCAAGCTCTAACTCATATGCATACTGAAACATGCAATAGGGTATATGTGCAAGCTTTATTTTGACATCATATATAGCAGTGATTTAGCTCATTTTTCATTGATAATGGCAATTAAAAAGAAAAAGTAACTTCAAACGGGACCGTATATTCCCATCCCCGGCATGCAGAGATTTGCCTCCATGTGACTAAAAAGTAATCCCTCCTGTGTCTCTTATGAGTGAAGCATGAAAGAAGAACAACTAAAGGAAAAGACAGCAGCTTCTTGGAGCATGTAGAAACAAAATGCTCCTGTAAATGTTTATCTCAAACACATTGCTCCCCGAGGAGCCAGTCAAAACAGGTCCGACAAACCCTGTTAGCAAGCCACTATAGACGCACAATGGCATCTTGTGTGTGGGGGCCAACTAAAACGTTCCCCAGGTTCCCCCTTTATTGGCCCATTTCTGCACTGGCAGGGTATTTCCCTTTAAACCTGCTTCCTTTTTATACCTCAATTTCACTCATCACTTCCTCCTGTCCTCTTTGAGTCCCGTTTTCGATCCTTGTCACCTCGATCTTCATGGCCTCTGGCTGTCTCTACCCATCCTGTCTCCTGACTCTTTTTTATTGACAATTTGTCCCCACTGGCTGGAAGTCTTAAGGCAACGTGTGCAATATTCTTTGCTGAGAGTAAAACCAGGAAAGCCTGGGTAATTGTCTGTTTAACTGCAATGATTTGTTTTGATTTTTCCCACTTTTGTCTTTTATTTTATTTGGTTGCAATCCATCTCTACTTTGGAATTTCAATCCCTCTGTCCATCTCCATCTTCATATACGCTTCCGCATTACAGATATGTACATTTTTTGATTAGCATTCTTTTCTGTTTTCAGTTTCGGGCACAGTTTACCGTCCGCTACTTCATAGACAGGGTGTGTCACATTCATTTCTGGATGTTCTTTGCTACAGTCCACTCTCATTTTGGTTTTGACCGAGGAAGAGAACCAAAAAATATTTCTGGTTGATTTTTATTTTATTTCAGTTGCTTTAGGGTGCAATGTGTTTCCTCTGCTGTACATTCATTCAGAAAATCGGACAGATAATCTTCAGTGTCAATGTCCTTCCCAAAACACACACATACAGCACACATGCACCACACACATACTGTAAACAATGATGAATAGATGGAAAGGTTCAGTTTTGTTCAGGATTTTCAGCAAATTTCAGCTTTATTTTGATATATTCTTTGAAATTCTGATCAGACAAACATTCTACAGTATTACAGTTGCTATAGTTGCTATGTCGCTCAGGGCTAAAGATCGAAAGCCTTGAATCATTTGAGCCTTTTATTTCATTCTAATGGTGACATTGGTATTTGACTTCAATCTATATGACATTAACCAGGTTGTGAAATGTCTTAGATTACCCTTATTAGGCACACAATCTAACACTGGTGCAGCAGATGGCATTCCTAATATGAACATTTGCATGTGACATCATCTGGCCCTAATGGATAAAAGAACAGCCAAAAAATCCTTTTAAAGCAGGAAAAACCCTGTTAACCATTCATTCCTTTCTCACTCCTATCACTGCCAGGGCTTTTTTATCCCCAGTGTTCTTAATCTTTGTTTTTCCTCTTTTGTCTTTTGCTTCCCACTCACCTCCTCCCTTATTTTCTCCATACTCCAGTCAGTGCCAGCCTCTGCTCCCTTTGTTCTCCAGTAGGTGTGGCCGATGACAGAAGGCTAGGGGGCAGTAAACTCAGGCATTGCTCTAACACTGCTTCACTGATTTGCTGCTTTGATGCTCTCACTAATCTCCGGTACTCACTGTGGCAAATACTTGCACAGAGCTACACAAGCTGTGACTACACACATGCACACAGGCCTGCGCACACACAACTGCTATGGACAAAGGATAAGGATATGAACATATCCAGGCTACAGTATGTACAGTGAGAGTAAACAACATCACAAAGGCATACGCAGAGTTCTAAAGAGGACACTTGCAAACTTAAACACCTCAGAACAATTTCTGTACAAAACAAAGCAAAATCTAATCTTTCCATCAGCATAATGCATATTGGCAACTCATATTTAGGCTTACAACAGCACATCGCCAGCTGCAATGCGCCTTCCATTAAAGAACTGGCTCCATCAGTAGATACTGTGTTTCCCTTGCTCAGTGTTTCGCCAGAACAGAGAAGAGAGCAGTGTCAGGTTCAGAAAACAAAAAATTAAAAAAGGCTGAGTGGAGCCACACACACAACCCCAAAACAGTTGATTACTTTGCTTAAAGTTACTCATTGTCTTTGTCTCTGATTGGGCCATCTCATATTTAAACAGACTGAAACATACTAATGCACAGAAGAGTTGACTTCTCCCCTCATATAACTCCTGCACTGAACAGCACAGTATACAAATCACAAAGAAGGATATGTACTTAAAGAGTTCTATGGCAAGATGAGCTATCCGCCATTTGAAAACACTTATAACCTTTATAACAAATGTATGACTAATAATCTGAATAATGGAACAACTGCTAGGACACTGACAGCACTGGTTTTACTGAAATATAATGAAAATGTGTTACAGCTGTAAGCAAAATGCATTTTTCTGAAACTGAATGAGTTGAGTGACTATTTCAGTGCCAATGGACATGGTCACCTGATGACATCCTCAATTCAAGTCTTGGTGCTCTAATTTGCTCTTTGGCAGAGAGTTGTTCTTTCTCTGTCCACAGTTATGGAAACAGAAGAATGTAAATCCTGTCTCTAGGTGGATTTTACCTTGAAGTCCAATATGAGTAATTATTAAAGTCAAAACTGTCCTATTCTATAGTATTATAGAAAAAGCTCAATTGAATTTAATTAAATCAATTTTTTTCTGTCATAATGTATGAGCCATTTTGGTCATTCAGGCCCTTGACTTGATGCTGATGAGCCCATACGCAATCAAGTCAAATGTTGTAAATACAATGAAGTAATGGTTCATTTGCATTATGCCAAACTTTATGATTACATATGATGGAGGCTAAAATCAGCCAGGAAGATTACACACAATCAGTGCATCATTGCTACGTGGCACAATAAGAATGTTTTCATTAGACCGTTTCCCCAGGCAAGATTTTCAGGCAGAAGAGCACAACAATTTTAACATGTAAGTCCTTGTCATTAACCGTGGGTTCAGTTTGCTCCATATCTCTGGCATGGGAGTGCGTGCTGGATGAAGAGCAGGACTAGATTAACTTGTCAGCAGTGTGTTAGTTAGACCTGTCCCTTTCTGAGCTGCCTGCATCATGTCCCGTAGCACGCAGCTAGTCTTTGCTAGTCTTCATCACACTACGCAGCTGTTATAAACAAGGCTCTGGGCCAGGTGTATCATGTGATTTCCCACTCAAGCTCTACAGAGGGATACAGCCTTACTGGCATGACTTAATTCAACAATGATGAAACACAGCTAAGTAGAGCACCATCGTTTTGTCATTGTTGAGTATTCTTGAATGCTTGCCTTACATGGGCTTTGAAATAAAACCATAGACGAGAGACAGAGAGGCAAGCTGTTAAGAGTTGGACTAGAAGATTCATGCGTTCCTCTGGACACACTAGACCACCCGGCCTGTGGCCTTTGATCCACGAAAACATGAAGATGCCTGATAATCCCTGTGAAAGCCCTTCTTGAGATCTCACCTCTGCACATACACACACACACACACACACACACACACACACATACGCAAGCACAACAACGTCACCGAAGAGCAACCCTGCCTGGTCATGTGACCACACGAATATCCGTTACGGCACACATGAGACATGAGAGGGGTTAGAATATTACATCAGTCACTCTTGTGCTGTGTGTGCGTGTAGATCAGTCCAAATGTACACTTTCAGGTATTCAGGCATTCATAGAGATCAGTATAGATTTTACAGCGTAAAGGGGTCTAGTATGTTTAGTATAGTATAGGCAATTTTAATATTGACATTTTATTATTTTATTTTAATGTAACAAATCCTAAAATGCTGTGAAGTCAGATATCAAATTTAACATCACAGTACCTGTGCAATACCTACATTTTGTTTTAAAAAAGAAAATATGGTCGTTATCTTCTCCCTATTCATCCGTTTGCCATAAATAGTTGACCTAAATCACTGAATTACAATGCAATTGGACATTGTTACATGCCACTTAAATGTGAGATACAGGGGAAATAAGTAACATTTGAATTTTATGGTGAGCTATCACCATGAAGATGGCCAGATGTGTTCCAAGGGCTGAATGTAACCCTTGTAACATGAGTTCATGTTTTCCTAATGTTTATAACATTATTTATAGTGTATAAAAACTGCAAAATTTTATTTATAAAATGAATTTAGCCTGATCCTTCAACTTTTAACCTGCCCTTGATTACTTGGTGGGTAAGGGGTGGATTTCCAATCTCTTGGACCGGACACTGTGGTGTGAGATGGTATTAGAACCAGGACAGGAAATGATGCGATAAACCAGGATGTTGCACTATTGTTAGGCCCCAAAACGGAAGTTCTGCTTGGAACGATATGCTCAGGAACTGGATTTCTATGAGCACATGGAGACACCAAACACAGAAAACACACACACACACTCTTTCTCAACATAACACTAATCTATAAGTGATATATCCTCTAAGGAACTTGGCTTCAACTTCATATTGAATACTAATCTACAACGTCTGTAGTTGCTTTTACATGTATTTGATTGATAAAGAAATAAAACAATCTGCTGCCGTAACAGCAATGACAGAGCTTTTAATTGACATTCCTTGTGCTTTGTAATGTAACAAGGTGCGAACACTGAGGTTATAACTTAACATACTAATAAACAAGGCCAACAATGACTTTATCACCACAGTGACCCAGTTTAAAGCATTATAAATCAAGTAAGAATCACATAACAAAATAATCATATATACAAAAACTCATATTCATACAGGCCTATGATTTCTGGCTAAGGAATAACACATTTAACACATTTAAATGATCTTATTCTGGGTAATAAACATGATTAAACAATGATAGTGAAGCAAATTGTTGCCGCAGCTGTTTGGTGAACTTCAGACATTATGGTAACTTCGCTAATAAGGAAAGAAACCAGGTGAGCAGGTGATGACCACATCGATTGATAAACTAGATTTTTCATTTACTCACACCACACAATAATTATTAGAAGCACACATGCACACAAACAATTGTGTCTTTATTTAAAACTCCAGATTGAGGATGACAACACTGCAGTTATTCTGGCCTGACTCAACAATTGCTAGAGTTTGCTGACAGTGACATATATTTCACACTTCTCCTTCACAGATTCAATTAAACCTTTTTACAGTAACGCCCCAGGAGAAACACGCACATCCCTCTTCTGTGATTTTCAACCCACCCCTCCTCCTCTTGTCCCTCCTGATACGCACATAAAACAAAATGTTTTTTTCTCTTACATTTGAGTCTCCATGTCGCATAGCATTTATTTACACACTACTTGCTTAAACTTCTTATCAACATTACAAATTCTCACACACAGACAGAATGACAGACATGTAGAAAATATAACTGGCATACACAGCGTGGAGCCTTCCAATGGCTTCAAGCATACCGATGTTTAGCTGCAGTGTGCATGCGTTCTGTACATCTTTCTCTTTGCTTCCGCTTTGCTCAAACAGATCTGCCATTTCTATTCACCAGACAAACCTCATGATGAACAAGGACAAAAAGGAGGCTTGTCATTCAGAACATGATTAAATGGGATTTTTGCATGCTAACCACAGCGACAAACTGTGTGTCTGCACATGTGTGTGCAGGTTTATAAATGTATGCGTCTAAGTGAGCACCCGACAGTGACAGCCAGACTGTACAGGGCGTCGGGGAATAGGTATGAAAACCAATTTCTACCAGCCATGACCAAAGCTCTGTAAAATAATAAAGAAGAAAAGCTTTGCAGACAGAGGCTGAGATGAAATAGGCTTTTCAATGGTTCATTATGGGAGCCGACTCACAGGAGAACACATCTGGATTACTCATACAGCCTTAATCAAACAGCTGGCCACGAGTATGCCTGGTTCAGAAAAAAAACGCAAGGTTCATATGTCAGTGGGAGTGTTTGCATGTGCGCTTTCATGTGCATCTTGTTTACAATTAGTTTCATAATGTAATGTGGCTAAGTGTGTAAAAAATTATGCTTCAATTATGGTGAAAGTCAATGTAGAGATGGTCGAGAACCCTCCTTGGTGTGGTTGTCTCCTTTTTTGTTACTATGGCAACATGATAGTTACACAGAGAGACCATCCTACTCAAAAAAGCTATGGGAGAGAACTGGGTCAGATAATATTAGCAAATATATTTCATTTCCTTTGGTTGGTTGTTTTGCCTCGCTTAGGTTTTACATGAGTTCAAACACAAATTTGTATGATTCAATTAGGGATATTTTTCTACAGTTGATAACACATCTGGCACAATTTAAATGGCCTTGATGTGAATACCTGTGAATCTTGTACTTCAGCAAACATGTACTTCAATATTATTAGCAACATATATAGGCTCCTTCCCAGTGTGTGAATGAAACTTTGCCTCCGATGGGTCTTGTTATCCAAGGAAACAGTGGAGATAGAAATGTTTGTTTGCATCCCTACCTCTCTATATCCCCTTGGGGAAATGTTTTGACTGCTCTGTTGATAATACATAACACAATATTCAACAGTTTCTCACTGCATGTGATATTCTTGGACACCTCAGTCAATTTTTTCAAAGGAGCTACAAGGTTGTTTGAGGACTGATCCTTTCAGTTTTGAAACTTCCAAATCAAAGGGCCTCCCTCAGCATGGGGCTTACTAGTGAAGGAATGAGATACGAAACAGAAATGTAACACAACTTTGATTTCTTCACATGATTTTGAATTTTGGAACACAAGGATGTCTAACTTACATGACAGAAAACTCTCTTTTCAAACACCAGAAGTCAACCTCAGGCAACACAGAGCCAGGAGGAACTGAACGGGTTGATTTGTCATCAGAGTTTGGGAGCGAGAGAAGTCTTTGAAGCAAGGGCAATTCCAGGTAATGATTTCCAGAGTGGCTAAGTTCAGAGAGATGGGGAATAATCCTGGTACTTGACTTGCCAAGGTTAGAGCTACACACTGCGATGCACTTTCTGAATAGCAGACAGATGCTACAGCAAGTGGAAATGTAGTATAAACATCCAGGGTCGCTGCTTTGATGGCTTGTGTCTGGTTTTGGGAGGGTGGTCTTCTAAACTGCCCCTTCATACCGCCACATGATCAATAGGCCTGTAAATGTTTTAGTGCTGGCGCTACAAGGGGCATAAAATATTGACGCGACAGAGTGAAACACAACCTCGCGGGATGAGGGAGGGATTGTATGTGTGTGTGTGGAGGGGGTTGGGGTAACACTAGAGAGCCAGTCAGCATTATACACTACCCTATCAGTCACTCTACACCAGTGTTTGTATGAAGAGCGAAGGCTAGACAGGGAAGAGAGATTGTAAATGTCGGAGCAATTTAGCCTAAAACGTTTACATTAGTTTACACTGATCTTCAAGTTGGCAAGCAATTGGTTTTCTGATAAAAAGATAAACTGTATTTAATTTTCACCATCTCATCAATAACACTTGTCTCTGTCATAAGCATATACAGGTCAACTCATATGTACTCACATGACTATACACAGAAATACACCCATCATAGGATATTCAAAGAGATTATGAATTATTAGTTTACATATAAACCCTTACATAGCTCAAACTGTGGCATCCCATTCAACAACTGATGACATGAGAGATTACCTTTAACCATTCCTGTTCTACCTTCCTGCACACTTACAAACACTTCAGTCAGCTCAGGCTCCAAATGATTTACTTCAACGTATATACACAAAATGAGCTCAAACCCAAACATGGCTTCTCATACACTCACTGCATGCACTGCACACACATATACTTCTGGTAACTTCTAATGCAACCAATGTGCCAAAGCAGAGCTGACCTCAGGTTACGACGGGTGTTAAATGACACATGGGCATGAGTGTCTGGAAGTTGGGACTGAAATGTGAGTCCAACTTTATGACAGGAGTAACATGATAGGCTGTGTTTATGACAAAGAGCATGCACCGAAGAGAGGGATCTCTCTTCAGGAAGAAGCTGGGCAGAGGGAGATGAGGAGATTAAAAATGGAAAATTTCAAGGAATATTCTGGTTAATTAAAGCTTGGATCTTATTTTTTGTTGTTAAAGCATCATTTCTATTGTTTTTGATAACATTTCACATCACTACAACAAAGTCTGACAGGGCAAGAAACACGAGCGATCAGACAGGTAATAAACAATCCCCCAGGTGAGCCAAATGTATTTTCAAAAGAAAACAAACAATGGTACCCAAGTTGTAATAAACCAGAATTTTCCTTTAGCCTGAGAATGATCAGAGAAGTGAATGTGTGCAACCCCTTTCGCTGCTCATGTCCAAGACCACGTTCCATTTCTCAATCTATGGACTTTGCTGCAACTCTCTTAATGTGTGACCCTGTGATTTCCTCCAGCAGGGACTCAGAAACACAAGCACATGTTCATTTTCTAAAAGCATGTGACACACTTTATCTGAAGACTAAAACGCACAGGTCTAGTTGTGAAATTTCTTGACCTTTTGGCTTATTTTTCACACTCGCTGGAATGTCATTTTTCTGTTAACAGCTCAACTGAGCAGCCTTCAATGTGCTGCATGTTCATATTAACACTGATGACAGATGAGAGCCAACATCTAGTACTTGAGAGAGTGACAATTTCCCTGATGCCAATGCATGACATCCTCTACAAAATGAGTTTACGCAGGCATTATGGCCATTACACCTAATCAGCATACAAATGGCTGTGTATTGTTTCAATCCAAGTAAAAGACCAAACCGGAGTTTCAAACCTTTTCCAGTAAATGGCATCATTATGTAACAATGAGATTTGTCTAAAGGTTTGAGTCACCCTCACGTTCCCTCTATGTGTGCACATTATGAGAGAGACAGGGCTGACAGATGGCTTAGGGTCCAAACTCACCACCTCGCGTGAGTAGCTGGCCTCAGACCCAGCTCTCACCCCAGTCTCTGCCCCGGGCCCAGGCTTTAACCCAATCAGAGGGATGGATAAACCAGACACACATATGTGGATATTTACATACATCTGCTAAATCTATCCCTTAAAGGAGATAGGAGTTAGAGGATGAGATGGACAGACAAATAGATAGACATGAGGGATGGAACAAACCAAGACCAAAGAAATTGGGAAAATATGAATTCATAAGCACTGTCTCGCTCTAGTTTTCTCCAATGCCTAAACCAGATCAAAGTCATCTCCTCACTTTGTCCTTGTCCCCTCTCTTCTGACCCTGCAGCAGTTAGTTACTGCAAATTCAGAGGAGTAATTAGACTAATTTCCTCACAGCTGACTCACCCTGGAGGTGGTCAGTATTAAACTGTATGCCAGATGGAGAATACAGTGCTACAGTGCTGAGATCATTGTTGATAATTCACTTTTTCCCACCATTCAATACACGAACAGTAACACTGAGTGATGGAACATGTGGGAGTGTTCGTGTGGCTCTGTATGATTGCTTCCAAGTGTTCGAGTGAAAAAGCAGAAAAAGAAAATGGGGCAAAGATGGCCAAAATATTCAGCTACTTATCACAAATTACTTTTTTACTAAAAAGGAAAATTTTTCTCATTAAAAAAACTATCCGCCGATGCACAGAAATGACAAATTCAAATCGTGACGAGTGGAAAAGTGGATGTCAAGTATGGAAACGATTAGCAGAATAGTGAAATACTGGCATTACAAAACCACTGCACATATGCAGAACCCTTAGTCGATATGCAGCTAACATTCAGCTACACTCCTGTTCAGATTCTTCATCACAGAGAAATTAGGCAAGCAGCTGTGCTACACTGCCAACTTTACCGTGACCAAAATGGTCTGAGGAGACGGAGTGAGACGGAAGGGGGGTAGGGGGTGTGAGGAAGGAGGGGAGGTGCCTCATGTGATTATAGTAGCTGTAATCGATTACGACACTGGAGTGAGGTCGAGGGGGGCACTGAAGTTAAAAACAGGGAGGGGTGAGTTACATGAGATTCTGACCTTAACCTCATAGACCCTGCAGGGAAATACTACGCAGACCCATATGTGTACACAGAGACCCTGAGGTTTACTGCATGTGTAAACACACCGCATACAAGGTAATTTATTTATCATTTTAAAACACAAGGTTGTATAGTGAAATGAAAGTTTGTAGTCCCTTCATGCTACACACATATAACATAACAGATAGTTCAATTCATATTCAAATAGGCCAACATCTAAAATTGAATACTGTACTGTTTATGGTGGTATCGTTATTGAAGTCATGCGTGCGTGTGTGTCTGGATCAGTGCACAGGTACGATAAGACAGACAAAGTGAGGGAGAAGAGCACAGAGAGGAAAAAGAACAGACCCAGAGACGGAGACAGAGTGTGGATTATTTGAGACCTGTCCACAGTAAATCACAGTAATAGTTCTCTTTGAAAATTCCTATAAGAGAGGACCAGCAGACCAGCGGCATGCTGGCCAGCTTAATAGCACAGATTAAATCTCTATAGCTGGACTATAAACGGACGTCTCTCTGTTTCCATAGGTCTGCTATAGCCTGTATCTCACATTACCTCTGTCCTGGCTCTGTGGTCTGCTAGCTAACCAAACCTGACGCCTACCTCCTTTGTCTCTCCTAGGTGGCGTTCAGATTAGAGCAGAGGTTCCCAAACTGGGGTCCAGACACATTACGAGCGTAGCTTTTAGGGTCCACAATCAGATGAGGGAACATTTGTCACTTATATTTCAGTCTCTGGAGGTTAGAACAATGACACAATATAGAAGGATGTCTGTTTTAATGGTTTCTGTATACTGTGGATATACAATACCCACTGCTGTTATTTCTCCACCTGATTTCCAATTTTCCAAATTCAGCGCAGTTGCTACAGTCAGAATTACTGGTTATGCCGGTTACCCTTTGTCAAACACAATAATTCCAAAAGAAATGGCTGTAAAACAATGGAGGAGAAAAATCTGAAACATTAAGAAATTAGTCTCTGTACCATAAACATTTGAGCCATTATCTCCAATATGTAATCACATCAGTATTTTTATTTATGTGTATTCATATGTGCAGAGATTTGATCATAGTTCATAATGGACTCTAATGTGCATGTGCTATGGGCTCAAGCTTTTTTGCTTTTCTAATACAAAATGAACAGTTAACTACCTGCCGTAGTTTCTCCAAATCGTGAAATCAGTTCTGCGGGTGATTACATGGAATGAATTTTTAAAAACTGCTTAAAAATGAATCTCGAAGCACATGAGTGAAGGCCATTTATCTATCCGTCTCTGTCTGTTTATTTTATTTACCTGCCTTGCTAGCCACATTTTTCACACTGCAGATCCTGAACTTATACATATACATATACGTCTGGTGCTAAAACAAAGGGGTCTCCGTAGTCTTCCTAAATGCTCACTGCAATGTCTGGTAAAATGTAAAAGCTTCATTTCAAACTCTTCATCTATCTGGTATCAGTATGATATCTTACATCCTAGATCCCATGCCATAACCAATACAGGATTTACTTAAATGTTTTGTGCTCAATTGAGTTGACACTAAACCTGGCAACTCCTGCATGTCAGTTGAAGCTGTGTATTCGTTCACATATTTCTTTTCACATTCCTTTTCCAACATGAATATGAATTTGGGTGGAAGTTGTGGCTAAGCCTCAAGGGTGGAGCTGTCAGCTGTAATTCTGTCACAGGTGTTAGGACGTAAATGTACCATTGTCTCTCATACCTGAGAAACCCCAGTACATCTGAAACAGTCATCCTGTTTTGCCCAGCTGAGCCCAACCCCTGGCTTAGTGCAGGACACAGGGAGAAACACACCCCTCTTCTACTGTAGGTTTCCAAAAGTGGGTGCGACTGATGGCTACATGTTTACGCCCCTGATCCAGGTCTCAGATACCCGGTCCTCCATCACTCCACCCAACAGTGGAATCCGAAGGAGTCTGTCTCAGCCTGGGGACAACCCCGACAGACGAAGCAGTCTGAACTGTGGCATTTTTGGCACAACACAGTCAAGTCACGTCAGAAGCCAGCTGTCAGCCATGAAATGAGTGTGTGCGCTTTTTTTATGTGTGCACACTCCAGTCAAGGTGACCTCTCATTGAACACGATTAAGCCTCTATATTTGTGAGCCTCAATGCATGTGTGTCTATATGTGTATGAATGTGTGTGTAAAGGTCAGCAGTGTCGGGGGGAGGGGGAGAGGGTGCATTGAGCACATACATACAAAAATGTGTGAATGACTGATTTATTAGGTGTATAATTGCCACAGCTCTCCTCTATCTTGGCTGTAGATCTCTGTTGGATGTTCAGTTTGTGTGTGTGTATTCGTGTGTGTGTGTGTGTGTGTGTGTATGTTGGAGCGGGCAATGTGCAATATAGCAGGATTAATGGAACACTCAGCATGCTAACTCCATGCAGACCACCAGCATTGTGTTAACTTCGTATAACAAGATATTGAGAGAGAAAGACCATGAAATCGTGTGAATAGCTGAATATGAGCCTGTTTGCCAGTTCACCTGCACGCCTGTCCATCTCATTTTCGTCTCTCACTCCACTCCTCTTTCTCTTTTTTGTGTGTAAGTGTGTGGTTTTCATCCTGGTTGAATATTTTAAAACCTAAAAGTTAGATATTCTACTTGAAGAGGATCAGGATTTTAGCTTTTATCCTGCATCTTCTTTTTACACTCCCCCCTTAAGAGACTCAGGCATAATTTTATCTGTTACCCTGGCAACTCAGTGTATCTCATTTAGGATTTTAGCCAAATGCTCTCTTGTGCATTTCATGCCTTGCTGATGTAAGTAGAGAGAAGCAAAGCTCACACACACACACACACACAGATATATATACACTCTCAGACGCCCAGAGAACTGTGCCAGAAGAAGTCTTATTCATCAAACCTAACCTTGTGAAAATGTAGACCTGACTATAGTTCTCTAAATCACCAGGATGAAATGGCAGGGGGAAGAAGAAGCCAAATCACTTTATTACACAGTGCACAGGCTGAGTGGTATTGGAGCCATGACTGAAACCAAAATGAGATGATGTGAAAAAGGGCGGTTAGGAAAATAGAAAGCTTTCCTCCAAAAATAGGAGAACCTGTTTTGTTTTTAGAATAAATTTAAATCTAACTGAAGGATATGGCTTAAACTCAGGTGCTCATTGACAAATTACCTTTGCCAGATTCTATGATTTATTTGTCTTATTCTAACTCCAGATTTTCTTTAACTCCCCGCAAAATCTTTCCCATAGAGAACCTACACCTGCTTCAGAAATACTAAATGAGCCACTGATTGGACGTCAAGCCAAGGTTCAAGTCCTCGCTCTTTTGAATCTTAGACCAATAAAGACGGCTCTGAATTCTGAGCCTTAATTATGTGTCTTCAGGGCCGTGCAGCAGGAGGACATTAATTAAACTAAATGATCCTTCCTCTACAAAACATCTCGCAGCACTCATCAAGGAACAAGCAGGAGAATTGCTCCCGTGGCGTGAAATATATTGATGCTCCTGTGAGGAGCTGTGGGCAGCCTGGACAACGCTACAGGGTTCACATCCACTTCACTATGAGAGAAAGGCAGCTGGAAGAAAGGCCAGACTAATGTGTAAAATAGAGGATGTGTGATTGGACTGAGAACAGGACGTCTGCTGGGCAAATAAATATAAAAGAATAATCACCCGCAGGAAAAAAAAAAAGAAAAAGAAAGCGCCCACTCTATTCCATGTTGTAGTTTTCCATTTTGGAAGCAGGACCCTCCCTCCTCCTCCTTCATATTTCACAGACAGGGCTGGGATGGATGGGGCTTTCTAGGGGCACTCAGGGATTTAGAAAGACACACATAAACACACGAATGCTTGTCCTAACATGTACATGCTCATGAGCACTATACATGCTTAAACACACACACACACACACACACACACACAAGCAAGAGACTGAGGCAGCCTGTGAGGTGATTGTTACCAGATGAAGGGGTCGTCCATCCAGCCTTACTCTGAGACAGACAAAAGATTGCACTGACTTTTCCTCATCCTCTCCTCATTGTGTGTGTGTGTGCTTGCCCATATATGTGTGTGAGAAAGAAAGATTTTTCATGCATGTTCAAGTTGTTCTGGGGGAGGGGAGGGGCTCGTGTCTAAAATGAATAAGGTCTAAACCCCCCATTTCTCCATTGGGTTAGCTGGCAGCTGGCATATGTGTGTCCCATTCAAATGGAGTGACATGTTTAATTTGACAATTAAGAAAACAAAGGACTCCATTTAAAGCACAGTTGGAGGCTGTGTATACTGCGTGTGTATGTGTGTGTGCTTGTCAAGCTTCTCAACTGAACTGAAAAAGACAGAAGGGGAAGTGTTGTGGATGCAGCAGCCTAAAACGCTGGAGCAAACCTGCACCGTCAGTTTAGATAAGCAGGAAAAGAAAAGAAGCCGTGAGTAAAAGCAGGCAAGAACAGAATGAACGAGAATTTACTTTTTCTGCTAATTCAAACCACTAGGCCCCAACCTACTGCTGTGCCAGTCAATCTGGCTCATGCGTGGAGTATTTACAGTTGTGGAAAGCAAGCATTACCTCAGTTTACCTCAAAACAACAGCAGACCACAGGGATTTAAAGGTGATGCAAATAAAACCTGCACACGTTGTTTCTTTTCAGCTGGCTGAGGATCGTTAACCTCACATTAAGTCACACTTTAGGTGTTGGAAAAGCAAGCTGAGAGTTTACGCACGTACGCACACGTTATCTGTCTTGCAAATGTGCATGAAATTATGTTATGCAAACAAATTCCACTCGCATGCACACAAAACAGAGCACGATTCCTACACGAGGAGAGCTGTGCAGTATTAGGGCCTGTTTCCTAAGAGACAGATAAAGAAGTTTATACGTTTTTTGGCCTAAAGAATCCAACTCTGTACCCACTTATACGGGACTATGGGAGCTGTTAAAAAAGTTAAATTATTTGTAATTCTGTGTACAGTTTTAAGTTTTTACAACTTGATGAAGAACTGGAAACTAATCTGGAGTGATTGCCTTTATCTTTATTTGTTTTACACATGACCCAAGCAGCATCAATTCCGGCTGTATAGTTTTTTGTGTCGTTTGTAGCCATTTTGACACTCATTCTGTAATTTCTCTCATTCTGATACATTTATAAGCTATTCCTTTTGAAATCGCCTTTAGTTTAAATTTTAATAACCTTTCAAATTTTTCTTTGATTTGTCGTGTGGCCAAAAAAACAACTGCATTCCATTTTTGGTTCTATGAGGCAAGTATCTACATCATTGCTTATCATAAGATACAGACGCCAACCCCACTTCCCATAATTCTTGCTGTCTCCCCCTCTTTCCCCCCTCCTCCATTCTCTTCCTTCCCTGTGGTCCTGAGAGTCCTGTTACCATGGCTACCGCTGAACGATGGCTCCATCCCTTTGAAAACCATCATGCTTCCCCCACCACACACACATGCACGCATTCACATGCTATCTGTATGAAGTAATGGCGATCATCCTTCACATGGGTGAGTGTTCATAAGAGTCTGCCTGCTCCTTTCTGTGCCTAGTTACAATAACATGACCCCACTCTCCCCCTGACAGCAATGAAAAATACCTCTCCTACACACACACACAAACGCACACACACTCATCTGGTCATTTTAATTTACAAAGACAGATAGAGTCTCCTCATTGCAGCCATTGTAATCTAATCAAAAGCATTTCAAGCGCAGCCTCGTGGCATGTTGTGATACCATTCTTAATCTGCATGTCGTAGAAGATAATGTAAATAATGGAGAGAATGACAGTCTGAAAAGAAATATTTATCTCTTTTACTCTTAGACGACCTGCACGTCTGGTCTGCCCACTACTACTCTGTTCCATATCCTATTCTCCACTGCACTGCTCTACTTCTTTTATAAACGTGTGTAAATGTGTGTGCGAGCAAGGTATGAGAGAGAGAAATAGCCTGTTTCAAGGGCGTTCTCAGACAGATAGAGGTGAACTCACACACACACACACACTCACACACACAGGAGTAAGTGGTGATGAATTGGCTCTGCCCCACCTCCCTCTGACCCTGGAGCGGGACACAAAATACTCTCAACAGCCCGCCAGTGGTGTGGGTGTTTACCAATGTGCACGTGCCTGCGTGTTTGTGGGGAAGCTTGTATGCATGGGCATGCATAAATGTGTGTCTGTATGTACAGTATACGTGTGTTTGTGTGCGTGTGACTTCTGAACACCACTTGACAACATCAGAAAGCACTTCCAGCTTTCTTTGATATTCCCCTACAGAGAGTAGGATGCTGGCCATGATACCAATGTCTGCCTCTACGAGAGAGACTGTGCATCACCAACAGAACATTAACAATCCAGGCTGACACAGTTCTCAGAGGTATGGTTTGTACCATCATTAGCAGACACAGGCACAACTATACACTGTCTCTGTTCACACTGTATCTTCCTCACTTCATACAAAAGATACATCACGATAATTCACCTGTGCACTTTTTGTATAACTGCCATTTAAAACACTAAGTGACATTCAGATGCTCCACATAAAGGTATTTTGTGTACACAGTTGTGAAATGTATACATTGCATTTATTATGTATACAGCATGCAATATTTTTGAAATCCGATTCTTCTTTAGCTTTAATTTGTGTTGCCTGTTTTATTGGTCTTGTTTCAGATGAGGTTTAGATGGGGGTGAGAAGAATACCTCTGATGAATCACTAAAGCAAATCCACTGCTTGCAAAACCTCCTTTATTAAGACATGACTAGGAACCATAACAATTTCCTCCCCTCTCTGTGAAAATGAATGAGAAGGACTTCGGATTCAATGAAAAACATATCCCGTTTCATCTTCCAACCAACCAACTGCTCCAACTTGCCACAACAGTCCCACTCTGCTGAGCCATGATGTGAAAACATTTAGCTGTGGTGAGTGGCAGCAGCTAGGACACCAGATGTTGACATTTAAAGATGGCTGGTGCAATTGTGGTTGTCAATTCCTTTGATCCCTTTACATTTACATTTAGTCATTTAGCAGCTTTTATCCAAAGCAACTTACATATGAGAAGGACAATGGAAGCAGAGCTGAGTATCTCAGACTCAGACTTGTGACAGCAGTGTATATCAGCCACAAGTCTGAGAAGAGTTCTCTGTTTACAGCAATGAACACATCATGCTCCACATTCCTTCTCATGTCTGTGCACTTTGACTCGTCTAGTAGCACTTTTACTGCTAAATTCTGCAAGATGGACATGTTGTTTCAAAACCAAGAGATTTATTCCAAGTTGTATAAAGAACTTCCTAAACTGCGCACTGCACACCAGGGTGTGTTGGGCCACAGTAAATCTGATCCAAAACCACAGAGCTGAATTTGGGCCACATGCACCAGAAATGTTGGTTCTCCTAAATTGACATTAAATCTGACACATCCTTACTCTAAAAGTTAAATCACTTACAACAGCGAGACAGAATTCAAGCCAAATCATATGATTTACCTAACCTCAGCCAACACCTATCGCCCAGGCCAAACGCCTGTAAATGTACTCAGTGTGAGGTTAAAACAACACAAAGCGACTACTGTTTCATGTCAGAGAGATTCATCTTGGAGTCTTTACATGACTCCAACACAAACACCTTATGCATGATCTGACTGCAAGACATGCTCCTTTAAAAAAAAATAAAAAATTCTGTCATAGTCCTTACAAGAGCTTTGTCCAAATTGCAGGGTGGGAATACTGAAAGGCCCAGTGACAGGCAGGATGAAGAATCCCTTTTCCTTAATAACGAGTTACAGTATGGTTGGTCTGAAAAAGATAGACCACCCTGAAGCTAGTGAAAGTGGCTTAAAGCAAAATTTTGAATTGACCAGAGTATGAAACCAGCACGCCTTGTCAAGAATGTTTAAACCCAAGAGCTTAGAGAAATAATCGAAGCCATTATTGATGACCAGCAAACTCAGAGGATTGTATTTATAAGTATATTATTAGTGTTAATGTCAGTGGAGCTTTACAAATATTACAGCGAGAAAATGGGAAAGTATATCATAGTTATTTGTACTGAAATGATTGATAAATTAGACCTTGGCCCAATAGGTATAAATTTAGAGAAAAGATAGATGACACTGCAATAAGCACAGTGGTAGCTTCCATAAAGTCCAACCCACAGTGAGCTGGTTGTCAATTTAAAAGGAAAAAAGACACTGAGGTTTATTCCTCATGTTAAGGCTGCTTATTAAATTATTATTCTGCTTGTCTTGCATGGACGGGTTCACTGAGTCCAGGAGGATACAGTACAGAGGCACCTCCAGAGTGTGTCTGAAGATGGGACTGCTTCTGCTGAAGGAAAAAAGGCAGAAGTTTTGGATGGAGAAAAAGTTAATAATCAAGCCCTATAAATACATTTTTCTTGTGTCGATTGATTTTCTGTTCCAACAATTTTATCCCCTTTCTGATCACCTCTTGTCATCACTCTTTCATTCATTCCTGTCCCGTCGCCCTCGAGGCTCAAGGTTTGTACAGTTCATCGAAACAAATCACAGCAGTTGCCCATGCAAACAGTAAGGTTATTTCCACTCCAGTAGTCCTTCCAACCCTGTCTGACAGACCACAGCCAGCAACCACAAACACACATGGAGGCTCACATGCACGGAGGCCCACAATGGAAATAAGTCTCTGACTCTTCTGTGGATTTTATCCCTAAAGCCAATTCACCAGGGTTTCATCCTGTCCTTTTCTTCTCCACATGCATTTATTTAAATTTATACATCTACATATAATGTTGTTTAATAACAAATGTGCACAACGTATATACGTACAGTGAAATGCCCCACTTCAGCCCATGTACAGCTCAGTGAAACCAGATAACAATCAAAAAAGAGGAAGAAAGGGGGAGTAGTGGAGTTTAGAGTGGGCAGGTGGGAAGTAGTAAGATATTCTCTTAAAAGATTCCACTCTGGGGGAGTGGAAACTTTCTCTCACTCTTTCTGGTGTTGCTCTAACCTTTAATAGACATCTCATGGTGAGAACTATCCTTATAAAAGCTGAAGTCCAAAGAAAAGACAATATGAGGTGCACACATGACAGAAATGCATCTGGGAGATGTAAAGAAAGTGAGAGATCAGATGTGGACCATATTGAATATAAAATGCTTTTTTTTGATCAGTGCCATTTCTGTGATCTCGTATAGACTAGGCGAGATCAGCGGTTATACTGTATCTTCTGGCACCATGAATGCAACACTAGATCTGGAATACTAATATGTCCCTCTCTGCTTCTCTCAGCATCTCTCCACATTTGAGTTCCTGAGGTGAGAAGGAAGAAGGAGAGGACACATGAGATGATTCATTTGAGAAAACAAATATCTGTAGCTGCACAGTCTTTGACCCCTGAGAGGAAAATAAATAGTGTGAAGAGAGCTGGGACAGACACAACACCAGAGGAGCAGAGTCAGCCAGATAACCGCTCCGAGGCTGCTGCTGCTGCTGCTACAACACTCACACACAGACACACAAACAACAACTGAAAGTTATGTCCTAGAGTAGTGCAAAAAAGAAAACATAGAAAAAGGAATGAATCGACTTAAATAATTCATATCTTTCAGCCCACTACGACACAAACTCAGCGCTCAGAAATGCCTTGGTCACACCCAACTGTGACTTCAAATCTAACATCTATCTCTGTGTATAGCCGAAATGACAGAATCTGATACACTGGGAAAAAAGCGCTTTCACCACCCTTCACCCCTAACTTATCGACCACCTGCTGTCCCAAACTGCAGAACCTCTCCCAAAGCAAATACAATCTAGAGAAACACAGGAAGCATACTAATTTACACCAACTTAACTCAATGTGTCATGAAATTAGATTAGTGTGACCAAATGAACTGTGGAGAGCCTCAGGATCGCCTGCCGCTCGCGTGCGGTGTGTGTGTGTGTGTGCACTTTTTGTGTGCATGACGTGTGACCGTGTGTGTATATGTGAGTTTGGTCCTTTCACTCTCAAACTCCCAGTGTAGGTGTGAGAATGAGGATTCAAGCAATGAGAGATGAGGCAGTGACAAAATGGAGGCCCAGACAGAGAACGAGAGGACTTCTGGAAGGCAGATAAGTTTGAAAAGAAACACAATGTAGAAGCAGCCCAGGAGAGCTGGAATAGAGAGATAGGCTGAAGGGAAAAGATAGATAGAAAATTGTGCGTGTGAGGAGGATCCTGTGCCTGCAGCTGTTTGATATCTGTGTGTTCCACAGTGTAGCGGAGCTATCTCGACTGTTTTCTTCCTAAAGCTGAATGTGTCCACCTTGTCAGTTTCAGTCTGTGGAAAGAAACTCGCTGCACTACAGACACGCCTTGCAATTCACAAATTTCTTTTCGATACACCAATGCTGAAACAATAAGTTGATTAATTGAGAAGTTGAAAACTAAAGTGCAACACTTTTGATAATGAATCATCTAAGTCATTTATCGACCCAAAATGGTTCCAGCTTGCTGTTTTCAGCCTCTTAAATGTGAGGATTTGTTGCTTTCTCTGATTTGTAAATAGCAAATCTTTGAACTGTTGGTTGAACAAAACAAGCATTTTGAGTATATCTCCTTGGGAAATGGGAAATTGTGATGGGACATTTAATAGATTAAATGATTAAGTGATAATGAAAGGAAAGTGAGTAAAATTCTCATGAGAAGTAAAACTGATAAGTAAAGTGGTGCATTAATACATTTAGTGATATAATATTGGCATGCTTATCTTATGCTCATGCTTATATAAAAAGGTTCCATTGATGCAGAGGTTGTTTTTGAATACGGATTTTATTTATTTCATTAATTTTATTTTTTAGGGACTATAAACACATGAGTGTCACCGCACCAGGACAGAGAATAAAATGATGCATGTTTTGGTCTTCAGAAGAACTGAGCAAAGGCAACAAACAGCACAGTAAAAAAACAATACTTTCCCATACGATAAAGTTGAGAACAGTACAGGACCCAAAAGGGTAAAAGCCCATGAGACATGAGGTAAAAACATAAGGAAAAAAAGCATGGAAAGCGAGATAGTCACTAACAGATGAGCTGAAGAAATGGAATAGAAACCAGTCAGACTGGAGAGAGTAAGAAACAAAGAGAGTGAGAGAAGGAAACCCCTCACTGCCATATGGTACAGAGTATTGGACTTAATGAGGCATGAGGCCATCCTCTCCACAGAGGCATTGGCCAGTCAGATCACACATGAATGAACACTCTGATAGGTTTAAAACACAACATATGCCAACAGCTAGTGATATGGAACCAAACTACTGCTCCTGAGAGAAAAATAAAGACAAAAGAATGATTTACCCAACCAGAATCCAACGCCCACCAGATTCTGATAAGAGTTTAACAATTTGAAGCTGATTGCTACTGAAAATATTCCAGCAGAAAGAGAGATATTTTCAGATCAGCAGAGAATTTTGGCTCTGAACTGGTGCCTTGCCGCTAATATGACACATAGACTATATAGTTTCAGTCTTGGTAGATTTGGCAACACCTGTGGTAAATGGAGATAACAGCAAGTGTGTTTTACTTAAACAGATCCCAGAGTTCCGCAATTTACATTTGTATCAACCACCGGGGGCAGCAAACATGCCTTGAGGGGCTACTAAACAACACCCCCAAAGACAATGTTACCATGCTGATGCTTAGTAGGTGTAATGTATACAATACCAAGTTCACTATCTTAGTTTGGCATGTTAGGATGCTAACATCTGCTAATTAGTTTTAAACATAAGTACAGCTGAGGCTGAGGGGTGTCATTAGTTTTGCAGGTATACGGTCATACATCAAAGTATTGGACAAATTTAATCCATCCAATAGTTGTTGAGACATTTCATTTCAGTGGCAATAAAGGAAAAGTCAGGGGATCTCCAAAGTCAGTAGGATATATCTTCTAGAGACAATAAAGCCCACCTTACTATGTAGAAAGTTTAGGGCCTGAGCGTAAAACCAAGATGGATCTCGTTCATGACATCTGAGTCTCCAGTAGCAAACAGGTGATGAATTCACAGTGAGTGTTGATGGACATTATGAGAATAGTTTGCATTGCAGACACACCATCCTGATCCCTCATCACACACATCCTGTCAACATCGCTGGCAGCTGAGAGATGCGTGAGTCGCAGAGCGAGAGTGGGAGAAAGCGACAGAAATACAGAACCAGAGGGAGAGAGTAAGCGTGTCAGAACACGGGCCAGCTGTTAACAGCAAGAAACGATTCACCAAATTTTAGCTGGTATCTTGTTTGTGTGTGAACCCAACCATTTGTCATCACCGATCACCTGTTAGATACAGCTGAGGCATGTGGTGAAAGGGATCGCTCCAACCTGCAGCCTTTGTTCACTCATCAATCGATCAAAATTAAACACACTGACAGTTTAATTAAAACACACAAGATAAAGTTTCAACAGAGCAGGGCCATATTAAAGCACATGTGCCACTGTACTAGATCAAGCAGAAGGGAAGACTTCAAGCCAACAATAAATTTTCTTCCCCCCACATTTTCAAGCTTAATAAAAGCTTGAGTGTGTGTTGTGAGTCTGGGCTGGAGGAGAGAGTGCAAGCTCCAAGTGGAAGCTGTGGTTTGGTCTGGCTATGGTTTCCACGGGGGCCAGATTCAGCGCAACACCAGCAGGAGACTGGTCCGGTGTTACAGGAAGCTTAAGCTGAACACCATCCTTTTTTCAGTCGGTCACCTTATGTCTCTTGCTCTATTAGTTTATCAAATGCAATTAGTCTCAGTGTGTATGGGTGTGTGTTTGTTTTAAATATGATTAGTCTTTCCTTATAGAGCCATATAGACTTTAGCCACAGGGTCCCAGACTTTGGACTTCACACGAAAACGGCTGATTGCTCTGACAGGCAGACATGCTGTGTTTATTTAAGTGGTTTTGCAGGAAGTTCAGGAGGACTAACTCCACCTGTCAAAAGAAACCTGTCTCCTTTCTTTCTGCTTTCTTTCTTGCTCTGTTTCAGTCACCTTCATACCACACTCACACTGGCCTGCTGACTTTCTCATCTTTTTTTACCTGACTACCAGTAAGGCATGCTCAGTAGGTGAGATAGTCTGTCTGTCTGTCAGAAAATGTGGTCCAAGGCAAGATATCACCACATTTGACTGGTGAGACTACATTGAAATCAGCACCATGGTGGTCAAAAATGTCCCCTTGACCAACAGTTTGGTGCATGACAAAGTATCTCAAACAAGAATACCTAGATTTCCATTAAATTTTCTGTGGACTAAATGTGCAAATCTAATTTAAGGGGAATATTGTAAATACATTTAATAAGCACATCTCTGTACCCCAGAGGATGCAACATTTCTATCTTGCACATTCCTGAACCACTCTTGCGAGATCTCAGGTCACAATGTCAACTTTACAGGCGAGTTAGATCATAATCTGGGGTACATTCATGTTCCTTTCAGGATGAACCCTCTGAATTTAATGGCTCCTTCCTGCTAGTGCCACCCTTATGACAAACTTAATTTTATCCCCAGCACTAGCAAAGATGTACGAATAGCAAAATCATCATTTTGTTTTTCATTCTGTCCAGCATTTTGTGCCGTAAAGAAATTTCCAGTCTCTATGGGCCCCTAGCGTGGCTTCCAGGTTCTATTCATTTTTAAAGCATGGTGTCAAAATGTACTCCACCAGCAGACAGTGCAGTACCATTATACTGTTATACTGTACTACGATGCCAGCAAGCCATTCTCCATGTCTTTGTACATCTCCTGGCTGAGCATGTCTGTGTGTCTGTCGAGATGATTGAGTGTTGTTTAACAGGCTTGACCAGGAAACCACATGCTGAACATCACAGGGGAGATGCATCACCTGGTGAAAATGAGTTTTCGGCCACAATTGTGTACACAAGTACACATACACAGATGTATGACGTACAGGCATGCACTTGTACATTTCGCACACATGCAAACTTTTGTTTTCTGTTTTGCTGTCTTGTTCTCAACTATCTAATTTCTCCTTTTGTTGGGGTCCTTTTCTTCTATTCGTATTCCATTTGAATTTTCTTTAGTCTTTAGTCAATGTTACTCCTAGCTTGCAGCTCATCTTTTGATGTCTGTTGGTACTGCATTTGAGCCTTGGCAAGAGCATGTGCATGTCGCTGCTTGTGAGATCAGCAGTGGCTTCCCAGTGGTCAGGTCATGCTGGAAGTGAGCATGTCATTGGATTTGATAGACACTCTGCAAGGCACAACCCACACAGGAAGGAAAATACGCTTAAGACTCTGAAAAACACAGATTTACCCAAAAAGAGCAAGAAACCTGAAAGAAAATCATATCCACGCAGTGGCTTTTGCACTCATTCAAACAGGGCCCACCCAGATCATATGATTCCAGCAAAATATGCATGCAAATAAGAGTTTTTAAACAATAAAAATGCTCCACTCTTAATATGCTTGTCACTTTTCATCACCAGTAACAGTTCACACTGTTCTCATGATCTCTACCTTCTCAGGATATGAACCTGAATCAGATGGATGTGCATGCACACACATACACACACACACACACACACACACACTGAGGCACCATAACCTCTACTGCCTGGGAAATACTTTAAGGAAGCGGGGGAAGAGGAAAGCAGGGAAACCAAGAAATAAATAACTCCTTTGTGTCGCGGCTACATAAACACTGCAGTACATTACAGATTGCTATAGTAGCCGAACTGATAAGAAACTTCCTACACACTATTGCTGCATTTATATGTGTGTGTGTATATGTGAGTGGAGAGGAAAAGAAACCAAAAGAGACATCATGAGAAAGATTAACTGAAACATAGTGAATAGTGAACCTGAAACTTAGGAAAAACTACGCCTTACCTTATGTGTGTATGTGTCCCATTCCTTCAAACATTTCTGATAACATATTTCCTTGTTTGGATATTAAACATTTGCTAATTTTCCCCCATTTTTACAGTGTCCAAAATCCAAACTGAGCCAGCGAGTCCAGTATAATAATTCCTTAAGCCAAATAGTGATTGTTATCTATTGTAAATATTGGTACAATTCTGAGAACATTCTGCTTTCGTCTCGACTCTGTTAGGAACGTGACGAAACCTCACAACCTCATTGTCGTGCCAAATAACATCACACAAAAATGTAAACTGGACCTACTGGACCAGCTGACCCAATTCTTCACTTTGTCACTATCTTGACAGAGTAAAATACCAAATGCTCCACAATCTCGACAGTTGGTTGGCAGGCAAATGGAGAAAATACAGAACAAATCTGGAACGACATCCATTAGGCTATGATGTCAGGTCTAACATCATTTGTGTGTGTGTCCTATCGGAGTGGCCATATTTTCCATTGGGCCAGAAAAAAACTCCAACTACCATTATCCTGCAAATAGCAGCCCCTGTGGGGAGACTCTTGCCCGGAGAGTCTTGGCTGGGTCCGAGTGAGCCTTGAGGAACGTGCCGGAATGAGCAAATCAAGCCTTATTCACTCACTCTGGCATACTGGAAAACCACCCGTGATGTCTGGCATGGGATTACGCCTGCACCTAGTGCCAGAATAACTGCCGGCTAGGATTAGAAAAAAACGACTAACAGTTGATTACAACTGTTGCAACCACTGGATTTGCAGTCCAGGGGGTTCATTCAGTTGGCTGAGGGATATAATAATTCAACAGAGCAGCCTAATTAGGAGCAAATTACAGGGTTCAATAATTCAGCAACGGACAGCCTGTATCTGTGATTGTAAAGACACCTCAGAAATAAATCATGTTAAGGCTGTATTTATCCACGTCTCTTTTTTCTTTTCTCAATCCTTCCACAGGTCAATCCACCTCTCTTCCTTCTTTTTATTAAATTTTCATCTCATAGCACTCTTCTTCATTAACCTCCCTTACTTCCCTTGTCTACCGTCTTCCTTAAGGAGCAGGCCCATATGCCAGTTTCCACAGAATACCAACCGGCCATCCTTTCCAAATACATGTTAAATGAAGCTGCAAGAATGTGAAATTCCACTATTTATCTAATTCCAGTTCAGTTGGTATGATTAGGGGTCCAAAGCTTTTTATTAGAACCACTGCAGTTTTAAGTTCTATCAGCAGACGTTCTTTAAAATGCTGAGAAACAGAAATGCTTCTTTTTCTTCTCATCCACCAATCTGTAAAAACAGTTGGTCTAAACGGTGCATGATGCCAAGTTAAGACATTGCTGGAAGAAAAACAGCCAGTCATCCTTTTTCATTTCTCAGGAGAGGTCCTCCTTATACCTGAGAGCTGCTGGAATCAAGATAAAAGCAAGAGAGCCGAGCTGCCATGAGATACCAAAGGCTCACCCTATGCTGATGGCTTGGTTACCATGGCAACCCTACGAGGTGAGAGAGAGGACATCACAGCATAGAGTAAATCTCCTCACAGTAGCTTCAGGAATGCAGGTGAAGCCTCCCTCCCTTCCTTTCTCTTTCTTTGTCTTTTTTTCCTACATTTATAAATCTTTTTCCCTCTAAATGAACATGTTGAATGGCTTCACTTCTCCTCTCGTAGCCCAGTTTTTATGAATCACATCACAATGCATCAGTGCTTCCAAGTGCACCATCCTTTTCTGAAATAGGACTTTGAGACGGCTTTTCACTTCAGACGTGACTTTGATTTCCACATTCATTTATATTGATGTATAAATCAGGGTTTTGTCAGGGGAGTAATCAGAGAGGGCTTAAGGGGAGGGTGTGAGTGAAAAGAGAGAGTGAAGAAAGAGATGAGAGGACAAGGGAGACAGTGAATACTTGGTTTTGGCCGCATGAGTAGGACAACAGTCTACAAGATTGAGCACCATGAGAATTAAAAACGACAGTTCTCCTACAAAATAAGTAGAGTGTAAGAGCAGGATAAAAGATGACAAAGAGGGAAAGAAGGCTGAAGGCAGAAGGCTGGAGAGAAAACTTCTTTAGGGTTCCACTTACCTCTAAGAAGCAGGTCCCAGCTGGGGTGTTCTCCTTGATGGAGGCATTGTAGAAGTTGCTGGAAAACACGGGTGTGTTATCATTAACATCCTGTAGCACAATGTCCACCTTCGCTGTGGATGACAGTGGCGGGCGGCCGCTATCCGTTGCAACAACAGTCACACTAGGTGCCGGCTCTGATTCGAAATCCAGAGCCGTCGCTGTGGTAATGATCCCCGTGACCGGGTCGATGGAAAACCAATCAGAGTGAGTGTTTTTGCTCTTGAGGAGGCTATATCGGACTTCCCCATTGGGGCCCTGGTCCTTGTCCCTGGCAGTAACCTGGAGAACAAAGGAGCCAGGATAGACAACCTCAGGAATCGTGTGTCTGTAGGCCTGCTGGTCGAACAGAGGGGGGTTGTCATTTACATCAGTCACCTGAATGGTGAAAGATGACTCCGCCCTGAGGGGAGGCGTGCCAGAGTCTGTGGCCATAACCCTGAGGTCATACGAATCCCGTTCCTCTCTGTCCAAGACCTGGTCAACATATATCAGGTAGATAATGCTGTCCTTGGTTGTAAGAGCAAACTTCCCATCACCCCCCTCGAGGGACACATTCACGTTGGCATACTCTCCATAGTCTGGGTCAGTGACAGATATCCGAGCTACGTACTGGCCTGGTTGGGCCCCTTCGGAGATTCTCGGAGAGCCGTCCTCACTGAGGAAGATGATGGTCATGGTGGGCTGGTTGTCATTGTAGTCACGAACGTGAATGGTCACAAATGCATTGGTCACCTAGGAAAATGGTGCATGTTACTTAGTGCTCATATCAATTTCTGTCACATTATAGTAGTCAACTACTAGGGATCATTATTTTGTTTTAAAATTAAAAATGTCAGTGTTGTGGTGTGGTA
>CM022491.1:8604282-8632303 GCA_011952105.1 Coreoperca whiteheadi
TGATAGCAAATGCTTACACACACACACACACACACACACACACACACTTACATGGAATGCATGGGAAACTAAGTCTATAGCTGCTTCAGTAGGGTCTTTATGGGGAAAAGCAGTCATATAAGACTGTAAGCTTAGCCTCTATGTTCCCCCAAACTCTAAATCAAGCAAAAATCCATAAAGATAATATCCTCCTCATGCTAATGCTAAATGAGTCTTATCAGTCATAGACTTTATCTAATCATGAACAGATATATACTGTAACACCGAGTCATGCATCTGGACTGATGCATGACTTTGCATATTTTTTGCTAAAAAGTGTTTGTGTTTGCTTTAACCCGCCTGGTGTGCCAGAAGCGTGGCTATGCCTCATCCGATAGCATATTGTCTGCAAGAGAGTCAATCTAAAACTCATCTGACACTATCCAAATTATCCTGCACCACCTGGTACTTCCAGCAAGTTAAAACAAACACCAATAATTATTTGCAAATGGTATTTGACCCAGGTTTGACACACTACCTTTCACACACTACCATAAAATACCCTCATAACTGTTCTGGCAAATTTAACCTGGATGGCCACTCTAAACTCTCATGAGATAGATGCACATTTTACCCCTTGATGAGGTCTACAAATATTTAGATTATGTTCAAAAATGAGACCACTTGTTTATGCATGTTCCTCTCGTATTTATAGGGGAAGATTTATTGAGCGTATAGCTCTTCAAAACATCCTGAAATAAGGAGGACCATCCAGCCCTGACATAACTAATTCATGACACTTGGAGACCAGAGGGATGCTACTTTAACAATCTTCTATCTTGATGACAACATTAACTCCTAAACTCAAGTCCTGCCTCTGTTAGCTAATGTTTGATACAAATGATCAAAACTCTAAATGTGTGCTGCAGGCAAAGGTCCAGTAGCGGACAGGAGGTTAGTTGTCAGTGAAGGGCTTTTGGCCTTTGCTGGCCAGCCATATTCACCAAGGTAATTGCTCCCCCTGTGCATGTATAATCTGGACAGTTAACTTTAGGAATGTCTTCCACCTCAAGAGAGAAAGCCAGCCTGCTGCCAGCTGCAGAATTTGCACATACGTTGTATTGAAGTATTCACACTCACACATGCAAAAAGATCATAGACTGACCTTCTTGCAGGCAGATGGAAAGGCTGACTGCCATTCTGTATAAACAATAAGAGGATGGATAAACAGCTTCTTTCTAATTGATAATCGGTCATCAGAGTGAGGTTGCACACAGCAGTAGGCGTATATTCACTGTATGAATCACCATAGTGGTGACACAAATAGAAATGCTGAAATGTTTGTTTGTCTTTGAGCTAAATATAATTAAGATTTATTCATTTTCCTGTTTCTTTCTAGTTTCTTCTCAAGGCTACGAAAGATACCTTTAAGGTGAACTCATTTCTTTCTTCATGAGTAACGCAAATCATTATTCAGATCACATGCATTGATGCTTTTGAGCAAATACTCCTGAACGACTATTTAGATTGCACATGACATATAAAGAAAATCAAAACAAGATTTTAAATCTAATGAATCCTCCTGCAATTGTCCACCTCTCAGCCTTTCTACTGACCCTGACCTCTGTGGTAGTTTATGGGGCCTCTGAGGAGGAGAGATTAATAAAGTCTATAGCTCTACTGGGACAGGGTGAGGGACACTGATACTGGCCCCTCTGGTACGGTCACTGACCTCTTCATGTGGTCCAGACGGCTGCTCTGGACAGTTGCTGCAGTCCTACACAAAGAGGGAAGCAGAGCTGAGACTGAGCAAAGTCTGCATACACACCCTTCTTTTGTTGCGTTTGTGTGTGTGTCAAGAGCAGGAGAAAAAGAGAAAAAAGGGAGCAGTTGAAAGGAAAGGTCTGAGAGAGACGAGTAGGGATGTGAGAATGAATAGAGACCCTTCTGCTGCTGGGAGGGAATCTCAGACTCAGAGCCTTTGGGGACCCCGTTGTGACGAAATGAACCCACAGCACAGTTCCATAATGCTGTCATTGAGAACACCAGGGAGAAAAAAGGAGATGGAAAGACTGGATTGAGGACACACACAATAGAAAAAGTTACACTCTGAGGAGTGATTACAGTTTGCTTTGGCTTCACGGCCTTATTGTCTTAAGGGACCACTGAGCTGTGCAGGCGAAACTTATGATTGAAAAGCAAAGTAAGAAAGGCTGTATTCCAAACTGTGTGAGTGCGTATGTGTGTCTTTTTACGTCCTCTCTCCCTCATTGCTTCAGATGAGCGTCAGCGAGAGGCTATATTGATGAACACATCGCACGGCTGCAATCTGTCACTGTCAATGAGCAGTCAGTCCATGACATCATCTCCCTTTTGACGTGTGCTGTAATACACTTGTGTTTACCCTGGAAAACACAAGCTGATGAGGAATGGAGGGAGCAAGGGCTAAAATATAGCTCATGCTGAAAGGATACTGGCTTGAACAGATGGTCAGTGGAATAAAATACAGCCACCTGATTCGCTCCCTCTAGTGGTACTCTCTATAAAATTCTGCTAATTATGATAAATTATGTTTCTAGTAGTTTATATGAATTAGAGTTTCTCTAATTTCATGTAAAATGCAAAAAAATTACATAAAATAATTAAAATGCAACAAACAACCAGTTTCCACCTGTCTGTCTGGTTGCATGGGTTTTCATGTGTGTGTCTTTGTACGCCTGCACAACACATGAGCATGCAAGTGACATCATCTTTGTGCGACCACATTGAGAGGCAGGGCAGACCCGGAGGGCTCCATGCAGTCTCAGCCAAAATTATTATCTGGCATTGAACCCCCATAATCTGCCTCTGCTGTGCACAAGCCTCAAAGCCTCAAATACATGGGCCTCCACTCTTAAGTGCTATTACCACATAATAGAAAACCATAGTGTTTTCTATAGGATGGGATCATTTAAAGCAGTACAGCATGTGTATGAGGATGTTTGTGAGTGTGTTTATGCTGTCGCATCTCAGTTGTGAGGAATAGCTTTTCCTCATGCAGTGCCAATTCAAAACAGGCCTCTCTATCTTCCTATCCCTCCCATGTCTGTCCCTCCTCCTCCCCTCCACCATCCCCTCTAATGGATTTAGCAGATCTAGTTGGGCACGCCATAGCTACCCATGGCCAAGCTAAACAGGACCCAAAGTCACGAAGTTCCAAGTAAAAAATGGCCACTCTTCTATCTCAGCCATGTTTCTTGTGTTTTGATGGAACAGCCCAGGGTTGCATTTAGCTAGTTCCTCAGCGGTTGAGAGGTCTGGCATTGCCTGTAGATAGTTGGCAGCCACTCCTTCAAACCAGCAACTGCTTCTGTGTCACCCAAAACAAACACTGGCCAGATCCTGTGATTGATATTAAAGTCGGACAGGGGAAAAAGTAACGGAAAAGGCTGTCAAAATGAAAATACACAAGTTAACATCAGAAAAATGTCTACCATAAATACAAACACTGGACACAACCTTGCCTTCACATATTCAAAACCCCAATTGCAAAAATAAGGTTTATGCAGGATTTTTCACATCTTGCAACAGCTTTCTTGCAATCCATGTCATGCCTATGGTGTTAGATTGTTTTAGTTTTGATGCCATTTTAAAGTGTAAAAGAAAATCTTTTCATGACAGTTCTCAGCAAGTATACAATTACAGGGTGCCTAGAGCAACACCAAGTCTTTAAATGACTGAGAATGAAAGGTTTGGCCAGGTTGTGGTGAAACAGGCTGTGGCGGTCTGCAGCGGAAAATGCTTTGTGCGAAGAGGGAGGGAGGGCTAAGAGTCTGGTGGGGGGTAGAGGAATGCTTTGCATCTCAGTTTTCATGTTGTTTGGGTTGTGTGTGTGTGTTTAGGGGGACGACAGCTATGATCCCTGTCTCCCCTTCAATTGCCTTTCCCTGGATCTCTGGATATAGACGTTCCGTTTCCAACGCCAGCTGTCACCAGCACTATGAGCATATGTGTGTGTGCACATTTAAGTCCCCTTCTATGCACAGACTGTATAAGAATGTTTCCTCACTTCCTCGTCTACTTTTGGACTTTTTAGTGTGGTATCAGTTTCAATTTATTTAAGTAACTGACTCAATCAAAACTGAATCGACCGTGATCCAATGATTCTAAAGCATCATAGCACCAGCCCCTCAGACAGCCAGACAGCCACTGTCTGGACAGTTTCACACACACTGAAATATAAATGCACGTGCTGCACCAAAGCACAATCAATATTAATATTACTATGCACAGAGAGAGTTCATGACTGGTTCATACAATTGGGTTACCTCACCCAGGGGAAGCAGCAGTAAAACCTCTCACAACCTGTGAAACACAACCGATCTGGTTTGTGGAGACTGGTAGAGTCTAAGTAAGTACGTTTAAATTAATTATGATGAAATGAGGACCAGTTCCTTGGCTTCTCTCAACAGTACCTAAATTGGTTGATCTGATACAGAGTGTCAATTAATCCAGCCACAAATGGCCAAATGACAAATACCTACCGTAAAACAAATCTCATGCAGTTGATCTATCATCACGTATCTTATAAAACATAGTTTCTCAAATCTGATCATTAGTTGCATCTTTTAATTTCTCTCTTAATTGCTCTTATCTAATTCATATATCGTATCTATTCAATATAAGTGATTACAAACTCGGGTACAGAGACCCCAAGCTGCTAACATTTTTCCCAGTTTACCTCAACTCTGTGAAATCCTTTGTTTTTAATTCTGTCCATGAAATGTTACTCTGGAGTTTTATTTTATGACTTATTTCCTACATAAATGTCCATGTCCGTGACATCAGTGAGGCTGCAGAGGGTGGGGGTGGGGAGGAGAGGAGGACCACGTCATCGCAGACTGGTCAGTTCACAGTGAGAGTGAGCCTCTGTGCCAGGAGCCTACGGAAACTTAAAGTTTGAAGTTCAAGTCCACACTTTGTTTCCACGTTGAAGTTTTTGAAAATGATAAACTAGAAGACACAAGCCTTATTCTCTGATCAAGGAATTGAATGTTTGAATGAACTTTTTTTATTGTTCCAATCCAAAGGTATTTGGAGAGTGAGATATTTTTTCATGGTTTGGCTCCATACTCTCATTTGGATGTGAAACGATGCGATAAAAATGAGGTTAAAGTGCTGACTTTAAGTGCTGTTTTATTGTATAGACATAAAAGACCAGCCCTGGCTGTACATTATGTGTCCTTATTTTGGGGTCAGTGCTATTTAAAATATTACTCAATAAAATAATTTGTGGTATGTCGCAACTCATTCTTAGCATGCTAGAAAACCTTCAACAGATGCTAAGTGCACTTTGCAGCCATCGTGCATCTTAATTCATCTGAGTATTGAGCTTTGGACTATTGTTGTCTAATTTATTCTGTAGTGTAGCACTATTACAAGTCATGAGTGGCTGAAGTTATCAAATCAAGCTCAATTCACTCTGTGACATAACTTTAAGATAGGCATGCTATACTTTTAATTTCTGCATCTCTCCACTAACTTTCTTACTCATCTCCATGGGGATATCAGCTGGGGAAAAACAACTGCTGAAGACTCTGAAACTTTGCAACAGCAGCATAACAATTCAAAGCTAGTGTGATGACTCAGATTTGTTTATTTACCCACACAGATGCTGTCAAGCTGGAATATAGTCACACACTTACAAACTGCGCCAGGTCCCCTGTGACAAAACGTCCTAGATTTTACTGCCTGACAGGACAGAAGGAGAAAGAGAACAATACAGTCAGAGATGGAAGGAGCAGAGGAAGAGGTGGAACTCGAGATGCAAAAGAAAAGTGTAATTCTGAATGAGGTTGACAGAGAAAGAAACAGGAAAAGACAGAAACATGAAGAAGTTCAACTTCTGAGTCTGAGTGAGTGCTGAAACACACACATGCATGCAGACTCACATTCACACACATAAATAATGTACCCTCTGGACCTTCAGTGAAGCCATGGAGCAAGTGAAAACACAGCCGGCAGTGATCCACTAACCTTCAAGGCCACAGAGCAATGTGAATGTGTAGTGAGTTTTGTTTCTCTAATGATTATGTGTGTTTGATTGTGTGTGTGTGTGTGTGTGTGTGACCATTTGTTTTTAAAATGGAGAAAGTGGGGAGGAATTCAAGGAATATGAAGACAAGAAATATTAAGATAGCAAAACAAAGAGTACAAGGCCAGCAGAGTCAAAACTAAAAAAAAGAAAAAGGCATGGTGCGATGTCCCTGAAGGTAAAGCTGCAGCTGCCATCTACCATCACTCATTGCCCCTCCCCATCAGAGCATGTTTAATATCCCACAAGGGCAAGTTGTCGAGCCGAACCAAATCCATGACTCTCTGTCAAACATCATTACCTCACTGGTGAAACTGAGATAAATACCCATATAGTGGCTCAAGCTAACGGTTTCTCTATACATGATTTGCATTTTGAGTTCTTTCTAAGAGGGGAACACCAACTCAATCCTCTGTGGTGAAAAGCAGAACACTGACTGGAAGTAATTAAGCACCAGGAAATATTCTAATAATCAGTGTTGAATGTGGAAGACATTAACATGCCCAAACAAGTACTTAATGGCTTCGTGTGGCTACACATTGTGCTACAAACATGCAGTATGCATCGCGCACACACAGTTATGGTTATTTATTAGTTATTTAGATAGTTATTTTGTTATTAGTAAGTATTAGTAGAGTATTATTAGAAAGTGTAGATGTGTGAGTATGTTTTGTGGCGTTAAGTGGTATGCCTTATGTGACGCCCTTGAGAATCATTACCTTTGAATGTTAATGTGATATAAATGCAATGCAAATAATCACTAACCACTCTAGAGTTGATTATACCTCAATTAACATTTCAGTTACAATGTTTACCAAATTAATTGTTTGATTTTTGTGCATGATTGTGTAGTACTGGCACACACTTGTAAGGATGATGTGGTAACTTACATTCATTCTCTGTAGGGTTATCATAACCTTAAATGCCTAACCCCAACCTTTAACCTAACCTCATAATTCTAAACCTAAAACTTGTTGTTTAACTTTGTGGGGACTGGATTTTTGTTCCCATGTGGGAGGTGAGTGCCCACATGTGGCAATATGAACTGACTTTTGTCCCCACAATGTGATGAATACATTAACACACAGACACAGTGTTAAATTAGAAGATTGAAAGCATTCATTAATGAACGAACAGCGGAAAAGTTCAAAGACAAAACACTCAGCTGATAGTCAAAACAGGGTCAGGGAAAAGGAAACCAAAGATCAATCTTGTAACTTAAACATGCACCCACACACACAGGCAAGTACACACTTTAATCTCTTTCTGCATTCCACCCGATGAAATAATCAGGGATGTGAGTGACCTAACAGCAAACCAGGCAAAAAGTCACATCGGGTCATGCAATAGTGTCAGAAAACACATAAATATTAATTAAAGTGATAAAAGGTTTTGTTGACGAGTTTGCCAGCTAACAAAGCAACATTTTTTAAGGTAAAAAGAGGTTAGTAGCATTTCTTCCTAAGAGAAATGCTCCAGCCCTACTTTCACTGGGAGAGACTGGGACTTTGGTTCTTCTTTGGCTGACAGATCTGGGAAACTCAAAATCTGTAATTACTCATCTCTAGCTCGGAATATGGGACAGTGACTTGGCTTATTAATTATTAAATTCTCCATCAACTCTCTGGTTAGTGGTGTGCCGGCAGCTGTTCTCCAAGAGAATGCCTTTGTATCATGTTACTCCATTATATTTCTTGTGGTAAGCCTGGGAATTAGGTTTGTCTGTCTTTATTTTAATTTGCTCAGCAGAGCTAAACAGACATCAATACTCATCAGTTAATAATGAGCAAATGAAATCATGATAAAAAAAGACAGAGATTTGATGGATGGGTTTGAGGCGCCTAATGAAAAATTTACTTCTGGACTGATCAAAGCACTTTGATTCTCTGACAGAAATATCAATCTCAAACAGCAAAGAATAAATCTGGAATCTTTGATATTCCTAAAGGTCACTGCTTTCAAAGTTATCACGAAAACAAAAAACTTTTTTCTAGCCAACTTTTTCTTTCCCCTCCTTTTGTCTCACACCACCCACACACATCAAGTCTCTGAATCCCTTAACTTGCATAACACGTTGCACTACCTGAGCTGCTGATGCCATACATGCAGCTCTCGGCTCGGAGCAAGTGTTTGAAGTTACCAGGAGCTCAGATCATCTTACTTACTTCATTAAAAACACATGAGACACTTTCACTCTTCCTCTCTGGGCTGGGCCTGCTTGCCTCAGAGCTTAGACACTTGTCATCCATGAAGCTCCCCGATGGGCAGAAATTGCCACATTTCATTCATCTTCACTCCCACATTTATCTCTTCATGTGACTAACGAAATTAATACATCACTTCATTTAGAAGTGATGTATGACTTCATATACTGCACACACGCCTTGCGCCAGTCATCCCCTCAATGGGAAAGATAAAAATCAATAAATAAAAAGCAGAAATGCCTCTGCTGGCACCTGAAAGAACAGACTAGGATACAATGTTGAAACAATTAGTTAATAGATTAGATTAGTTCATAGACAGAAAATGCATCAACAACGATTAAGATATTTATCAAGCAAAAATGCCAAACACGCTGGTTCTACCTTCGCAAATGTGAAGATTTACTGTATTTTATATAATTGTACTTAGAATAAGTTTGAGTTTTGGACTGCTGGTCAGACAAAACAAGGGTTTCAGAAATTATGAGGAGCATTTTTCAGTAGTTGAGAGATTAATCGCTGATGGAAATATTCATTGGTTGCACCCCTAATGAGATATCTCCATCAACTACACGGGTACATCCTAAGGCATACACTTGCTTGCGTGCATGCATGCATGCACAGTAACAATCTCACTTTCCATTCATTTACTCCAACAACGAGAAACCCAGAGTTCCAACGATCTAGCCGCACTTTGGCACTCAGGAGCCAGTGTCACAGGTCCAACCCATGGTAGAGAAGCACAGAATGGGGAAACTCGAGACAACACCAGGCTTTAGAGGACTTCCATCTGCAGTTTCCAAGAGGAATATAACAACCCATTTCCAGCAGTCATTATCCCAGATCCTAATCATGAGCAAGCTAAAGGAATGGTCTCGCTACGCTGGCCAGTTTGGATCAACATTTGTTGTTAAATTTGAAGAATACGCTGTAGCAAGTCAAGGCGTTTGAAACGTGGTACTTTCAAAGGGCAGTGGAACTAGTCCAAAAGCAGTCTCCCTACAGCCTTGCAGACAGCACCCACTGTCCTTCACTGTAAAGATGTCTTTTTTTTATTTGGTCTGTATCTGTAGTCTTTCCCATTCAGCTGACCTGATCATAACACTCAACAGGATCCCTACTGTCTGGACCATGAATAACGATGTAGTCGTGACTTCAAACTGGGCCTCTGAACAAACAAAATTGGAATTGCACTATCTCAAAACTCCAGCTAGTTAATCAATTTGTGCCTGACAGGAGAGTCCAATAATTTTTTTGATTGGTTGAGTCTGTCATACAGTAATATCTTCTCCAGAGCAGCAGACAGATGGGTCTTCATACTGTAAGTAGAAAGGTAAGGTCTGTATTTCCCCAGGGGAAAGACTAGAGTACACTGTCAGAAAATAAGCTTCAGTCTGAGCTAAAAGATTCAGTTTAGATTAGGATGAATACTGTATGTATCAAGGTTTGATTCATTTTGCCAGAATTTATTTTATATGAACATGTTTCTACAACCACAAATTACAAAGTATGAACCTCATAATTTAAACATTAGCTCCCAAATTTGTAGCAGCAAGAATGAAGACTGGAACTGGAAATTCAAAATAGCCAACATAAAAGTATCAAATTATAACCTGATGCTTTTATCTTGATACTTGCTGTATTGAAGAAATTCCACTAATGCATCGATTTAGTCAAAGCTCTGAGATGTTGGGTACCACTTTCTCTGCATGTAAGAACAAACACACACACACACACAACTCAAATTTTACAATGCTGTAATTAAATTTCACGATTATAATCACAGCAAGATGACAAACTTGGCGATTGTAGCTGCCATGGCAACCGAGAGGCCCTCAGGGTAAAGTTAATGAAATGTGGAGCAATCAGCAAAGGGAATTCCTTATCAATGGGAATCTTATTTTCTGACTATAACTAAAGCTATTAATAACTGCCTTGCCTTCCTGTGGATGGAGGATGGAAACAGAAGTGGCTTTCCAGGAAACCAAAGCTACTACCTCACGCAATACTGCAGCTTAACACTGGTTATCGTTCACATGCTGCCTTATAAACTAAAATTACATGAAATCCCCTCAATATTGATTTCTTGGGTTTATGTTATGTCTTAGACGGTGGTCTGAGAGGTAAATAAAAACACCAACACTAACCCCAGACATCAGCAGCAGGCAGTGAGTGAAAGATGGTGGGTAAATATTTCCACTAGCTACTTGTGGTGCCAGGGAAGAGAAAAACAGTCGTATTTATGTTACTTTAGTTTTTTTTTTGTTGGCTGTCATCTGCTACCCATTCAACACTATGATGAGTGTGTGTGTGTGTGTGTGTGTGTGTGTGTGTGGGTGTGTGTGTGTGTTGTATTTCTATACTTGTGAGGGCAAATTGATATTTTGACTCTCCTCGTTTTTAAGGTGTTAATTTTAGCATGTATAGGATTTGGTGGGATGATGAGTTAGGATTTGGTTTGGGTAAGGTTAAGCTTGTGGAGGAGTGTATCATGTGTATATGCTTGTATGTGTGTGTGTGTGTGTGTGTCTGTATCCAGTTTATGGAGGTCCCCTCTTTAATAGGTAGACATTGATCAAGGGTGCAAGTCCCCTCTTGGCAATTTCTCTAAAAAAAATTAAAAAGCAGATTTGCAGTAATATTATGGCAAAAGACATTAAAAGTAAATTTTGTATTCTATTTTTTTTTTTTTAATAACCAGGTCCACATTTAGAAGATCGAGTAGAATTATAGTCCACTGTTGGTAATGTAGGAATGTGTGTGTGCGCGTATGTGTGTGTGAGGAGGGGGCAGTTTCTGAGTCACTTTCCGACATTTGTACTCAGACACTGATTTCCCATGCCTAAAAAACAAAACCAAGGAAAAAACTGTTCTGGGATACAATTAGGCAGATTTTTGTTTGAGCTGCAACATTTGGGTGGGAAGATGCTTTCTGTTTTCTCCCCTCACTCTCTTTTTGTGTTGGCAGCACTCCATGATTTGAGTTGATGAGCTGAAGCAGACATTACTTCACTCTCAACAGTTTTCTCTGCAATCTTTTACATGTAGTGTCTTTGTATTCTTAATTAACAATTCAGACATTTGTAAGAAAGGGGTTGTAGGAAACAAACTTGACTCAAAAAGACAAATTTTTCTTCTTATGTGGGTTTCGTGGGAGCCACAAAGAGGACAACGGTGTATACAGTACAAGCAGGACTTCAGTGTCAATGTGGGTGGCGAATGTGCAATTTGATTACACTGTATATCTCCAGAGTTTAAAGTAAACTCTCAAGATTGCTTTAGATCTGCAAAAGAATAATGCCTCAACTTGGACATTCCCTAAAGTTAAACTATTAGAATAAACAAAAAAGATCCTTAAAGACTGTGGATGGTGGTATTATATTTCATCTTGAAAAAAGAATAAAGGAAAAGAATAATAAAAACTATATTTCCCTGCATGCCAACATTCAAGTAGTAGAATAAGATGCAGAAACCAAGCCAAGTTTGATGCCACTTTGCTGCCAACATACACCCTTAAAAATCTGATATACAATGAAGGGGTTGGGGGCTGGAGGGTAGTGTGTTGCAGCAGATGCTGTTGTCTAAGAAGTGCATGTATTTTAAACACAGCCCTGATGAGAATCAAGCCCTTAACCCTGTAAGTATCATGCTCACCCATTCAGCTGCACAGAACTTTGATAAAAAGCTCTAAAAAAAACTTGACACTGAACTGAAGGAATAGTCCTGTCTGACTTGACACGCTTGTTATAGACAGTGTTAAATAACAGGTAGGAATAACATTTATTATCACAGCTTTTCTTGATAATTAAAAGAACATGAATAAAAACATCTTGGTCAAGGTGGACACACTCTGAAATCAGCCCCCTCAAGATCAAATTAAATGGTGGTCTTTAAGCTCAAACTTGGAATTTCTCATTTCAATATTGCATCCTCTAAAATTCTACCTTGTGACTTCAAGAACCAAGATATAAGTTAACTCTCTTGAAATGTCTTGAATGCCACATTTGTAAAAAGTATACAGAGTTTGTTACAGTCCTGCTCCCGTAAAGGAGTTCCTCTGAGCAGCTGACGTGAGTAATTATAAGTTGTTTTTACAAACACAAGCTCTGCTCAGTTGCAGCCACACCAACAGATAACCATATGGTTTCTGTTAGAAAATGTCTTGCTGCACGCCTCATAACTCTGCAAGAAACAAAACTCTTACTGGTTGTATGCAGACCAGAGGCTGAGGCTGAGGCTGAGCCCAGTATACTGCAGGACCATGTAAGTGGATAGTGTAATAATGCAAAGCTCTGATTCCCTGCTTACAGCAGAAAACCAGGAGCTGTGGATGCCAGCGAACACCAGATATGACTGGAATAACTATTGTGGTTAGGTACTTAAATATGCCCCTGGGTTCCCATTTTTAGCTTTTGGCCGTGTAAACATATACAGACAGAACTGGCTGCTATAAATAAACTTCATGTGAAAACATATATACAATTGTGTCAGAATCTATTTGCTGGATATCAAAACTACCTGAAATCATTTTGGACTTCTTTAGTTCTGTTTTCATAATCATAGCGAAAAGAGGAAACCTACACCATCATCAGCAGAGCAGGCACTGCTGTAGCGATGGATCTGAAGTATTGCTGTGTGCCTTTGAGCAAGGCATGGCTCAAATCACACAACAGTATTACAAATTATCTCCAAGATGCCTCAAAGGCCCTGCACTGTCACATCAGGTCTCCCCAACAAAAAGTCCAGAGTGTGCCGGCCCACTTTGTGCACTTCATGGTATTTCCTACTAAGTGCTTCTGTCCTCCCTCCAAACAAAGTGTATTCGCTCTAAGTTGGCAACCTTGGGGAGGAAACCACTAACTTAAAGCTATTAAACAGTTCCATAAGACATAATAAGCATATATACTGGCCCACTAGACTAACCTCTCTTTAGCATATTTTAAACATGGCTCCACTCTTTTCTCTTTTCCCAACCTTGCTGTTTAGCTGGCTTGGCTGTGAATGGCAATCAATAATCAATATAACTAGGCTACTGCATCACCATGATCCCTTGATCATGTAATACTATTGTAGTCCCTCTAGTATGGTCTCCCCACATCCCAGTAGCCTGACCAGCTACCAGCTCGTGCATGCAAGGTGCAGATGCAGGGTGTACCCCTTATGGAGAACCAGAAGCTTCCACCCAACAAAGCTCATATCTCTACATTTATCCCGTGCTGATCATATGGATCAGTGGACGTAAACGCGCAGAGGATGAGAATAAAGGAGCTGTCACTTACATTCATCTGAACCACTCCGCCGCTCTGGATGTGCGCGCTCTGGATATCCACTCCAAAACGGATTAGTATGCAAACGGGTTTCCAATTCTCCCCCAATGACAGACAATCCACCAGGAAAAAATCTTGAATGAAGCCGTGCTGGTCAGCTGGACTGCGCTTCTTCTTTTTTTTTGCTTGTTTTTACATAACATCCACAAAAATGACAGTTGATCAAGCCAATTCCACAGATTTTCTAATCCGTTGAACCGCTATAGGTTGGGATACTCCTCCGGTGAAGGCTGTTTTTGCGTCTTCGTCCCCGTGTCAGGTGAGCGCGTTTGGGTCAGCTGGAAAGCTCTACGGTTTCTTTGCTGTCTGTAACAGAAAGAAGCCGTCTGTGGCCCTGCAGTGCTCTGAACGGTCGCTCGCCAATCTCTCCTCTCTTTCTCTCTCTCAGCATCCAGTCACTCAGACACGGTGTGTGTGTCTGTGTGTGTGTTTGGGTGTGTAGATGTGCTGAGACTGAGCCGCTTCAGGCACCGTGCACCTCACCGACTGAAAGTCGACTCCTCCGCCACAAGGCCCAGCCCCCCACTACTGTCCTCCTCCCTTCACCGACTTGGGCTGCTAATTTATTCGGGTACATGAACACAAAAGGGGGGACAGAGGAGAGGGAGGCTTTGGAATACGGTAGGGAGTGATCAGTGTGAGGAGATTGGAGAGCAGACTTTGGTGCCCCCCAGCTCCGTTCAGTGGAAGTAGTCTTTGAGACAAAGGAGCGCACCATGCAGCATCAAAAGAGGAGTTTAGCTCAGCATGGCACATTATGCATGGAAGTCAGTCATTAACAGCATCCTGTGTATTTTCCTTCTTCGTGGAGTCTCAATATTGTTGATTTAGAAGAACACCACACATTTCACAAAACCACATTAGTTCCTATAAACATTTAAATAATTTAGTATTTTATCTCATAATTTTATATTTACTGAAGAATCATAATAAATCCATATTTTGGATGTGAGGCTTCTACACATTCTGAACATAAAATGTGTTTCATTTTTAATGGTTATGGTTTTTCAGATCTGTGCCTCTTCCGATTTTGGTATTAGTATGTGGTACTAAAAACTGGTTTAATGTTTAAGAAATTTGTATACAAATGGCCATGAGGTGAATAGCACTGTATGTTTATGGTAAAGGTTTGTCAAACTGCACATTTTACAACACAGGCCAATATTCTTTGTTTTCATATGGGTCTTAATACTGTGATTTTGACAACTTGTAGGTAAATACAGACATATTAGAGTCATTTAAATCAGACTTATTGCTGAAGTTGGATTCAAGCTCTTCAATTTCAGTAAGCTTTAAGATATCTGGATGTTAAAGCTTAAGACTATAACCTGAGAGAGGAAGCAGCAGAGCAGGCTGGGTTCACACACACACACACACACACACCCACCCGTTGGACTGCTAGCATCAGCAAGACGGGAGTCATTCATCACCCCAGATTTTAGGTCAAGCCTCCACCTGCATCAGTGAAGCAGTGCTAGGGAGGAGATGCGGAGGAGGGAGAGATGGTGTGGAGGTGGGAGGTGTGAACATAGGGATGGGTCTGTGGGTGGGTGTTAGAGGCCGTGGACAAGGACAGGAATCAATCCATCCCCTCTTGCTTTGGGAGACCATCTGCCCGACAAGTGTGTATGCTGCAGTCAATAGAGGGAAATGGTACATTTACACTTTCAACAGTGTCTACATTTACGCACATTGACCGTGACATGATGACCAGACACCATGGATTCAGGCTCATTTAACTTTACAGGAGACCCATTTTACATGAAAAACTGTTTGGTTAGTGTTGTATGCAAAATGCAATGATCTATTAAAACAAGCAAACATAATGTCCCTGTTTTCCCATAGTGGTCACTTGGGGATTGAACCATCAGTCATGGCAGTATTAGTGTCATGTGCTAGTACATAAAATTAACAAAGTATAAAATCAAATCCCAGAGGAGCACAAAGCAATAGGGGGTGGTTTGAAGTACAGTTACATGTACTGTTTTTCTAAAATTAAACAGGTCAACATACAGTAACTAATAAAATCTAATGCTCTTCCTGTAATTGAGTATATTTAGTTGTAGCCTGTATAGTACTTGAAATCCCTTTTATCACTGAGGCTCTGTCATAAATTGGGCAACTGTTTCATTAATAGTGACAATCACAGTAGAGAAGAGCAATCTGAGTTAAGTTTGTTTGTGCGCTTTATTTGGACATCTCCACATATTAGACTTCAAACAATCTACAGTCTGTACAATTTCATCCTCTCAGCTATTTAAATCAATAAATACACTATTAACATTGTTTTCTTTTAATTGTCTGAGTTTTAAACTATCAGTAAAGTATTTGGCCTCCTTAACAGGCCAACAACATCATTTTCAACGATATTCTCAAAAACATCTAATTCCTTATATTCCTGGTCTTTGCTGTTATCATAGCAAGTTAACTTATTTTTTTTAGGATGATTGCACGTATTAGATACGATTACCAGTGGATACAAGATGTAAACCAACTCCGATTCTTACACTATGTGTCTCACCTCTTGACTGAACCCCAGGCCCCAGATACGCTTGCATTTCTAAGAAAACATACCAAAGGGTTAACATGAAAGATGCAATTTATAGTCGAGATAGAAAATGATCCACCAGTTGATTGTGCCTGGCCCCTGTTGGGTGAGTTACGAGGACAGTTATACATGTCTTTTGAAATATTTGCTGCATGTGAACAGACCTGGTTGGCAGGAAAGACCTGACAGCTTAAAAGGCACAAAGTCCTGATCCTCATTTTTTTCTTTGTCTCTTATATACTTGTCACCAGAATAAATAGATAGATAAAACAAGCCTCTAGATTCCCTTTAGATTAAATACTCCTCTCTCTCACATCTCACGTCTGTCCTCATCCTTGTAGACTCCTCATTTTTCCATGTGTGTTTGCATCTGTGTGTGAGGGAATTTACTCGGCATCGATATTGCTGTGTGAACACTTGCCACAGAGTTGCAGTTACACAACTTTAACCAATAGCAGATGGCTGAGGAGTGACACTTTTGGTAGGGCTCCCCACGACGGAGGAGACCGGTGCAAGATTTATAACGTTGCCGCACACATTCATAAATGTAAATTCTCTTTCCTCCTCTCTGTCAAAAACAAACACACACATATACACATACACACACATGAACACATACAGACATATATCATGAAATTGAGTACTGTCAAAGGATCCTGTTTGTCTGTTCCTCCCTCTAACCTCAAAATCCATGGCCTGACCATGATAACCTTAGTTCTAATTTCAAAGCTTTAGCACACTTCCCAGATTCCTAGTTTGTCTAGTCTTAGATAAGCCTTATATTTATTCCAGCTCGATGCATTCATAACGGAACTGATTTAAACAGCGGTCACAGAGCAGTAAATTCCCAGAGACCCTTTAGAAATCGCTTAATCTGACCTTTCAACCATTATCTGATATTCTATACTGATTTCAATTACCTTGGACCCATGGTAATCATGAACACAACATAGAAATAAGTGTGACATGATGGCTAGCTAACAACAAGTAGCTGTGAGATCATTTGGCAATGCATTGTTAGGCGCTAATGGAGGGGCCTGTCTATATTGGCTGTATGATTGGACTTGTTGGCTGGCTCTCTCTCTCTCTCCTATACAAGCACACACAGTTGACCGCAGGAATATGGTGCGTCTGATGTGAATCAAAGCAGCAAATTAGCCAAATTGGCATGTTTGCATGTGCAGTGGACTGAAACTCATTTTTAGATTTCATCACTTAAAGAAAAAACCTGTTTCCCCTGAGCAAAATCCTCCGGAAAATGTGTCTGAAATAATTCCTTGACTGGCAAGCAACACAATATGCCAGTTCTGTGTATCCTGGCATCCCAAAAAGGGCTTAAAGTGTCTATTTCCACCATGTCTTATATCATTCAACTGTTATCACTTTATCTCTCTGGATTCAGTCCTTTCCTGACACACAAGTTCACATCTACAGTACTGCATATACATTCATTTTCTTATTTTGTCACTTGACTCTCTCTCTTTCTCCCTCGACCATACACACGACCCTGCGTCCATGCAGGTGTCTGTTCTAGCTATCTGATCCACCTTTCCTGTGCAGCAGGATGGGATGAGGTCACAGCTCCACTCATTGAATCTGTGCCAAGAAAGGAAAGCGTGGTGCCTTAATCAGACCTTCCTTTCCCATGACCAAAATATTACTGTATGGCTTTTACAAGGGTTTCATTTAAAAACAGTTCTGGAACTCTTGTGAGCAAATAAAAGGTGTTATTCACAGTTCAATGTTTTAAAGGATAAGTCTGGCAACATTCTATATTTTTTCTTATTGTCAACAAATCACATTAAAAGACTGTGGGTGTAGCCAAAGCCTGATTCATATGTTGTTCAAAAACTATTGAAAACACATAAATGAGGTTAGGGCTGAGTGCCACAGACAGGTAGAAAAATCAGAAAGTATTGAGAGATGGAATAAGACGTTGTTGGTTTTGGTCTTTTCATGGGATTTGTTGACAATAAGAAAAAAATGGAATGAGAACATCCTATAAAATATTTTCAGGTAGCTATTAAGTTCAACAGCAAGTTTTATCTTCATGCTAGAAAGGTGCGTGTCACAATCTTACCATCCTGGAAATTACAAAACTACACTGAAATATTGCTCTTGCTTCAGCTCTAGTCAGCACACCATAATACTTTGGGCACTTTCTTTTTTTCTTAACTGCCTTCCTTTGCCACTGGCAACAAATAGAGTTGTATTTGTCTTCATCTGTCCCTGCAGGGTATTCTTAGGGAGATTATTATAGCTTACTTTACTCTGAGGCCAGTGTAACTACCATGCAACCACACACCAGCCCAATGACTTTGGCTGTTCTTTCAAAACTACTACGTTGTGCATTTCGGCAGATGTCACTAAAAGGGGACCAAGAGTTAAGTATATAGGAATAAGTTGTATTGAATGTAAATCCATGATAGAATTGATTTTGTTCTGCCAACAGAAAAAAAATCTGTGCATCCATTTTGTTGGGTGTTGGCACCACATTTCCTGTTGGTTATGTGTAGTTTCCTCCAGACCTTTTGAGCCGTTTCAGTGATTTTTGCATGTGCATTGTTTATGTGAGTTGTCTGTATGGACAACATGTGCAGCTTTTGGACTATTTTAAGCAGAGACTGAGGATAAATAGACCGAGGGATGACAGAGCAGGAAAAGGGGCATTGTTATTAGGAGCTCAGAGCGTTAGTGCTTCCCCAGAGCTCCGCATAATGAAATCTCACAAAATGTTCCACATCCAAAACGGAAATAATGTCTGAAATAAAATATTTAAAGTTGTGATATCATCATGGCAGCTACTCACCCCTAAAATACCTGCTATATACAGTACAGTACTTTTCCAAAAATCCATCATTAAATCCTCTTCACTCAGCGAAGACGTCTGCTAATTCTGAGCTTCATATTTCAGCCTTATCTTGAATAACGTCATTTCCATAATGTGCTTAGAGTTGAAAGAAATGTTAAAACCTGTCTTTCTCTGACTGAACTGTTATAACTTCAGAGGCTGGCCTGCTTCCACTTGGCAAGCTTCACCTGAACAAGGCCTCCCAGCATTAGCTGAACATTTGCTGAGAAACTTATCTTATACATTCAACCATGAAGGTCATAACTTTTTTCTTATCAATTCCTGTGATCGCGAGGTAAAGAGTGAAAACAGGAAAGCAGCAGTCCAGGTTTTATAGGCTACTGCAGTTGTAATGCTACTCACTCTCTCTGTATCTTTACATGCAGGCTGATATCAGTGAAGAAGATTAAATAGTTCCTCTGACGAGCTTCCATCTTTTGTGTGATGGAGGAAATGTTGGGTCACAATCCATCTGAGGTTTTCTCACTTTGTTGGGAATATCATTGCACTCACTTCTCTTATCTTATTTGCTTTTATTATATGTTTTTATTGTAAAGCACTTTGCAACTTTGTTTTGAAATGTGCTAGATAAAGAAAGTTATGAATATAACTTACCAGGTGCTATCCTGCTTTATACTCATTTTTTCAGTTTCTTGTTGAAAACAACACGTTATCACACTTCTGTAAAGTACAGTAATCCCACTGGAGGCCACCACAGGATGCAGATGTTAATTCTTCCACAGGGACTTGGTCCAAAGAAATCATTTTGGAAGCCATGAAGCTGGTTTAAATATCAATGTCTATCTCTTCCCTTCGGACTCTTTTTGTGATGACACCTTTTATAACTCTCCTCTTCCTTCCTTTTCCTCTCTTCTTATCACTAGCCCAATCTCCTTCTGTGCATGACTTGGATATCACATCAACACAATACCTGCTAGACTACCCCCTCTTCTCCTCTTCTGCACTCTTGTCACACTCTTCCCCTCCTCGCTAATTTATCTCTCCATGACACCTTCCTTTCTCCCTCTATCACAGAGTTTTATTGTTACGAAGCAAATACACTAAGCAGGCAGATCCACTGAATCTCGATTTAAGAACTGAGGTTGTTTCGGTTGTGAGGAAACTATTTAGCTGCTGGCTGACAGACATGTTATAAAACCTTGGTGACTATGAAACGTGGGCTCAACAAAAAATTTTCAGAAATGTGTCCTAGATTGTAATTGCACAACTATTTTTTGTTGTTTATTTAGTTTTTGTTGTTATTTATCCCCCCTTTTGGGCCAAGAAAACAGAATTTCCTAATCGGTGCATCCGTAGTTATGAATTTTTCTCAGTGTTGATCAAGGAATATTCCATAGGAATAAAATGAGGGAAAGCTGAAATGTCTTTGTTATTACAAATTGGTATACGTGTGCAAAACAGCAGCAGCTATAGAATACTTGCTTCCAGTACTCTCAAACTGGTTCAATACACTTAGTGAATAGCTGCTCAAAGGCTTCTCTATGCCACAATGTGCTTCTAATACAAGTGTCTAGCAAACAGGAAGTAGCCAAAGCTGAGAACTTCCTGTATGAGCCCATCTACTGGCCAGCTTGTGCACTATGGGCACAGAAGGTTTCTGAATGCATCCTTAGTGTGTGTGTGTGTGTGTGTGTGCGTGTGTGTTTGCCATTCAGCATTCCATCCCCTCTGCTTCCTTCCCTGCCCCATGGCCAGCTGATGCACGGCATCGTGGGAAAGAGCGCGTCTCACCTCTGTACACCACACTCGCTCTCTCACCCAACACATAAAGCAGCAGAGACGGGGACATATTTAGTGGGTGTTGTGAACCAGATGTGTTGCAGCGCGGAACTGTTACTAAATTGTGCCGTTAACTGTGCCACTGTGATTCCATATTTAGAGTGAATGACGGATTGATAACGAATCTGTGTGTGTTTGTCACTGTGTGGGGGGGACTGAAAAAGAGAGATGAGAAAAGGTCATATTTTACTCAAAGCTTGCTGAATACATTGCATGTTTTTTACTAATCTGATCTCTCTTTGCATGCCTAAGGTTAATGTTCTGGACCGGATTCATAGCCTACCCCAGAACAAACATCATCTATCATCTCTAGTTCCCCAAAATAAAATTAGCAGCCTTATGTGACAACACTTACTCTTTGGTTTATGTATATGCCTATATAAGTGTGTGGTGCGTAATGCAACCGCAGGGGGGCACAAGCCAGTGTCTTCATGTGCCAGTCCCAAGTCTGGATAAATGCAGAGGGTTGTGTCAGGAAGGGCATCCGACGTAAAACACATGCCAAACTAAAAATGCGAATCATGACAATGACTTCCATACCGGATCGGTCGGGGCCCGGGTTAACAACGACCGCCACCGGTGCTGTTGACCTACAGGGTACCGGTGGAAATTGGACTACTGTTGGTCGAAGACGAAGAAGGAGAGGAGGAAGGTGTGTTCGTAGGCAGAGAGAGAAGAGGAAAGCTAAGAATGTAGGACTGACAGTAGGGACTTTGAACATTGGAACTATGACAGGGAAGGCTAGAGAGTTGATTGACATGATGCAGAGAAGGAAGGTGGACATACTGTGTGTCCAGGAGACCAGGTGGAAAGGTAGCAAGGCTAGAAGCTTAGGAGCAGGGTTCAAGTTGTTCTACCATGGGTCAGATAGGAAGAGAAACGGAGTAGGAGTTATCCTGAAAGAGGAGTTTGTGAGGAATGTTCTTGAGGTGAAAAGAGTGTCAGACAGGTTGATGAGCCTGAAGCTGGAAATTGAAGGGGTGATGTTCAGTGTTGTGAGTGGTTATGCCCCACAGGTAGGATGTGAGTTAGAAGAGAAGGAGAAATTCTGGAGTGAGTTAGATGAAGTGATGCAGAGCATCCCCAGAGGTGAGAGAGTGGTGATTGGTGCAGATTTCAACGGGCATGTAGGTGAAGGGAACAGAGGTGATGAGAATGTGATGGGCAGGTTTGGTCTTCAGGACAGGAACGCAGAAGGACAGATGGTGGTAGACTTTGCAAAGAGGATGGAAATGGCTGTAGTGAACACTTTCTTCCAGAAGAGGCAGGAACATAGGGTGACCTATAAGAGCGGAGGGAGAAGCACTCAGGTGGACTACATCTTGTGTAGACGTTGTAATCTGAAAGAGACCAGTGACTGTAAAGTAGTGGTAGGGGAGAGTGTAGCCAGACAACACAGGATGCTAGTGTGTAAAATGACTCTGGTGGTGAGGAAGATGAAGAGGACAAAGGCAGAGCAGAGGACGAAGTGGTGGAAGTTGAAAAAGGAAGAATGTCGTTTAGTTTTCAGGGAGGAGCTGAGACAGACTCTGGGTGGTCAGGAAGTGCTCCCAGATGACTGGACCACTACAGCTAATGTGATCAGGGAGACAGGTAGGAGGGTACTCGGTGTGTCATCTGGAAAGAGGAAAGTGGACAAAGAGACTTGGTGGTGGAACCAGGAAGTTCAGGAGTGTATACAGAGAAAGAGGGTAGCAAAGAAGAAGTGGGACACTGAGAGGACTGAAGAGAGTAGACAGGAATACAGGGAGATGCAGCGTAAGGTGAAGGTAGAGGTGGCAAAGGCCAAACAAAGAGCATATGAGGACTTGTATGCTAGGTTGGACACTAAAGAGGGAGAGGTGGATTTGTACAGGTTGGCCAGACAAAGAGATAGAGATGGGAAGGATGTGCAGCAGGTTAGGGTGATTAAAGATAAGGATGGAAATGTAGTGACAGGTGCCAGGAGTGTGATGGGAAGATGGAAGGAGTACTTTGAAGAGTTGATGAATGAGGAAAATGAAAGGGAACGAAGAGTAGACGAGGTGACTGGGGTGGAGCAGGAAGTAGCAAAGATTAGCAAGAGTGAAGTGAGGAGGATGTTGAAGAGGATGAAGAGTGGAAAGGCAGTTGGTCCTGATGACATACCTGTGGAGGTATGGAAGTGTCTAGGAGAGGTGGCAGTAGAGTTTCTGACTAGTTTGTTTAACCAGATCTTGGAGAGTGAGAGGATGCCCGAGGAATGGAGGAGAAGTGTACTGGTGCCAATTTTCAAGAACAAGGGAGATGTGCAGAGCTGTGGCAACTACAGAGGAATAAAGCTGATGAGCCATACAATGAAGTTGTGGGAAAGAGTAGTGGAAGCTAGGCTAAGGGCAGAGGTGAGCATTTGTGAGCAGCAATATGGTTTCATGCCTAGAAAGAGCACAACAGATGCAGTATTTGCTTTGAGGATGCTGATGGAGAAGTACAGAGAAGGTCACAGGGAGTTGCATTGTGTCTTTGTAGATTTAGAGAAAGCGTATGACAGGGTGCCGAGAGAGGAGCTGTGGTATTGCATGAGGAAGTCTGGAGTGTCAGAGAAGTATGTTAGAATGGTGCAGGACATGTATGAGAGCTGTAAGACCGTGGTGAGGTGTGCTGTAGGTGCGACAGAGGAGTTCAAGGTGGAGGTGGGTCTGCATCAAGGATCGGCTCTGAGCCCCTTCTTGTTTGCTCTGGTGATGGACAGGCTGACGGATGAGGTTAGACAGGAATCTCCATGGACTATGATGTTTGCGGATGACATTGTGATTTGTAGTGAGAGCAGGGAGCAGGTGGAGGAGAATCTAGAGAGATGGAGGTCTGCTCTGGAAAACAGAGGAATGAAGCTTAACCGCAGTAAGACAGAATACATGTGTGTCAATGAGAGGGACCCAGGTGGAACGGTGAGGTTACAGGGAGCAGAGGTGAAGAAGGTGCAGGACTTTAAGTACTTAGGGTCAACGGTCCAGAGCAATGGAGACTGTGGAAAAGAGGTGAAGAGGCGAGTGCAAGCAGGTTGGAACGGGTGGAGAAAAGTGTCAGGTGTGTTGTGTGATAAAAGAGTATCAGCAAGAATGAAAGGAAAGGTGTTCAAGACGGTGGTGAGACCAGCGATGTTGTACAGCTTAGAGACAGTGGCACTGAAGAAGAGACAAGAGGCAGAGCTGGAGGTGGCAGAGCTTAAGATGTTGAGGTTCTCTTTGGGAGTGACGAGGATGGACAGGATCAGGAACGAGTACATCAGAGGGACAGCTCATGTTAGATGTTTCGGAGATAAAGCCAGAGAGGCCAGATTGAGGTGGTTTGGACACGTTCAAAGGAGAGACTTTGAATATATTGGTAGAAGGATGCTGAGGTTGGAGCTGCCAGGCAGGAGGTCTAGAGGAAGACCAAAGAGGAGATTTATGGATGTAGTGAGAGAGGACATGAAGTTAATTGGTGTGAGTGAAGAGGATGCAGAGGACAGGGTTAGATGGAGGCGCATGATTCGCTGTGGCGACCCCTGAAAGGGAACAGCCGAAAGGAAAAGAAGAAGAAGTGTGTGGTGCGTGTGTTATGGGAAGAACCTTGGCTCAGCCTGTAAAGTGTGCGTTGGAGACTTCAGAGGAAGAGGAAGATGAGAGGGTCAAGTGCGTCAGGGGAGATAAGTCGTCCCTCACGTCCCCCTTCTGGATCAGCTGCTTCCTGTTTACTGTTGCACTGCAGTGTTGTCCTATGAAGATAACAAGGCTTTGACCTTTGACTCCTGCGGAACAGAAGCACATCCTGCGACAGATGCCATATTGTTCAGTGCCTCATCACACCTCATCACATGACCAGTGTGACCTGCCACCTACTCACAGTTTGAGCGTCACAGTGGATCATAGTGCAGCATTATGATTGAATGGCTTTTATCTAAAATGACTATATCTATTAATCATGATCAAACGTAATTACTGAGGCCCAACATTTCGTGAGTTCAGGCAGGACAATAATTAATAATTAAATGAACTTTGTATGTTTGTATGTTTACAGTTAACAACTGAAACAAACTCAACACGATAAATCCCCCAACCTTTGGTAATAAATTAGCACAGCTTTCTTGTCTTATCCAAAGAGGTCTTTAAATGCTTCCTATAAACTGAATGAAACTCAACAGAATCTGGCTTCAGCATACACACCACAAAAATATCCCTAAAGCAAAATCTGTTTTTTTTTTTCATTAAAGTTAAGGGTATAAGTTTACGTTAAGACAGAAAGAGTTGCTAGATTATATTCAAGGTTTTGTGATACAGTGTTCTCAGAACTTTGCCTATCTTCTTGGAATCCGAGAACAGGAACTTAAGGCCACTTTGAATCTGGAAAATGGTCAAGAAAAACTCCAGAAATCGGCTCTGTAACTCTCACAGCTGTCTGTGCCTGGAGCCAGGGCAGAAGCTGGAGAACTTTCTGCATCCATCCTAGAGTGTGATTTATGTCCAGGCCAGTCTTCTCCCACTGCTCCGACTTTGTTTGATTGTTTGTTTTTTTTGATTTTTTTAGGATTTCTTTTCCAATAAATTGCTTGCTGCAGAAGGATAATAATCAAGATAAGGTAATGCTAATTTCCCAACCAGTGCCACACACAGTACAGGTCACAATATGTTTACATTATCAAGGGCTGTCTGAGCTTTGAGAGGGATTAGTGCCAGGGGATGGAAGGGCTCCAACAAAGCTCATATTTGTTCATAAGGATGTTTGAGCTAGTTTGGCAAAGTGACAAAAGTATAACCAGAGCAGCTCAGGTTCTGTACAGGAGTCCTTTTCATGAGAATTGTTCATTGGAGTTAAAAGCATAGTTTATCTGTTTTGGACAGAAAGACAGGACTCTGCTCTCTCTGCTGCAGTCATTAACAGAGAGCAGAATTTGACAAAATAAAACCCCACAAAAGGCAGTTCCAACAGTCTAAATAACAAGCTGAGATTGATTTGCTTTTGGTTCAGAAACTCCCACGGCAATTCAGAGTGTCCCTATTAGATCTACTTTGGAGCATTCAAGGCATGTCGACGACTACACAGGGGGTTATTCATCTCTACTTCATCTCTACCAATGTAGAGATGTGACCTGTGCCTGTCCCTTAACATGTGACCTGGACCATTTAGTCTGCATCATCCAAGGCCTCTTTTTACTAAATGGTTCATGAAAGGCACACACAGAGAGGGACAAAGATAATTTTGTAAACAGTCCTCTGTGCATAGTAAACACGACATATAAGGTTAGGTCTAGACTCCACACTGATAAGACCTTGAGACGGACAGGAGCCACTGATGATGTGGTGTGTATTTTTTTCTAATTGAGAATTTCTAATGTCAGTCGATCTTCTTCCCAAAACTAACTCACTAAACTTAGTTTGAAGGTAAGTGTTCTTGTCTTCTTATTTTATGAGTTTCGTCCGTTAGTGTTGATCATGAAATTGATCATTTCTCAGGAGGAAATACAAGAAACCAAAGTAGTAACACACACTACAATAAGGATAAGTATAGCTTAACATCAATTCTCATTTAATGTGGCTATACTGTTGCATATTATCATAGTGTAAGAAATCATAGAGGGTTCATCTCATGTCGTGTTTTGACCGGTGAGTCCGTCCTCAGAGGTTTTAACTCTCTCCTCCCCTGGCAGCTTGGCAGTCAGTAAGACCCAAATATTTACTGTGCCTTGCCTGCTATCTAAACACCCTCTCTACATGACATATTTATTCAATTACGCTTCATTTCACAGAGACAAAAAGAGCACTGCAGGTCCCGGCCAAGTTGTGAGCATTTTCCACCAACAACTGTATAGTCCCGATGGCTTTGATTCAAAACAGACCGGGGGAAACTTTGGATGCATGTATGACATTTGTTAAATACTCTCTATAAACCATTTTGACTGGTGAGGAAATCATAAACACTACTTTTGCACGATTCAAGGTCCAGGTAGGCTGCATGGAGCCGACAGCATGGTGAGGTGTTTTCTGGAATAAGGCCTTTGGCTTTACAAGGAGCACTGTATGAGCTACCAGTGATTACCTACCACACGGGAGGTATTCTCCAATTTGCAGCCTTATTTCCCTTTTATTGAACATTTTTGTTTGTTCAATCAAAGTTTCACGTTTGTTTTTTTTTACCATGCATACCTACTCAAGTTCATGAATAGTCAGGCCACAACACAAGTAGCACAAGTGTGCTTTCCAACTTGCAGTATAGATATTTGTAAATTCTCAAAAATATTTCTTTATAACCATAGACTGAGAAAAAAAACAGCTTTAAATATCTGCAACAGCTTTGATTTTTACAATATTTCTTTTACATAACGGCAAATGAGTGAGCTCACTATGAATGTTCAAAGAAGCCAACACTGGCAGCTAATTTTTCATTTTTTTCACAGCATGCCTACTTCCATATGAGCTTGGAATATAATACATGCGGTTACATGGTTCAGCAAAATGTGAAAAACTGCTTTAAAAGATCACTGTGACATCTTGGCAGGATCGCCCTTTGATTAAATTTGTGTTGTAGGACAAGAGTGTGTCCGGTGTCTGTTTATATCACTACAGTGCATTCTAATACTTAGTTATACTGTGTAAGATTAGTGGAGGGTTCAGCATAACATTGCACAGTGACTATGAGCACAGTGGAAGGAATCAGCCAGCTCTGATGTTGGCACACAACACTAAGTTGATTAAAAAAGTATTCATTTGATAAAATGCATTCCTTTCAGGCACTGGAGAACTGTTCCATTTTGTTTGTTTTTAGTGATTTGGGAGAAATCCACCCATTTCTCAGTCCGTTCTATGAGACTTAACAAGGCACTCTTCATTTTCCTGTATTGCAGTAATGGTGCCTATCAGGCAGACAGTGAGGTGCCAGTCACCTTTGAGTATGAGGTTGTCATCATTATGACTTCATCTGGCATGCTCTCTGGTTTTCAAAGTCAGAGAGATCTGTAAACCTGGGTGCTCAAGGGTGCTGACATTTGTTATATAACCCACGTGGCCCCAGCTGGCACCCTCCTCATTTTTTACTTTGTTTTGCTCTCAACGTCTTTTCCCTCTCCGTCGCTCCTCTCCTTTCTTAACCTAATTGTTGCTTTTCTTTCTGAGTTTGCCTCAGAGGCACGACTTAATGCTTTCTTCTAAAATATCACTGTGCCTTGCAGAGGCAGTCTGTTTCATGTTGGTGAAGTGTGTTGGGTGCGGGGTGCAGAGATTTGGAGATATTGAGGTTGTGGCGGGGGGG
>CM022491.1:8632328-8711447 GCA_011952105.1 Coreoperca whiteheadi
GGGGGGGGGTTCGCTCGTCTCTCTTCCAGGCAACCACTGTTTAATTCCCAAATTTTCCATGCATTAGGCAGTTATTATTTAACTACTGCAGCTTTCATACACACACATACACACACACTCAAACACACCATACACATGCACGGCATCATGCCCATACCATAGACGCGGTTGTGCGCAGGGCTTACATGGGGACAGAGTGGTCACTGTGTTTCCCATCATTCTCTGCACACACAGATAGCCCTAAATGGAAAAGCAAGGTGGTGTGTGTACAACCGCAACCAGAAAATCTGCTGCACCGCTTAGGATACCCACCGGCTGTCCACATCACAGTGACCACTGATTTCTGAGCTCTGTAATCACCGTACACAGGACTATTTTGGTGCGATCTGACCATGGATTAAACAGCAAATTGCCAGGGACAGTGAGCGTTTCCATGGAGAGGGTGGAAGTTGCTTGTAAGGAATAATAAACAGAGTTAGATTAAGATTAGACGTGATGGTCTGAGAGCGGTGGCAGCTGGAGGAGTGTGTGTTTGTGTGTGTATCTATGATGTCCAAGCATGTGAGTGTTTATTTAAAATGAGAACAAGGAGGTTTTTATATGGGACAAAAGATTAGAAAGCTGAGCAAAGACAAAAACTTTTTTTTTTCATCCTCACACTTAATCACCTCCATTTGTACATGTCTAACTGATGACTTCTTCCTCATCCACTATTAATCAGCTGGGTGTACTGACAAGCTGACATAGCCATAAATGTTTATACTCCATCAAGCTCACACATATGTGTTGGAGACCCACAAGCTTGTCCCAAGTCTTCCCAAAGTTGAATTCATTACAGAGTTTGTGGTTACAACTGTCATGAAAGTCAGCTCAACCCAACAATTAGCTCCTTTAATGAATAAAAATATGAAAACTCTGTCAGAATCCCTCCAGTCTAAACGCTCCATCATGTATTTATTATATGTGACTCCCATCAATTGGCAGACTGCTGAGAGATTGGCGTACACGTAGAGTATGCTTCAGCCACATATGCATATACACACGCCACAGAAATATATAGATAGCACATGGGCCATCTTTCAGAGAATCCTGAAACTACTTACCAACAAAAAGTGATGATTTGAACTGGAAACCTCTTCATGCATTCCTTGACATTGCCACATCTTCTGTCAGTTGCTTCCTATCCACCAAAGCAAAAAAAAATAAAAAACCCTCTCACAACTTTAGCACAATATTTCAACAATAACAATTGAAGAAGACACACATCTTTTTCTACTTTTGCATGGAATGTTTTCTGAAATTCTACTACATGACAGATATATTAAGTATGCTATTTTGCCCTCAACTTTATATCAGAGCTCATTTATAAGACAAGGCATTCAGAGAACTGGTAAACGCAAAAAGCCTGTATGCAGATGGTATGTAAATCATGCCAAAGAGAAAAAATCTGCTCTGGCTCTATCAATGATAGCGGCGTAAATTATTGTAGGAATAACATCACCGTGCAATGAATCATCTCGGCAGCAACTGGGTCAGTGTTGAAAGAGTCAATACATTAAGTTGCTCTCATGAGGTCATCCACAGAGATTGTTTTTGTTACTGATCGGTTTCCAGAAAAAAAATCTAAAACAAGGATTCACAAAAGAAACTGTCTTTTTTTATCAAATCAAATCCAAAGTTCAGTTCTCTTTTAGTAACTTTTGGAATCAAAAATGGGACTCATGACACTTGAAAGCAGCATTCAATGAAAACTAAACCCAAAGTCTCCCTTTCCTCCTCTCAGATTGGTCGTCAAATTCAAAGTCAAAAGTTATAGTTGCCTTGGGTGATTGCTGAGTGTTTCTATTAGCTTTATTACAATGCTCATTAACGAGCTTGGCCTCTAATCACCTCTGAAGCTGAGCAGCAACACACACACTCACCTGCGCTCCAACTGGTTAATTTCCTGAACATCAGAGAGAGCTGGGGTGGGTCCGACAACAAAGACAGGAAAGAGTTTGAAAAAACGTGGGGGGGGTTTAATAGTTAAGAGCGTATTGTGCTATGCTGAGCACTCTTTCTATGTGTGCATGAGTGTGTGTGTGAAGGGAAATATGGGTGCCATCTGGGGTTGAAGGTGTGAGAGGAAGCCATACAGGCCTTCGGGCACCAGTACACACACGTGTTCAGTGACCATAAAAGAAACTGTTGACACTGAACACAGGAGTTCTTCATGCTAATAGAATAATGCAATAATATTTCACTGTGCATTATATTCATGGGTTTGAAAAATATGAAACACTTCCCTAACACTACACGTTCCCTATGACGATTTACCATGCATTTATGCTTTTTATTTAGCCGCTGTGATGATTGTGACCCAATAAAGATGGCAGGAGGCTGCGATTTTAACGAGACCCTTCATATGGCTTGTGGCTCCTCTTGTTCTTTCTTTCATTCTGTCCATCTGTCACACTGCTGAACCTGCCAACATTGTTCAGTTGTGGCTAATGCCTATGGTCTGTCGCCCTCTGATTTCGTGGTTCTCTGAGGGAGATTCTAACTGTAGTAGAATAACAGGAGATTGGGGGGTGAGCAAGCAAGAAGATTTCAGATTGTACTTGATAGGAGGCAAGTGAACAGTGAGTCCAGAAAACCTTGAGGGATATTATCAGAAATGCACCAAAAAACAAAGTGTACTTTTCCTGCCTGTGCCCCTGCATTTTGTGTGGGTGCGTGTGAATGTTAATATATGGCAGTTCTATTTGGATACATCTTCTCATTTCTGCCGTGTATCTATCTGTTAGTGGGAGAGAGTCTAATTTGGAGCTGATTCTGTAGAGCAAATATAACCCCCCCCCGGGGACACTGTGATCAGTCCCAGGCTACAGGGAAGATTCGGGCTGCCTCAGTGACTTGAATTAGCAGGTGGTTTTCATTTTTGTGACAGTATCATCTTCGGATTCTTGTCCTCTTTAGTTGTCTGGCCCCTGCACTCGGACCCACCCTCTTTGTCTACGTTACCTAACTCTTGTGTCCCCACTTACCCTCTCCAAACTCTTGTTTTTCCTCCTCACTTTTTCTCTGTCTCTAACTAAGTCTCTGAAGCTGCACTAAAAGAAGAAGGCACTGTTAAGCAGTTTAGTCATTTCAAATAGAAATATTCAGGAGCTTTGTCATCCAATTGATGCCAAATGTAGCATTTTAACATCAACAAATGATTAAGAGGTCAATTTTGAAATGCTTTTATAATGACTGTGGTAAGACATTTGTAGCCGATACCAGACTCCAGAGTTCATTTCACATTTTGTGCCTTCAGGTCAGAATTCACTAAGTCCCCTGGATTTGTTTCAGATTCATATCAAGAAAAGGGCTCAGCTCTCCAAATGCAAACTGAGCAATAGTTTCTTACAATGGCAGATTGGAAGATTTTAAAAGACTCTCAGCAAAATCTCTATATTTATCTAGTGTGTTTATCTTATTCAGTAAAGCAAAGACGCAAACTGTCAACCACAAGAAATAAAGATGCTCTTTGCAAAAGGAAGCAGTTTATGGAAAATGTGGTCATTTTTAAGAAACACTTAGAGTAAATGGCCACTGCTGTGGGATAAAAGCTGCAAATCATTGTGACCCATTTTGTTCACGATAACTACACAATAATAAAGAGAGAGAATTATGTTGACAATGATATATCGGTGTTTGAAAGTGCTGTATGTGTCATCTTTAAGGCAGCCTTTCCAAGTGAGTGGGTCTGACACACTGAAACATGAGAGATAAAAGGAAGAGTTCTGCACCCCAGCCCCAAAACTGTCAAAACACTCAAGGACAAATCCTCCAAAGTCTTCTCATCCTCAGTCATTGAGGAATCTAGGTTTAGCTTGCTTAGCCTTAGCATCGTTGGGACATGGTTAAGTGAGTGTCTCCAAAAATGAACTTAAGAAAGTATGAACACTTAAAGGCAATGCTCCAAATAACGTCTAACCTAATAACATTTTTGGTTTATTGATCCACAGCGAAGTTAGTATTGCATGTTAACAGACTCTCTATTTTCTTCTTTCACCTTCACCTAATTGTATAATTTCCTTATTTTGTGCAGGACCAAAGGGGTCTGGAAAGGCTCATCCTCTGGATTCTAATTCCTGGTCCTGATACAATCATCATCATATGGAGATAGCTGGACTGCTTGCATTAGAAACGATTCCATCACATATCTTCACAGATATTTAAAGCACAATTAAATAAATATGATCAGAGAAAGCACAAGGTTTTGTTTATGTTCCAACATATTGGAGTAAGTAAGATAATGATTAGAGGAAGCAGGGGGCTTGTGAAGCCAGAGAGTCATGGTGTCTTTGTCAGTGGATCAAGGACTTCTTATCTCAACAAAAACCAGGTATCAAGGAGCATTTTAGGCTGTGATTCTACTTTTGGTTTTCACTGAGTTTTGCACCTGAACTGATTAGAGGCACATCTTATCGCCGTCAAAACAGCAGAGAGAAAATCTGAGGAAATCTGACATTTAATAACGCTGTTTTTTTTCTCATTTGTGTTTCATTGATATAAAGTTCAGAGTTTAGATTAAAGTGTAATATTTAAGGCATGCCACTGAAGACTGATTTTCAGCAAACGCATCAGGATCAAAGTGGCACACTTAGCGGCTACAGCTGTGTCCTCCCTCCTTTGACATCAACCTCATCCTTGGAGTGACATCCACACGACATCCTATACCAACAATTTTGACCTCAGTAGACCTCAGTCCACTGCACATACATATACTGTATGTGTGTTGTGGTCTGCTTTCCATTAAATTGCATCAAAGAAAGTGTTAGCTTTTTAAAGAGCTCTAAGCGCAGGCTGTAATTTACCAAATCTGTGTTTAGGATGTGAGCTTGGAACTGGTGTAGTGCTTGGCACGGGCTTTTTTTTTCTTAAAATACAGAGGGCAGTAGCAGACCTCATCAAAGCTCGACTACTGTTTAAAACTCCTGCTGTCTGTTAAACTTACTTCCCTGAGAATTGCAAAGGTCATGCACACTCACAAAATCTCCTCTATAAACATGCACATACACATTGATCCAAACACACACAGTATGAACCAGTGCACTGGGAAAAATAAAGATGAAGACTGTAACCAAATATTTATTCAAGACATATCAACGCATGTTTCAGCTAAGACTGAGCTTAGATTTCCAAACAGCTATGACAGAAACAGGTCTGAAAAGTGTTTTTAATTGATATATAATTGATATCTTATTTACTCAGGTAGTAGTAACTTAAAGTTAATAAAGATTAATGATTCAAGAGAAGATCGATACTATTGTCATACCTGTCCATTCAATATGAAGCTAGAACCAGGAGCTAGCTTAGATTAGCATAAAGGAAACAGGGGGGAAATAGCAAACAAGATGTAACATGTTGATCAGGGAGATTTCGAGTTGCTGATAAGCATATCTTTTACCTTTGGACAGAGCTATGATAACTGTTTCTACCCCTGTTTCATTTATGCTAAGATAAGCTAACCATCTTTTGGCAAATATGAGTGCGGTATATCCATCTAACCAGGCAAGAAAGCGAATAAGTATATTTTCAAAAATGTGGAACAATTAAAGTGGTAAAAGGGGTAGGCTATTTGTTTAAAACACACATTTGCTTGAAACACTGTATTACTACAGACATTTAGCATTGATTAGTCGAAGCTGGTTGAGCCCAGTTCGATAGGTCACCCAGGCACAGTCACTGAGCGGAAGGAAATATTTCAGCAGGGCTGTCGATGACATATTGTCTCCATAAATCTCAGAGAACAATACCATTGTGGTCCCTCTGTAGATCTGGCTTGGAGACCAGAAGGTAGGCTACTTGGCTCCAAAAAGTTCATGGGTTTTCTTTTGTAAAGATTGTAAATGCTGATTTTAGGAAACTGTAACCATTGTGAAGCAGAGGGAATGGAAAATCCAATGGCATTAAATACTTTTCTTTTTTATCCTGCAACTGACCTTCCCTTCCCTTATGGAGAGTTTGGCACAATAAAGAGATCTAATGATTAAAAGCGCTGGTCAGTGTTTCACATGGAATGTGATGGAGCAGAAGTCTATTTTCTGAGTCTCTCCCCTCTTATGTTTGCTGAAATGGTCAGCATTTCACTACTCATCTCTGTTTCCTGTTTACTACAAAGCAACACTAAACCGTAGATATAAGTAGACCAGGCCGATAAAGGGATAATCAATAAGGTCAAATGAGGGTTAACCACTCCTCTCAGCAGTCAGCACCAGGCAAACTGTATCACAGAAACTGCATCTGGTACTGGTGAGATGATGGAGTCCAGATAATTTGAAATAATAATAGTGAAATAAAAGTTCACTTTTTAAAATGGCAACACATGTAAAATCTAAAACAGCTTCTTTTCAGGCAAAACATTTCACTGTAATTGGAGGAAACACCAAAAGTTTTTTCAAACAATGAAATTTAGTCCAAAAAAAGAAAGGGTTAGATCCCATGCATTTATTAGGATTTTTTTAAAGTTTAGTTTATGATTAAGGTCTCTTGGCTTTATCCAGAGAGGTCATTTCCATTTTATCAGTGAGTACGGTGGAAGAAAAGGATTCAATTGTCCTGCTTAAAGCATCTGGTTTCACCCCCTAGTGTGGCAGTTAGCATGTAACAGCTGAAATCCAGGAGAAATCTTGGCAAAGTTTGTACATTTCCAGGTGCAGGGACGTTAAAAGCACCCACAACTCTCTTTTTTTTTTCTCTTGCTGAGAAAGAAAAGAAAGATATTGTCTTCAAATACAACTTTAAAGGCTGTGAGAATGAGTGAGCCCAACTGCAAAAAACAGAGAGTGTATATGTGTTTGCATGCAAGCTTACATGCTTGTGTGAGTGTGTCTATCTTTGTGTGTGTCTGTGGTCTTACAGAGTATTCTTGAAACTGTTGCCTGACCATACCTTGACCTAGAAGAGTGACAAAGATTGGTAATTGACCAGTGTTTTCCTCTCAGTGAAACACTAGCTGTCACCTGTTTACCTTGGCATCATCTTGACAAACTGAACACTATATAAACACATCAAGCTGGAGCACGAATGAACTGGCAACTATGTGGCCATTTCAGAGGAAGGAATAGCCAACATTATGGTGTTTTCTTATGGCTGCAAAAAAAGATGAATGATGCTTCGGGTTATCACAGGTTATTTTTAGCTGCCAAAAATATGATTGTGATTGTATGGGGGATATGTGCTTTATGTACAATGCACCTAGCCTAAACGTCAAGATACAGCAAACTTTGAATACCAGTTAAAATAAGGTTGTTTCTCTTGTTTTCCTGTTCTGTTGTCATCCTTCCAACAGCAAAGGACAGACCTTTACACGTGCATGCCTCCAAAAGGATTCACAATCCAACAGATCTAGTTTGTTTTAAAATGTACAGAGGGTGTAGCCTTCTCAGTAATGATCTTTATTTCCAAGCAGACCATTTCCATGTTAGTTAGTTAGTTCGTTAGTTAGTTAGTTAGTTAATTTGTTAACAGAGTCATTGTTTAATGTACATAATTTGAAATCATTCTGCCTTTGGATGCATGCCTCACATCATACTGCGTGTATCAGATTATTGACATCATTTATGAATACCAAACTTTTAACATGATCTCATGAAATTTCATGGAATGAGCACACCCCATATGGGATTAAAGACTGAGAATAGTTATGACAGTAGTGTGTGATGGGTTGTGAGGGGTTAGTTTATGATTACATTTCAGCAAGTAAAATAACTATGAGGCAGAGTTTGATTAGGCAACTTGAACAACTTTATTTAAGGTTAGGCTTAGGGTTACCGTTTTGTTTGGGCAAGTAAAACAAAAAAAAATATTTGAAATTTGAGAGCCTTAGCTGTTGTTTTGGTATAAATGAGGGGGGCAAGCTAGCTAAAACTGGCAATACATTCCCACATCAACAACTTTGCTCTTCATCAGGCTTAGACAGTACCAGATGAAAAACACATTTGTCTTGTCTTTCTTCTTTTATGCAATCCTTGTGATGACAGAACATTCTTACTCACTTTTAGTGCACAGAAAGATGCAATTTAGTCATCACACTTCATACAAATACAGATAGTACATATAGATTCCCAGGAAATAGGGCTGATTGCAAATATGCTAAAAAAAGAGATTGAACTGTGGAGCTGACAGCCAATAAAGCTATCATGTGCACATGTCTGGTTGTCTACATACGCGGTCATGCATATGGGCACGTGTTCTCTGTACTGCAAATGCATATGTTCATGTTCATATGTGTTTGTGATATTGCTGATGTCACTCATATGGCTGACATCAATCATTGACAGAAATGGGACAGATGTTCAGCAGTGTTCCAGTAGACACAAATAAGTCTAAACAGCTGGGAGAAGAGAGCTCTGAAAAGAAGATAAGGGCAAAACAGCCCTCAGAATACAATCTGTGTCCTGAGACTTTCCCTGCTGGTAGGAAGTGTATCTGCTTCAGCAAATGCCTCAGCTACAAGGCTTTACACATTCCAGGAGGTTTCTGTCCCAGTCCTTCACTACTGGAGACAACAGTCAGAACAAAGAAAGGCTCAAGGACGTTGCAGTAGTCTCACTTTGGCTGCGAGCTTTCCTTTCAAGAAATCTCTCGCTGTTGGAGAGGAGAGAGGGAGGAAGCCCTTTGTGCTGCATGGACAATAAATTCACCATAATATCCCCATATATAAATCCCCTTCATCCCGACCCCCACCCATCTACTATCATCTACTGCTGTACCAGATGTGATGGAGACTTCCTCTTTCATGTTTGGGTTCAGGGCACTGGCTTGATAGACAAAATATCTCAAATAACTGCCTTCATTAAAACTTGGTCCAGATGTATCATTTGACTCCATTGTTTAACATCGAGGGATTTGTTCATTCAGACAAATGAAAGCAAAACAATAATATTTAAAGGGTCAGTGACATGGGGTTTCCAGCCAGAGATTGTTGGTTGTGTATCTTTTGAAACAAAAACTGAGCTCTCATGGTGGATACAGCACACACAAATCGTAAATGGACTGTATTTGTACAGCGCCTTTCTAGTCTTCCGACTACCCAAAGAGCTTTCACACTACATATCACATTCACACACTGATGGCAGGAGCTAAATGCCCATCAGTACAAAGGAACTAACCATTCACACACACACACACACACACACACACACACCGAAGGCACAGCTCTCGGGAGCAACTTGGAATTCAGTATTTTGCTCAAGGACACTTTGGCTGGGGGAAGCCGGGATCGAACCGCCAACTTTCCAATTGGTGGACAACCAGCTCATCCACAAAGCCATAGCCGCCCACAAGTGCTCTTAACATGCTTCTTATGAATTTCAGGGGGCCTTTAAGTTGTTTTTCTTTAAATGATAAGCTTTCTTACTGTTAACAAAACCCATAAAAAAACAAAAAACAAATGACAATGAACAAATCAACAAATCAACAATGACTTCAACCCTTACAACAAGTATCGTCTGTGTAGCCGAAGTCTGATATAGTTTATTCATCTGTGCTATAAAGCTCAATTGTTGTCCAAAACATATTAAAAACACACTGATGAGCCAGTTGCACTGGGTGACAGGTTCCTTCATTATCAACACACCCATTTTAGTTTATTTTGAGTCAGTCCCACATACACTGTCCTGCTGCAGGAAATACTCACTATAGCACCAAAAACTATTAATAGACCAGTGAAAACTAGACATAGCCAACTGCAGGCTGTAAAAATGAGCTCATTGCAAAGAATAGAGGCATGGGTTGGGTCAGAGAAAATCTGATAAATACAGATGTGACTGTGTGCTCAGACATCACTCCACAGCATGCTGGCTTACTGTTTTCCAGTGTGGCTAAACAGAAGGTTTACTGGCTCTGTGGTTCCTGTAATGTTAGTGAAACTGGAGAGCTTCTGATTCGACCAGAGATACCTCTCTTAGTCAGTTTGTGTGCTTGTGTCTGTGTGTAATTAAGAGCACGCCCCAACCAAATGCAATTTGTGTGAACCCACTTAAGACACACGTTGCCGTTAATATACCCAAAGAGACAATAAAACCTTCACAAGGAAAATTGAGACCAGAGACCAAAAGAAAGAAGAATCTTGACTTATCAATTGTAAAGAATGATGACGATTTCACAGAAGCCATGACAAGGATAACGATGACAATAACAGTGCCAGAAGGATCAGTAATGCTCTGTGTAATCCCTTCAAAGTACAGACACTGTATGTGGCACATATATCACTGTTAGTCAAGCCTTCTTCATTCCATTCCTCCCTGATTATCAGGTCCTGACGTCTCCTCCAATCCGGGCAGCAGGCTGATTAGTCTGACGCACTGAAGCAGAACCAGGCAAACGGAGAGCGGTGTATTGATTGCCTCGGTGACCTTTCCTTTGCCAATGTTTCAGAGATGTGTGGGGTTTCCATTCTTTGAGACTCCAGCTCACCAGCAGCCGACGTGGCTAAAGACAGGAACGCTGCTCTGCCCAAATGACATTCTGCAGATTTCACACACTAAATTGTAATCATTGCGGTCTCAGCGGGGTGGCACCACCGTACAACGACCTTCAGCTCGGTCCTCCGAAGTAGGGGTGGGATGATAAGCAATGTAACTCACCATGTTCATAGAAAATGGCTGCCTATGGTCATAAAAGGGAGCACGTCATAATGCAATAACACAAGCTTTAAAAATAGGTGTGTGTGTTATTTTAGCAATATAGTATTATATAGAATAATAGTGTAATCATTTTGTGTAGAGAGTGTAATCAAATGTATTTCATATCACCCCTAAGAGCTACAAATTAGGACTTTACTTTAGACTTTTAACTATCAATGGCAATCAAACAAGCTACAATAGTGACCTCATCAATCAATAGTGGTTGTGTGTTGGGTTTGATTGTATTTTATCTAAACCAAATCTTGTATTGAATCCAGTTATCGAGCCTGATCCTTTCAGATCTCTTACCATGTATATTTAGGTGTAGCTTTCAGCAATTTAAAATGACAGTTGTTATAAATTATAATATTCAAAAGCTAACATTCAAAGAAGTCAAAACCGCAAGTGTGGTGAAAAATGAAGCCAGCTGTTGGTGTGTCTGTGCCTGTGTGTGTCACTGCACACCTCTGAAAGTGGTGCTGTGTTGCTGTGTAGTGTGATAGCACTTCAGAAAGCAATGAAGCAGTTGAATGAAGATACTAGCATTTGGCTGCGGCTGTGTTTGTGTGTCTGAGTGTATCTGGAAGGGGGCAGGAGACACATACAGTATGCAGGGTGGGGGAGGTGAAGATTTGACTGTAAACCCACTTCTGGAGTCTGATCTATGGTTAGTAGGATGGTGGGAGATGGCAAAGGAGAAGAAGAGAAGAGGGGCTGTGTGGTTGAGGGGTGTGTCAATAAGGGCAGTCGCAGATCTATTTTTGAAACAGATCATAAAAAAGCCAGTCAACTCTCTTAAGTGAAGTAGTGGAGAGAAAATAAGGAGGATGTGGAGGAGGGAGGTAGGACCCACAGGGGAATCGACATTATTGGCACAGGGAAAAGACATCTGTGGAAGGAGAGGGTAACCACATGAAGCCATGCGATCCGGATGGGACAGAAACAGGTAGCGTATGTGTTGATCTCAGTGATGTGAACAGATAAATCAAAGAAGAGGGACAACCATGCAATGGGATTGAGAGGAAAGATGAAAATTCAAAAAGTGATGCAAAGATTGTTTCACTTATGACAAGTGGCCCTCCCACAGCTGGGAGTGGGAGTAATTATTTACGCGTCAGGGACAGAGCTCAAGGACCTCTGACAAACATCCAGTTAGGCACACACACAAGCTACAACACAAACACAGACACGCAGGCAGCATGTGAGGAGTGTCGGATAATCAGAGCATCAGAAAAAATACACTTAACCAACATGCATCATCCGCAGTGCATGGCAGGCCTGACAGCAGGAGAGGACCAACACAGCAGCGTGACCTTTGTACAAGGAAAAAGCGGTGGAAGAGAAATTAAAAGATGAACGACCTCCAGCTGATTTAGACGACAATAGTGGAACTGACTGTCCTGGCTGAATTTCTTCTGCCAGTCCTGCAACTGAACATCCACAATCAAACAATGTACCACAGTTTGTAAATGTTGTACGTGTCTATTCGGTACTGCATGGTTGTTACGCTGTGATGCATACACACACAAATACAATGAAAAAGATCCAAACCCTAGGCTTACTAAGAGCGCAGAGAGGCAGACATGCATGCGCAGTGTGTGTCAAAAAAACTCTGCTCTACCTCAACTAAGATGCCTTTGAGGGAAGTATTTAAGCTGCATCTGCTCCTGTGAAGCTGATTACTTGAAAACTCCAAGACAATGTCAGCTTATCTGTGTTAGGCAGTGTACGTGTGTAAAACAGTTCAGAAACAGCTTTTGGGGTCAGCAAAATCTCTCCTGGGTAAATAAAGAGCAAGAAAGGAGATGATCTGCTTGCATATCAAAATCGCACATTCAAATGAACTGTCATTCTTATAGTGTAGTTAGTTCTCTGTGCTATTGAGCCTGTTTACTATATGAAAACTGAGGATGAAAATAAATATGCAGTGGATCCTGGTGTGTTTAAATCATCCTCAAATGATGAAATCGCTCCAGAGTGGAAAACCCCACTATTCCCCCCTTAGCTTCAGTCACAAAAACCACCTCAAATGGGTTTTTATATTATAGTGAATTATCTCCTCCCGGGGAGCAGAAGGTTGAGATAAAGAGAGGTCTGTTAGCAACTTACTGGATCAACATCAGAGATCGAGCTTTATGCGATGTGATGTGGTGTGGCGCAGATGATTGTACTGCTGATTCAGCTAGTTTGGAAACCAGATAGCAAAGACCCTCGATCCCCTGCCTCGATGCTCAACCAAACTTCCCTTTAATCCTCAGTGACCCCATGCACGCCAGACACACACAAGCCACCGCCACGACCGTCTCCCCCTGGGCTCCTCACCCTTGGGAAAACCGTCCCCTCGCTTGCAAACTCTCGTCACTGCTCACCACACCTCCATCTCTAATTTAACCAGAAACCTCATGTTTGGTGCCAAGCAAGCCCTGCCTCAGATGATCCCTCATGTAACCTCCAGCGCTGAGAGCTTAATTCAAACTCAGTGTCAACATTACCTTACAATCAAGCTGCAGTCACGGCTCTCAAGACTTGAGGGTGGAAATCAAATAACTGCACATTATGATCAGACGTCATTTGGGTTTCCGTGAATGAAGCCAATTCAAACTGACGTGCCATGTATAAATTTTAAACAAGGGGGGAAAAAAGAAAATTGCACACACTTTCACTGGCATGTTTTTACTTAACAATGTTCAAAAGCAACAAGATTTTATTTCTCTTAAGTGCGAGGAGGTCAGCTACATGTTTTCACACTGAACCAGCTTGGTCCTCATCTTAAACAAGCTTATCCAAGTTGTGTTAGTCTTGCTTTTGTTTGTCTTTTTCACAGCTAATGTCTGTCTACTCCATTCTCATGGAGGTTTTCCATGCTCCTGTGTAAGTCACATCTCTCAACACAGTTTAACAGATAGAATCAATGTGCAGACGAAACATCCCAACAACAAACAGACCCAATTTAAAGCTGGGCTTATAGCTATACCCATGATGCATCATGTGTAAGTCTAATCGGATTTTATGTGGCATGTTCTTGTGAGGGTATTGTATTACATCGCCGCCATTTCATTTATCTTTTGTGGTGGCAGTCATTGGTTACATGCTTCTCTGTTTCCACACTAACCCAGTGGTCCAGTAACTAAGCATACAATCTGATGGGATCCCTGCCAGGATTTCTGATGTCCATTCATCATCCATAAGACACACACCGTTTGCATGCTTACACGCTCTCCTTGAATCTCACATCTCTCCCAGAGACAGGGCGAGTCTAAGAAAAACAGTTTTTGCTTGCATGCATGTAAGCACAATAACTACCCTTCTCTGTAGAGGACAAAGACAGGAGGTGGGAGCTTTGGAAAATTCAGAACAGGAAAATCAAATACAATAACTTTGAGGTGTGAGACGTATGAGGGACAGTGCCGAGTTAAAAACGAAAGTGTTGGGGTCATGCATTGGTGGAAAAAAGCCCCCCCCCAATTTACTTTAATTAACAGAATCAGTCACCAACATATTTTCAGATATATTCATTTTACTTTTTTCTTGTATTAGGGACCATGATACTGTGTAAGGAAAACTCTTAAATAGTTATCAGACCATTAAATAATTAAACTATGGATGTGTTAACAATATAATTAAGTTTGTTGTGGTTAAACCTAGAGTCTTTTTAACCCTTTAAAAAACTGTAAATCTAGAGCTGAGTGGCTACACTTGCACAATGAAAAGGAGTGTTTACATTTAGGAGATTTACAGCTACATTTGTGAGTCTTTAACAATTTAGTTTATTGTAAGACATAAGGAATTTTCAAAAATCCATATCTTAACAGCTTTCCTTTATTTCCACCTCTACAACAGCTGGTATTTTATGTAGGGCTTTACATGTCTGCGTTGTTGGCTGATGACATTGTAGGTGTAGTATGTCAGTGTGCCGGTAAGCCTGGATCAAGAGTGACACCTAGCGCCCAACATAAAAAAGACACTTGGACAGACCCGTCAATCTGTGACTACAGCAAAATGAACTAACAGAGTGAGCGTGCTGAACTCTAAGCACAGTGAGGAAACGTGTAGTCTGAAAAAAAAAAAGACTGAATTGTCATTCTGTTCACGTCGTTCAGTCTGTTTGAATCACTAAACAAATCAGAGATGTGGATGCAATTCAGAGATCTAGAGCTAGGCTGAGAACACTTTTGTCAGCTCAGGCTTTCACAAACTAGCAGCAGCATTTCTTTTCTGTGGTTATTTTCTTGACCCAAACCTAGCTAACTTAGGGACATCATAACTAGCCACCATACTGATTCAGTAATTAGTAATAAACGTAGCCTAACGTTACATTCTTTACTAGTCTTCATAAAGCTTGCGTTGCGTGCGCTCTGCGACTGGATGTGTAACCTTAGTCCGGATGATTTCTGCTGAGATGCGAAGCCTCGTGCTATTGTTAGGGTTGCCAACCGTCCCGTAAGTGGAAACCAAAAGACGTGTTCTGTGTTGCAGAACGAACTTTTGTTCCGCATTTTTGAGAATCAATTAAGTGCAAGTCTATGGGAGAGAAATGTTATAGGTTAGACTGTTATGACGGGGCGATTTGTATGAAATAAAGGCTCTGTTATCCCTCGGCCTGTCTGTCATGTTATGTTCCTCTACCCAAACACAGAAGCGGTCTCTCTCTTCTATGTCTGTACCTTTTTTTCTTCAACGTTAAGTGTTGTTTTGTTGGCAATCATGCATGCCGAATTTACATTAAGACCCTCTTGGTTTACTAAACATCTAAAATAAGCGAGTTCACTACATGAGTGCCTTTGGACATCACCAGAAAACGAAACGCTAGGATTTGTGAATGAAGTTTGGAGAGTGAGTAAGCAGAAAACACGGTTTACATTCACCGCTAATTAATGTCCCCCCCCGCCTTCCGTATTTTCATTGCAGAAAGTTGGCAACCCTATTGTGGTAGAGTAGGTCGGTTCTACAGTAGCCACACTGCACAGAGTTTTGGTGGACACTTCCTGTCTCTTCACTGTGACCCTCACCTTTTTTCGCTCTTCCTCCTTTTTGAAAAACCCAGCTCTGAGATCACACTAAGAGTAAGCGCGTCGTGCGAGTAATAATCATCTGTGCCAAACACAGTGCGCAGCATGTCATCGTATGGATTAAACGAAGCTTTCATGAATTTTATTAATCGAGTTACTCCAGGAATGTTTCTGCGCGCCCTACTTAGATCACCAAACAATAAAGTTAGGACAACCATTTTAAATGCACGTTGTAAATGGAGACCATTCTTTAAACGCACTGACTGGTTCCTTTTAAAAACAAACTTCTTCCCTATGGGGGTTTCTTTCTTCATGGGTTTGATTAGTTTGACATTCTTTATACATTCACATGTATGCTACAATATTTGCTTATTTTTTACATCACATCACATGCACCTGAATTGTAGATTTGTTCTAAAGACACAAGAAACTTATAGTGAACAGGATTTGTGTTATATTGCATATTTGGTGCCAGAGGAGCTCTTTGTAAAGACATTAATTAACATTGTACTAAAGAGGATTGATAAAGTGAAGAGACAACTCAGTTGGCGTCACTGGTACTCAGAATGCAATTTTTTTTTTTTTTTTTTTTTTTTTTTTAAATTGCAAATCATATCACACTGTAAAACACATGAATTCCTTCTGAATGTGTAATTAATGTCACAGTCAGGCCGTTGTGATGTATAAATACTGTCTGAGAATGCTAAGACACCATTCTTAATTGAAGATCTGTTAAATTTGATGCACATCACTTAACATGCTTTTACTGAAATGCATTATATCCTATTTATACCATCTTGACCTATATCTAATGCATCAATGTTGAATTCACAGTTTCAGAACATGATTGCCTACAATTTCCTGTTGTCTCCTCATAGTATTCAATTTCAATAGCACAAACAACCACACCACAAGAGATGAATCTGTAACCTGCATTATTAACGTAACAAACTGAAAACAAGAGTCATTGAGGTACTTTTGGGAAAACTATCTTAAAATAAATGACTAGAATTATTTTTTTAACTGCTGGTGAGGTTTTGGCAGTCTATGTAGCTCAGCTAAGAAGCGGACTGTTTTCGTTCGGATCCTCCTCCCCTGAGACGTAAGGCTCTGGCTTTTTGACCTCTTTGGCAACATCCACTCCTATCAAACCCACCACCCTGAAATGTGGAAAAACAGGCATGAGTGAGGCAGGAAAACTTGGGATACATTACTGTCCAACTACACTGGGCAACAGTCTTCTCAGCAGTTTCAACATAGCTTCTTTCTACACACCTGCATCAGCATGCCTGAGTTAAAGACAAACACACACATTTTTACCTATCAAAATCGCTGATGTTTCCAATCTTATAAGACCTAAACCCCAATTAGAACAGGAAAACAAGAAGTGTCTCATTTTTTCGTTGTTACAGCGTTTGTTGTTTATTAAATGGGATAGTGACCTTAAAAATGGCTGCAACATACAGTACAGGTTCCAATTGAGATTTCTGAACCAGTGGCTTTGTAATTCTATAACTAACCACTATGTAACAGAAGAAGCATTGCGTGTGAAAGAGGTTGAGTATTATGTTTCACGCTACACCTCCCAGAGTGACTCAGCAGCACTACTTTGTCAACGCAGTGTAACAAAACAAATGTAAGAACATAGTGAGCCACAGATAAGCATCCTTCTATGGCCTTTCCTCCATTTCTATATAATATAGCGTCAATGACATTGATGGTGTTTTAATCAAAATCCAAATGAAATTTGGTTAGGGAAGTTGGATGTGATAAATGCAGGAATGAGGAACTGAATCTAATTGTTTTCATTCCTCTTTTCTAGTCAAGCCAAACTGGAAAACAGTGATTCAGCAGAAAGAAAGAGGTGTTTGTAATGCAACTCTATCCACAGAGCACAGCTCTACACCTGAAGCATATCTACAACATAAACTGCTCTGTTTTTATCGTAGCATGAACAAATAACTTTGGGCAAAATACTCTCTGAACACCTTAAATTAATAAGTTCTCTCTCTACAAGTTAGTTTGCACGGCAACAGGACAAAAAGCAGGTTGCACAGACTGTATTTCTATTTTTTGGTCAAGTCATCATAGATCATTAAAGCAATTATTTTAGCAGGACACTATTATTTTGTGAATGTTGGAGGGCTTATGAATGCACGAGGAGAGTTTTGAAAGTGGAGAGCGGTTCCTGCATGTTATATGCTTGTCCAACATGTTATAACCTAACCTGGACAAAAACAATAAGGGCACTGTAATGGATGACCTCTCTCAGGCAGGTTTCAAGCTGCTACATGTTCATTTTTATGGCATAAAGTAAATGGAGACCAATAGTGCCTGGAAGGTACAGTAGGAAATTAGTTTGGAAATGTATGCATGTATACTTTAATAACACTATTTGCACATGGTGCCTTAATGTTGTGTTAACTGCATTTGCAACATGATGAACTTACCCTAGGACAAACAAAGGGATGACACAGAGTCCTGCAGCCAACAGGAAGGTGAAGCCAGGGTACCATGCCACTGTAGCAGCATAGACACTGTTGAAGACTGCATTCGATACATTGTTAGTTAAACTCTCCAGAAAGGAAAGACAGCCAAACAGGGCTCCTGCAAAAACACACCCAGGAGAAAAGAAAAACAACATTTAAGAAGTGGCAGGGTGACTAAAGACAGGATACAGCTAAAATCTGTTTAGTTCCATGATTCCCCTTCGCTCTAAGGAACAGAAACTCGGAGTGCTTTGTTTTGCATCATGAAATTGCTGGGGCGGGCAACTCTTCAATGGAATGTGACTATAAACACACAGACACAGTTTTGTGGCTCCTGCAAAGCCCTAAACCCACTCACCCTGCTCAGACTTTGAGATGATCTTTGACATCATGGAGCGTAGAACAGGGAAAGGCATGATAGACAGAAGCATTGGGACCCTCACTGTGGCAAACAAAGAAAAGAAGACAAGACATTACATTACACATCATAATGCAGGGACTATAATGTAACCACATCAAATGGTAAAATACACACATCATAATTAAAGTAATTTCATATTTCAATGTTGTTTAAGGTTATCTTTGCAAAAGAATATGCAAAACATTACAAAAGTGGCAGATTTAAGTCCTCCCATCTGGATACTGACTACATGATAATAAAAAAACAACAACTATGCAGTGAAAATATATCAAAATTATCTTGTCTTCAGCTTAGTGGAATAATCTAATAAAATACACAAGGTATTATAACCCTAGTAACATTTCTACACCTTGTAAAGGTGATAGGAAAGGTAGGGTCTGTCAATCAGTAACCTGTGCAAGTAGCCTGTAATGTTTATTTATGTAATTATAAACCGTAAAGGAGTTTTATGTAAACTTTTTTATATTACTCTTCAGTATGTCCTTTACAGTTCTTTTTATGCAGCTAAAGTGTGTCTTATAATTAATATGATATATCCTGTCTTTGTACGCCCATTTACTTTTAATAAAGAGACATGTACTATATTGGAAAAGGGCTAAATTGACAGATACTTTATCATTTTCTTACATATGTGATGGGTAGCAACACCGAGGCTTATTAATTAGTTATTAAACAAGGCTACAAGGCCACAAATCCTTTGCATAATTTCACAATGCAATTTTCCAATACCTGACATACAGTAGAAGGTGAAACTAACTGATTATTCTCCGTCGTCCACATAAAACTATTCAACATTACTGAAATGGTTTTAAATCAGTTTCTGCACAGACTTGAACTTGTAAACAACTGACAGACAAGGCTTTAGTCTTTGTTTTCAAAACTATTGGTTTAAGCAGCAGAGTTGTTATGGAAGTTTTTCTCACCTAAAAACATCAGTAAAGTGGTCTTAGCAAACGGCAGCAGGACCATGCCTGATATGACAGACAGGATGCCCATCAGGATAATGAGCAGCTGTGGCACACCCCAGTACGTGAACACTGACACTCCCAGAAAGCTGACCAGGAACACAGTGGTGGACAGTGCAGAGCCGTAGCCAATCAAAATCTCAGTCCAGCATAGTGGCTCATTAAGCTCATATAGAGTCATCATCGAGAGTCCACCAACATAGGGGAAGGAGAAGCTAGTGAAGATGAGTATCAGGAGGACCAGGACAGTTGTACACTTGCGGCTGGCCCCTGCAAACATCTGGTAGACCCCATAGATCATCTGTTTCAAGGCTGAACGCTGAGGAGAGCCATCTAGAATAATGGCATCAGTGGGAGTCGTTTTCACAGTCTCTTCTAGGATGAAAACTGCATAGAGTAGGATCAAACACTGACACAACGCAGAGGTAGCAAAAGGCCAGTTAAAGCCTGCAGCTCTCAGAAAGTAGCCTGTTAATATTGAGGCCACCCCAGATAACAGGCCAATCATCATGTCCAGTCCAGCCATGCGCAGCGTCTTCTGATGACCATCCTCACACAAGTCTGCTATATAGGCGAAACAGCCCCCCAGAAATGTGCCCAAGCCACCAAACAGAGAACTGAGAAGCGAGGAGCCAATGAGCAAGTAAATGTTGAGCTCGAAGTAGGACACGGTCAGGAAGGCCAAGGTGTAGATCAATGTGCCAATCAAAGGCATGATGATTGTGATCTTGCGTCCTCCCCGGTCACTATAGGCCACAAGCATGAGAGTGACAACCAAAGAGGGGATTGTGGAGAAGAGCTCTGTGTAAAGAGAGAAGAGGGATGCCTGCCTCTGTACCTCCTGGAAACACAGAAAGAGAGGGCATGGTTTAGCGTAAAAATCATGTATGGACGGACACTGGACTGTCTGCGTTTAACTGTAATAGCAGGCCTCAGGAGCCAAAATAACTACCCCCAAGCTGGCAACTATCCTAATAACGCCATATTATAAACAGAGATAGTGACTATTTAATTTCATGAAACCAACGCAGGATGAAAGCACTTCGATTTGTGCATTTTACAAACATTTCATGTGGGTCTTTTCTTATTCAGGTCCATAAGGAGCAACGCTTTCTATAATGCAACAGGTGCAGGACTGGCTATTTTTAGACAAAAGCAGGTTTTTCCAGATCAGTGTGTTTGTTCTCACTTCCCTGTTGCGTTTCACTCTTCTACTATAAATACATGATTAACAAACACATTGTTAATACTTTCTGCAGAAGAAGATTTCTTCTAAATCCTTCTCATAATGCAGTACGCCTCGGTGTACTGCCGACTTTAAAGCTGTGAATTAGCAAGTGATTATGTGCTCTGAAATGATAAGTGATTTAATAAGATTATCACTCTTTGACAAAAGTGTTGCTACTACAGAATGTCAGTCAGTCTCTGTACAAGTTCCGAACTGTAAATTTCAGTCACAGGTCTACCTTGTATCTGACCTTGTGGCACAGTAGCTGAATCAGTTCGTTTTGCCTGAGCTGTGTTACATGAGAGGGTGAGAGGGTGTCTGAAAGGGTTACGGGGAAATGTACGCTGTGTCAGGTTGAACACAGACACGGATAATTGCTGAGATACAAAGTGCAGTTGTGGAAGAGCTGACTGCGGGTTACTTTAGGAAGCCTGACTTTTTGCTGTCAGTAAGATGTTTCTTTTTTATCAATACACAGAAACCATGGCACAACAATGATAGAGTCAGCGTCACATGCATAGCAATGTAGGAGGCAGAAAATGCAAAGAAGAAGAGGTGCATTTTTTCCCCTGTCTCTAAATAATAATAACATTGACAGTATTAATGCTGTTACAAAATGTCAGTACTTGTTCTACTGGAAATCTTACACAGGTGGATACTGGAAAAGGTAATATAAATGCATTCATTCTTAGTGTATTTTAAGTGGAAGGAAAAATCTAATGCAACTCGTTCTAAATATTGTTACTTGAGAATATGCTCTCTTACATCCAGTGATTAATGACTAACCTCATGGAAGCTTGAATGGTTGCTGCTGCTGCTGTTTGCTGCGCATCTGGAGGTGTTGTCAGAGATGAAATAGGTGGTGTTTGTCAGCTGCTGCCAGAGCCTCCGGTACACATACTGCTGCACAAGGGGATAGATGAGAAAACTGGAGAAAGCGTACAGGGCAACCACCGGCTCCACGAGAAAGAGACCCTTCATTTTGAGGGGCTGCGAGATTCCCTGAAAAAGAAATGAAGAGGATACATTTAGAGATTATCATGAACACACATAATAGGGTTAAATGTACATGAGCAGAGATGAGGTAGGTCTTTAAAACACATGACATTTTTGTAAAACACTAAAAAATGATTAACTAAACATAATTTAGAATATTAAACATCTCGGTAAAGATTATTCTGTTGTTGAAAGCTGAAACCTTCAACACTTCACTTCGACGTTCAGGTAACGTTACAGTGTGCAGGGTAAACACTTGTCAACCACAGTATTCCTGTTTAAATAGCACAAGGCAGATACGTGGAAGTGCAGATAATATTTGTTTGGTTGTTTTTGCCTTTTTGAGGATGATCGAGGTGAGAGTTTGCACTACATTATCGATTCAACATTATCTGACAGTTTGAAACACGTTGGTGGTTCCTGTGAATGCAGAATGCTGCAGGATGAGCTGGGCTAGGTCAAGATAACACAATGGAAGAAAAAAACAGCTTAGCCGTAGCCTTATTTTCTTACAGGACGTTGATAAGAACATGCAGTATAACACCTACCTTCTAGATAGTCGCTTCGATCATGTTTAAATCAGTAAGTCAACCCCAGCAACACATTATGTTTACGAGGTCAGTAGGTGCCCTTGTTTTATACACAAGTGGACGGGATTATTATGAAACGCCGAGGTCCCGCCTCTCCCCATGTACGATTGGACAGCAGTCTATCAAGGCTGCGTTTATTCGACAGAAGAACTGTCAGTCATGGGTTAAGGCGGACGAGAACAGTTTTCTGTAATAGGCTCTTTATTACATATTAGCATGTGTTTGAAATACCCTCAGCGACGTTCAGGATTTAGCTTGCACAATAATTTATTGACGTACTCTAACTGTTTCCGTTGCCCTTTGTGTACAAAAGCACACGCGTCCATTTCACTCGATATTACGGTAACGTGAGGTAGGCGTGCTTTGCGTCGGAATGTACCATTTAGCCAACACACCGGGAAGGATTTTGTTGTGACAGCGGAGCATAGACCAGTCTATGCAGCGGAGTAACAACCCGGTAAGGCGAGATCCGTAGCCCTTCTTCTATGTAATTTAAATCGAACCTACAATTGTAAGATATAGCAGAAATGTATATGTTTGCACAGGTTTATATATGTTTTCCATGGCCGAGTTTCTCAAATGTGTGCATTGGTAACTGTCAGTTTATCATCCCGGACGTGCAGGTAGTTACCACCATAAAAATATCGTCAGCTAGCGAATCATAGCTATCCCTGTGATTAATTTAGCCAACTTAGCTAACGTTACCAGCTAGCAGTAGATAGGTAAAAAAGACAGCAAGTTGTTTTCGCGTTATCATGTTATCCCTGTCGTTTTTTTGTTGTTGGTTCCTCAATCTAGCGTTAAATCCAGCTGGCGGGTAACGTCAAGCGTTAGCGTTAGCTTCGCCTGCTGCAGTTGCACTACAAAGTCGTGACTGTCCGTGTCAGGATGGATGATATATCGGTCCCCCGGCCTAACGGTATCTCTCACCGTGCTCCTGCTGCTCATAATCTCCAGCTACCTGCGATATTCAGTTTAAAGTAAGATTAGTGTGTCTTATCTGTGGGCCTTCGCTATTTCCGTAATTGATAGTATGTTGGGCACCTGATTTCGCAATGAAAGTTTTCTCGTCGGAATCACGCAATTTGTAACGTTACTGTAATAATATGACAGACTTCCTTAATCAGTAGGAGAGTCATTAGAAATTCAAAAATGTAACGTTAAACCCAAATATTGTATTACTCGCGGTAAAGAGTGGTGTACAATTATCTCCATTTAACGTTAGTTTTTGTAACGTCTTGATGTTTGGTTCAGTCACAACGTAAGCTAACGTTATACAAAATGTAATAACTCAGGTTTGATCCAAACATCCTAAAATGCAAGGCTGTATGGTCACCTCTCCATCAACAAGAAATAGAGCATCCAGCTCTCTGGTAGCCTTCAAATTACAGCTGTTGTGTGAGATTGGGAATGTCTCTTATCTGATCTGCTCTCATTCATTGTTTTTTTTTAATTGTTTTTTTTACGATTTCCAGGTCATAACGTAGGTTTTTTTTTCATCTTGGATCAACAATGGCCTTCAGCAAAGGATATCGCATCTACCACAAGCTGGACCCACCCCCCTACAGTGTCATTGTGGAAACTAGGACCAGGGAAGAATGCCTCATGTTTGAGTCGGGGGCTGTTGCCGTTCTGTGTAAGGAATCGTGTTTGATTGCACTGTAATGAGAGCATATTGGAATTCTCTGTAAACCCTTTCCCCAAATAGGAACGCTAAAAGGGAAATACAGCTATAAGAGACATATCATTCACTGTCAAGTGATGGATGTGTTTCTTTGCGATGATTAGGTCACAGGCTACATCTATCTTAAGGTTCAAGGGAGAGTGCTACTGATATTTTTTCTACATTGTGTTGCTTTTGTTTGTCTCTAGCTGCAGCAGAGAAGGACGCCATTAAAAACACATACACAAAGATTGTTGATGCCTACGGAATCCTGGGCGTTCTCCGCCTAAACCTAGGTAAGCTACAGAAACATCTTCTCAATTCATTGCTCCGTGTCCTGGTTCCAGTCCAGATTCTGACCCCCAGGTTCTTGTGTGGCATTGAAGGCCCTCCGGTTTGCAGTCCTGTTGCTGCTTACGTATAAGCTTCTTTCTCCTGTTCTCTACATGACCTTGAAGGGTCTTGTTATCACAATAAGGGTAAAGCTGCGTAAAAGATTAAAGCTCAGTCTTATAGATGGCTGAGATTTGACTTGGCTCATGATTTCCTATAAAGGAGTGGCACTAAAGTTAAATTAGCCATTTGTTGTGCAGTCTTTTAATTCTTAATGGTTTTTTTTTTTGTTGTATATTTTCTTAATGAAATGCTTTATATCTATCAACATACTGCTTGCTTCCAACCTTTTTTCTTTACAATTCACCGTATATAATGTTTTCCTTCTCATGTCCCTTTCTTTTTCGTCGCACTCCACCGTACTTCTGCAGGTGACTCTATGCTCCACAGTCTGGTGGTTGTGACAGGATGCAGCTCTGTTGGGAAGGTGCAGGATTCCGAGGTTTTCAGGGTAACACAGACGGACTTTATATCGCTGAAGAATGATCCAGGAGATGAGGACCGGATCGCTGAGGTGCGAAAGGTCCTGAACTCAGGACACTTCTACTTTGCCTGGTCTGCCACTGGAATCAGCATGGACTTGAGTCTAAATGCACATCGCAGGATCCTAGAAGACACTACAGATAACCGCTTCTTTTGGTGAGACCTTGAAATGATTACTGTTTTAAGGAGACTAGTAGGCAGGTATTTGGCTTTTAAAATCTCTGAAGTAGTAGATATTAACCAAGTATGTGTTCTGCAGTCTGCACAGTTTTTGTGGTGAAATAGTTTCTTCTGAATGCGTGATATGGGGGGCTGTGTGATTTGCAAATAAGGTGTGAAAATTCACTGTTCACACTGTATTTGTCTGTGTGTTTACTGTTGTGTCTGTCTTTTTATGAACCAATAGGAACCAATCTCTGCACCTGCACCTGAAACACTACGGAGTAAACTGTGATGACTGGCTGTTGAGGCTGATGTGTGGGGGGGTGGAAATCAGGACTATCTATGCAGGGCACAAACAGGCCAAGGCCTGCATATTCTCCCGCCTCAGCTCAGAGCGAGCCGGCACGCGATTCAACGTCCGAGGAACAAATGACGATGGACAGGTGGCCAACTTTGTGGAGACTGAACAGGTGACTCAGATCTTTGGCAGTTTTGTTGGATCTCTCTTCTTGTTTGACAGGTGTGAGGATAAAATCTGGTGATCAAAAATCAGTTTGATACTGTAGTTGCATCAGTTTCCATATTCCCTGAGCATGGCAGTACTCTTGTCAGGTGCCAGTCAGAGCAGGCCGAACAGGACACAGAGCGGGAGGCACTGACAAACATATGCTGCCACACACTGAAAAGATTTAGCCAATTTGTTTTTTTGATTACTTTAGTCTTTATTGATGCAATATAACAAAACAACATATGTGAGACCGAGTTAAACAATGGTGGACATGTCAGAACGTTCAGACATTAAGGCAGGAAAGCAAAAAAGTTTATGACATCGAACAATTTAGTGACAGATGGGATGGGAGGGCCGTGCCAGGTAGCGTGGAAGCAGGGTCCAGGTTTTTTTTTTGTGTGCAGTTAGAGCAGGTTTCAGAGTGCCAATGTCATTTTATACATTTTTTGCACAGTGAGGTGCGTAATCTGTGGATTACCTTGTTCTGTATGAGCTGCGTGTTCGTGTTGTTAATCACTGAGGAGACATTTGGGTCCAGTAGTCGGCATTGGGATTGAAGGATAAATCGTGTTGCTAATTTACTGATGGTATGGCTATTGTTATGTCAGATTTGGATATCAATTAGTGTTTTTGGAGCGGTGATGTTGAAACTAATGGCTGAACAGGGATAATTGAAAACTGCTAATTTATTTTGGAGTTTATTGTCATTTGGATTGTTGCTATTCTGCCCATGATGGATATTGGTAGAGTTGTCCAACGTTGAAAGGACATCATTTATTGTTTAGAGTAATGGGGTGAAATTCAGATTTAGCAACCATGGCAGGTTGGGGGAAATGTTGATGCCTAAACATGTAATATTACAGAGGGAGAGGTGGTGTTTGGGCTGCTGCATCCCAGCCATTTGAGCAGAGAGGGTGGATAGTTGATTTAGTCCAGTTGATAGAGTAGCTGGAAATGTTAGAGAACAGTTCTATGAGCTTGATGGTTTTTAGGAGGAAGAGCAATATGACATCTGGGTAAAGACTAATCTTATGTTGTGTTTTAGCAGTTTGGATACCTGTAATACTGACATGTTGACGAATGACTGCTGCTAGCGGTTAATTGACGATGGTGAATAGAGAGGGGGATCCTTGCCTGGTGCCCCCTTTGCAGTGTGAAGCTTTGTGCTGTTAGTCTGTGCCATAGGTGGTGTGTATAGAATATTACACATTAATATACCCAGTTAATAAATAATAGGCGGAATAGTCCAAGTGGTGCTGGCCTTTTTAAAATGTATCATAGGCACATTTGTCTATAGGGTTCAATGACCTTGGCTAATGCAGTCTATTTAAACACTGGTTATCTATTGACTGTTCAGGAGCAAACCTGGTGCAGCCTTGTAGTGAAACACTATTTCTCCAGCATTTTGTGCTGTCACTGTAGAATGAAGTAGTTTAAGATTAATAATTATAGGTATGTAATTAATATTAAAACCAGCAGGATGGTGATGATGATGATAATAATAATATATCAGCACACGGATTCATCGGTCAAGCTCTCATTTTCAAGCTCATTCTGAAGCCTTTTACTTTGCAGTAGTTTTATGTTCCTTACTGAGTAAACTTCAGTCCCGTCAGTGTTCCACTTTAATTGCTGAGTCAGCACTGCTTTAGCAATATCCATTTTTCCCATTTCAGGAAACAAACACGAAGCTGTAGGCTGGACAGAATAACTGGAACTACTACAATTACAATATAATGTAATGCAGTACAACCACATCAATGTTTGCTGCCTCAGAAATTACCATAGAGGTCATTCAACGACGTTTGAATAGAAATTGAACATTAGAAGCTTCATATATGTAGTGGTAATTGCAAGGTTATTTTGTTGGATTATATTGTATTGTCAGGTGTTCTGGTCATTTTGGCCAGCCCCAGTAGTGTTCATCATCATCATCAACTTTTATTTCAGACTCATATTCCATTCAGAACACTAGAGGCAGCTATGATTTCTCCTTTGTATTTCCTTTGTATCCTGGCAATGTCTATACCGGTGTGAAGTCCCTCTCTACATTAGCCTATACAGTGATAATGATCTAGGAATTTTCATTGTTTTTTTTTTTGTTGTTTGTGTGTTCGTTTGTGTCTGTTTTTGAGATGGGATGTTTTTACGAACAGTTCTATTTCCTCTGTTCACTACATTTGTTTTTTAATACAATGTTTTTTTTATAACTACATCAATGTTTTGTCATATTGCAAATTTACTTAACCAAACTTTTTCTCTTGTATTGAACAGGTTATCTTTCTGGATGACAAGGTCTCATCCTTCATACAGATCCGTGGGTCCATTCCTCTTTTCTGGGAACAGCCGGGAATCCAGGTAATACAAACTAAATCTATCCTGTACAGCCAGCCTTGAATGGTGAATGTGAGGTTTTCATTTATTAAGCCACATTATATAAAAATCACAAAACAACCCTCATCATTGTGTAGATGTAGTTGTAGACAAGGCTCCCTCAGTCTCAAATGATTGCACAGTGGAATTGTAAACACTGAACTCTGATGAAGCATATGAAGCTCTTGGAAAACAAAATAAAACCCTTTCATTTCGCATTTGTGTCTGTTAAGACAGTGTAAGGGGAATGAAAAGTCTCCTTGTAATTACACTAGATATCTTTATCCTAGTTTTAACACCTTTTGTCCATACTGTGTTCAGAAAAAGTCCATTAAGGGTGTTTTGTTGCACCTGAATGAGAATCGGCACCCTAAAGAGCTGGATGAGAACCCCCACCTGGTATAACCTTTTCTTTTTTTGGCTCTTGCTGGTGCTGGCACTTTCATACTGCAGATAGGGGTTTCTCTGTGCAATGCCAAAGGCCAGGGGTGAAAACCAAGGCAAACCTATTATGGATTTTTATCCATGTCCCATTCACCATACCTGTCCAGGGAAGGCTGTTTTGGAAATTTAACGCAGGGACAAGAATAACTCATTAAATGCACACCTTAAACAACATCACTGGGATTGTCCTGCCCTTGTCCTGACATTGCACAGACGTGTGGATTAGATCAGACGTGGGGGAGGTTAATGATAAATATAGATATAGTGGTTGGTAAAGGGCATTTTTCTGTTTTCCTCAGTTCCCAGACATCTTTGGTCAGGTGAGAGCCTGGTCTGAAAACATCCCTTAACCCCTTCCCATTCACTTAGTCTGCTGACATTCCCCAGGCAACTGGGTGGGTGTTGATTGATAATATGGAAGAATGAGCTGTTAAATCTCTAGGAGGGCCAAGAGAAGCCAAGACCACATTAGTCAGTCCATGAGGTCTAAGGTTTGGTAATAACACAGGGTTGTGGGCTCGGGGTTGTTTTCAGACAGAACTGTAGTCCTCCTGCTTAATAAGCACTGTTTTAGCTCTTAGTCCCCCTACCGATTGTGGCTTTGTAGGCTTCCTTTCACCTCCCCATACTCTCTAAGACATTCCCTGAGTAGGATGGATAGTTTCGGTTTTATCCAGAAGAAGAGTTATTGATATAGATGTGAATTAGTGTCTGAATCGTACTTGTAGTGTAGAATCATAAAACCCTGCTGGGAAACATGTAAATCAGTAAAGTGGTAGGGCTGCCCCCTCTTAGTCGGTATGTTGTTGGAGTCCTGGTTGATGGCACAATCTTAGTTAATAATTTTTTATAGTATAGCCATTAGTGGAATTAGTCATTAGATATGCTTTATACAGTAGATTTCAACAAATCCTTCTGAACGACTGCATTCAAACATCGAAATCAATCAATTACAGATTCAAACATCTAATGAATTAATCGAGGAAATTCTATAATTGTTAATAGTTAACCATTTCTTTACTCAAAGACAAATCTAGTAAGTGACATGAGATATGTAACCTTGAAATATGTTGTGGACATTAAATGCTTTTAGTATTATACAACAATCAAGGTGAGTTAAAAAGGATGATTTGACCAGTTACGCTCCTGGTGTTATCTGTTATCTGTTGAGCTGGAGTAGAATTTTGGTCAGAGGTGTGTAGCTGTAACCTGAGTCCTTTCAGATGCCATCTCAGGAAGTTATTAAATATGCGTAACATAGTGCTGCACAACGGTAGCGAGATGAAGGAGTGACAAAATGGCAGCAGCATGGAGCAAAATGTCTAGCCCTGCCAAACGCAGGCCTAGACAAAATACGCACATACAAACATTCAGGCAGATGAATCCGAAGCAGAGGAAAAGATTAGCAGACGGTGCCAAAGAAAGGGAGAAACTGGAGTTGTACGGAAGGAACAGTCTCACAAGGACACAGTAAGAGTCAAAGTGCACTCAGGAGATCCCAATAATGTCCCCAGTAAATGCAGTGGTAATAATGATTGGTTTAGATCCAGAGTACGAGTATGTTGCTTGTGATCAGTAGGAGGAAGAGGAGACCGAAACTGAAAGGTGCAGGAGGGATGTTGACAGTTGATTTTCAGTTGATGACAAGCAATTAGAGACAGGAAGAGGAGATATTTGGAAAGCAAGAGAAGATAAATAAAAGTAGGGAATGTTTGTGCACAGGCACAGATGTGTAGGAAACAACAAAGGAACAAGTAAGGACCCGCAGTGCAGAGTGTGTAGATTTCCTGTTGCTGCACAAGGGTCTTGCTACGCCTGTCGATGTGCTGTCGTGTGTGGTCATGCCTGACTTTACTTCCCTGTAAGGCTCTTTGGGGTTTCTCGTGATTCAGCCAGCACCAGTATACTTTCAAAGTGAGAGTTGCATGTGAGAACTAGTGAGACAAAAAGCAAGCACAGAGGCAAAGGAAAACTTCTATTCAAAATTCCAATAACGGTGTTGGAGAGATGACAGGCAACAAGATTTCTCTGCTGCTCAGTGTCTTTGTCTCTGTATGAACAAATGTCCCTATGCTGCCCCTGTGTTGCTGTTGTCCTATGCAATTCTCCCCCCCCCCCCACACACTATAAAGGTCTTGTTTCCACTGTTCAAATGTTATCCAAACTTCATTCTTCACCACCAGTCTGCAGCATGTGTGTTTGTGCAGCTTTCTTTTGAAGGATTTGATTTTAAGTGAAGGCTGTGACTTCTGTCTTTTTTTTGTCTTTTCTTGTTGTCTCTGTCCTGCAGGTTGGCTCTCATCGTGTCAAACTCTCAAGGGGATTTGAGGCAAATGCGCCAGCATTCGAAAGGTAATTAAAATGTCCTGTGTGTGTGTGTGTGGCAGTTTTCAGCTGCTTTATTTGGCCTCCAACAGATTACCACATCTCTTAGGAGCAGGGAAGACACCATAATGCAGTCTGCTGCAGTTACTGCCCCAACCTTCCAGGCTCTTGAAGGAGAAGATGTTAATTGAAGTGTGTCTTCAGAGGCCGATTTATTGCAGGGAACAGAAAGGACACATCCTTAATAACCTGTATTTTTTTTATTTATTGTAGATTCTTTGCAAAAGTCCTTCCTTGACATTTTGCACATCTCTTTTGGAAGTAAAAAAAAAAATGTAACAGTGCATTTAATTAAATTTGTATGTGTGCATTAAATGTTTTTATTTTATTTATTTATTTATTTTTTTAAATCATTAAAAAATAAAAAGTATTGAAATTCTTCACGTATGTATGGCATTAAGATCCAGAAACTATTCTATCATTTTAGGTCCTTTTTGTCTTCTCAGTAGTTGTATCCTTCCAAATTCTACTCGGAAAGTTAGAAAAATAGCCACAGTATGCTGCAGCTATGAATTGGGTCTTTGATTACTCCTCTTGTCTTTACTGGCAGTAAATTGTGGGGAACCGGGTGGGCAGTGACAACTATGAGCCTCCTAAAATGGAATCACCCACACTTTTATCTTAAACATTTGTCTTGTTTCTTTAAAGAAAGTAGATCAATGTTTGCGAATACCACAACATAATTTTGTGTGTGTGTGGTGTGTGTGTGTGTGCATTTCTTGGTATTAGTGACAGCTTCTCACATGCCTAAACCCAGGCCCTCTACACTAAAGTTGACCCCCCTAATCACTGTGGCACACCTTGATAGTTCCGTGACAGCTCCTTCCTTATCAACTCTCTGTAGCCACCCTTTCCGTCTCAGAGCAGCCATGCTGTTCAGTCAGTTCAAGGCAACGTGTTGCTGGAAAAGCTATGAAGACTTCTTGGACATTAACACTGAGCTCAGTATTAATGTCGGTTTCCCATTTGCTTTTTAGTATCTTGAGCATGTCAAGACAAGCGTGTCAGATGGTGCACCATTTGTATTTAGCAACAAATTAGTCATTTTTTCACACTGAGTAATCGGCAATGCATCTAGTCTTTCTAAATATCGTCCAAAGCAGGACTTGCGACTAATCCTTTGGAATATTTGTTGTTCAGTTTTCTACAATATGTCTCTATTAAAATTCTTTAGATCGTAAAAGGTCAACAATAACATCTTTTTATAAACGCGGTAACACTAGCAGGTCTGCTTTTCTCTCTGCTGGATGGTGCTGCCCGAGGCCCAAAGTGTCTCTACTCGGCACTATCCCTTTCTTCGTGCCTCTGGTTCATACAACTTTGCAAAAACACATGCCCACCTAAGAAGCTGTACCACCTAGTAAGTACACCCTAGGATTAATCCTCGTCATTTGTGTAATGTACGACCGCAGCTTTTAAGGTGCAAGTGTCGCAGCTGAATAAAGATGCACTGAAACACAAATAAGCAAAAAGGCAAAAACATGATACAGAGCGGTCAGTGGGTTTATAGTCCTGGGTCAGAAAAACAGTGTACTGTGTCTCTGTACAGTAGAGATGTGGGCCCAGCAGGTGTTAAAATGGGATGTTTCTGCTGTTGCTGCTGCTGATTTATTAATCAGGGCTTGGTATGAGAACTCTCGTGTGTATTTATCAAGCTTAAGCATTGGTACCAATCATGAATACTCTAATATGTTATGATAAGTCTTTTACAATGCTTATTTTGTGTTTTCCAGACACTTCACTGCACTGAGGAGGTTGTATGGTAAACAGGTGATCATCAACCTGCTTGGGAGTAAGGAAGGGGAACACATGCTCAGCAAAGCGTTTCAGGTGAGGGGAACATATGCTGTAAGACATTTATCTGATGCTCAAAACAACAAAACAGACTAAGTCCCAAACACACTGGCAGCAAATGATGCATGCCAAAACGGATGCTGCCTTTATTCTCTCCTTTAACCCACACAGGAATTCTTTCTTATCCCAATTACTCTGCCTTGAATTCTTGTCAGGTCACATGTTTGTCTGTGGTCTTGTAGCTGTCCCAAAACCCCAGAGGACACTTATTGTTGAGGCATAAACCTACATTGCATTGATTGACATTTCCTGGTTCAATAGCTGGAAATGTTGGCCATTCAGGTGAGGATTGGAGTGCATTAACACATAAATGCAGGGCAGCACTTCATAAAATCCTCAGTTTGGATGCTCTTTATTATAGTTCATAAGCTGTGGGGTCCTGTTGACATCTAGTGTGTGCTGTGGGTGTTTAATGATGTGAAATGTACAAAACATTGCCTATATGGCAAAACTTTAGTTCTTTGAATGTCAATATTTTCTGTTAATGGGGAAGCAAAGTCGATAGTATTACCAGCTGTCAAGTAAGCCCTATTTCCTAAAACATGACCTGCATGTTCACAGATTACCATCAAAGATTTTTTTTAGAATTTAAGCCATTAGTTTAGCATCAATTAATGCAAACTAATGTTGCTTCGTAGGTACAGGCAGCGCACATTGCATTCGCAACATTTTTGGCTTTCAGTTTGGATTTCTGGAAATAAGTCCCCTTCCTCTCTCTGTCACTCTCAGAGTCACCTGAAGGCATCAGAGCATGCAACAGCAGTGAAAATGGTGAACTTTGACTACCATCAAAATGTGAAGGGGGGCAAGACAGACAAACTCCACAGTGTCCTCAAACCCTACCTCAACAAGTTCACAGAGGAGTGTGGGTTCTTCTATTATTCGGGAGAGACGGGCATCGTAAGGTGAGAAATAAATACAAACGTATAAAGTAGTATTAAAATACATAAAATAATAACATTTTTCTAATTGCTTCTTAACGTTATAACATGTTTTTAGGACTCAGGGTGGGACCATTAGGACCAACTGCCTGGACTGTCTGGATAGAACCAACAGTGTCCAGGCCTTTTTTGCCCTCGAGGTAGGAGTGTGACGCAGTCTGCTCTTATTTTGTTATAAAATAGCATTTGCATTTCTCCTGTTCATTGTTTTTAGTGATGATGCCTTTAGTCCGATCCTCTGTTCCTCACCTCACCAGATGTTGCCCAAGCAGCTGGAGGAAATGGGTCTGACAGAGAAACCCCAGCTGGTGGCCAGGTTCCAGGAGGTTTTTAGGACCATGTGGTCTGCCAACGGAGACTCCGTCAGTAAGATCTACGCGGGCACCGGTGCCCTGGATGGCAAGGCCAAGGTACACAATATGGACCCACTAAATAAGCAAAAATACCCAAGGTCACAGTAAATCTCAATTTAACCAGTGAGACAAAAATGTCATCCTCAGCAAGAGCTGCATTTGATGTAGGATTTCCACGATTTTGTCAGATCTTATGAATTTTAGCACCTGATACTGTTCTCAAGGTTACTTATGGTGTAGCTCAGCCTTTTGGAACAACATCCTCCCAATTGTTGATACTTACTGGGGACATGACACAGTGAACAGCATTTGATTGAAGCAAATTCCGCAAACTTCAATATCGAATGTGGAAAGAAAATAAAGCTTGAGCTAAGGCAAGATGTCTAAAAAATACTTTGATATTTAAGTTTTGCCCCCTTAATCCAAAAATGTTTTGTCGTCTTTTATTATGAACTTCCTATACAGCATTTTGGTACGCTAAACCTGCACGAGTATCAACCTCACAACCTACTGTCACCCAACTTGGGAGCAGTTCACCTCAGGTCAAGCATGCTCTCTGAAGCCTAATGCATGAACTCATGGAAGGGGAATCATTAGGAGCCACGAACAGAACTGTAGAATCAAAGCGTAAGGCCTGTATATTCTATGTTGACAGAACTGAGGACTTCAATTGGTACTTTGGAGGTTGATATTTAACCAGATGCAATGAGTTCTGCGTGAACAGTTGATCCTCTCTGAGTGTAGAACTGTGTGCTTCTGTTTCTTAACTCTTGTGTGCTATCTCCTTCTGCTGTCCTCTGGACCTCTCTACCTGTGTGGTAAGTTAACAAGCCAGTTGATGTTGTTTTTGAGCTGCAGGTCTATTTCTGGTCCATTCATGATTTCAGTGTCTGTGGGTTAAATGATGGTGGTGCAGATCAGGTTAGGTGGGAGCTCTTTGTATTCCCCTTGAGGTATCCTGGTGATGCACACTGTCTTGCCCTGGCAACTCTTGAAAGCTCCATGGAGATGGAATCTAGTTAAAAGTAAAACAAAGGAAAATAGCCATTACCCTCGCTTGTTGAGTGATTTTTCTTACTACAGTATCTTTTCCAATTGTTGCCTAAATTATCTGGCAACATCTGCTGCTTTGATAGATGAACCTGGAGGAATCACACTTATTCCCACCATTAAATCAAACCATGTTGCACATCAATCAGTGATATTTTGTCTTGTCTAGTAGTTTTGATCCTTTCCAGTCAGTTCAAAAATCATTATTCTTGGGTCTCTGTGTTCCTCCTTTCCTTCTCTTCCATGGTTGGAGTGGGAAGTACAGACTTTTTTCCACACCAAGTGAGAGTATAGCTAAAAATTAGGTGGTTTTATCTAATTGTTTTTTTGTAGGGCTGCACGATATGGTAAAAAAAACAAACAAAAAAAAGCATAATTTTGACAGATGTTATGATTGCGATATCATTCATGATTAGTGGGAATGATAATTTTTGCATCACAATTTTTTTTTTTTCACTGAAAGAACAATTAAAATCATGATGATGTGACCTTGTGTTGAGTACTGTACCAAACAAACATGTTTTCTTACATCTGGAGAACAAGATTTGTAGGCCGGGGCATCTCTGCAGCACCACAATACTTGATATTAATGCTGTTTCGTCGCACATTTTACCTTTATCAAAACAATCGCTGATTCTGCCATTAGGATATTGCATTGATATTGGGATTTCGATATTATTTTGATTGATTGTGCAGTCCTAATTTTTTTTCTTCGTCTGTATGTGTCTGTTTGTAGGCGGGGAAGCTGAAAGATGGAGCTCGTTCTGTGACAAGAACCATCCAGAACAACTTCTTTGACAGTTCTAAGCAGGAGGCAATAGACATCCTGAGGCTGGGCTCCACACTCAACAGTGATTTGGCGGACAAAGCTCGGGCCTTGCTCACCACTTCCAGTCTTTATGGTAATTCTTTACAACATGGTTAATAGGAAGTCTTTTTTTATTGAGTCAACAGATCACATATTGCCTACAATTTACTTATGAATAGTGTAACAAATGCACATTTTTGCTCCATATTACATGCGCATATATTTTGTAATCATAATTTTATGAATGTCATTTCTTTTCTGCTCCATCAGGGGGGGAATTGTTTAAATAAGTTGATGAGTTTTGGCCCATATCTGTTGTAGCTCTGTTAGCCAGAAGCTTCTCTGCACAATAGAAGGGTTTTTCTGCTCTGTGTCAAGTGGGAAGTGTAATCTCCATGTGTCAGCTCTCTGTCCCAGTTAGATTAACGACTGCTCTGCTAGAATTATCTGTTAAAGCACTGGTTAACCCGCCCTTCTCTCCCTTCTCTCCCCCCTGCTGTTGCGCACAATCTTAGTCACTGAGCCCGTCTTACAATCAGGTATAGTAACTGACACACCGCCCCCAGTGGATGGATCTTTTCATCCCGTCACATAGTTCTCCTATCATTCGTGTTTGCTCCTCATTATTGTTCATTCATTTATAATTTAATGTTGGTAGTGGCTTAACCCTCTGTCTGCTACATACCATCGGGCTTTTGCAGTAGTGATTAAAAGAAAGAGGATGCTGAATTGATGTCATTTTAAATTGAAGTTTACAGACAGAAATGAACCATTACCAAGGTTGATTATTTGAATGTTATCTGTATTTCAGCAAGAGTTCTGGATTGTATCCTTTCTCCCATTTCCCATGTTTTAGGACACTGTTTTGTTCTTGTTTCTATTTGGATGTTCGCCCATTGATTTGGTTGGTTTTGATGAGCTTGTCCCTATTTTTGTTTAGTTTTCCTGTATCCCACCCTTCCTGTGTGCGCACACACACACACACACACTCAACCATTTTACACTCTCATCCTACTCTCCTCTTCTTTCTAGCGTCCCCAAGAGTATTGCTGGGAATGTGTCAGAACTACCATAAATACACGAGGCCCAAGCCGATCCGGGTGTGTGTTGGCACCTGGAACGTCAACGGCGGTAAACAGTTTCGCAGCATTGCTTACCGCAACCAGACCCTCAACGACTGGCTGTTGGATGCTCCAAAGAAGGCAGGGCACCCTGAGTTCCAGGGTATGTTGGTGTTTATTTATCTGCACTCACTGGTAGGGTGAATGCCATCCCTGGAAATTATGTTTCATAGGGCTGCTCTTATTTATTAGGTTGAAGGAATTGTTTGACGTTTTGGTAAATATGCTTATTGTCTTTCTTTCTGAGAATTAGATGAGAAGTTCGATTGCATTCTCATGTGTAATGGTATGACAATGCCACAATCATAACCATTATATCTATTGGTATCCATCTTCATTCTAACTCTTGGCAAGAAAGCTAATTAGCGTATTTCCTAAAGTGATGAACTGTTTCTTTTAAGCTACAAGGCTTTGCTAGTTTGAGGTTTCAGGGTGACTGGGCAAATGTGGACTGGAAAAAGTGAATAGCAGCACTTCAGTCCTCCTTAACTACTATTCAGGTACTACTTACTGTAGCTGAGGTCAAGGGAACTAAATGGTCAACCACAGCTGATGTAGTTCATACTGAGTATTTGCTAGATCAATGCATTTACTTGCTTGCCTGTAGATTAGTACTTTGTACTTATTACTGTCATTATAGAGTAGACCATTTTCAGTGAAGCACTTTGCTGCTGTCTCTATAGTAATGGTGGTCAGTACAATGTTGTGCTAACCCATAGTTTATTGGCAAAAACTAAAACAAAACCCAGGTGGTAAAACTAAAATCTTCTTGTTTTTTTTATTAAATTACTGTACTATTCACTAACTCTTATGATGTTAATATTTCCTAATCCTTTTTGATCAGACATTTATGTTGAACGTTGTGTAATTTTTCTCTTTACAGACAGCAAAACCAACCCCATAGATATCTTTGCCATCGGTTTTGAGGAAATGGTTGAACTGAATGCTGGCAACATTGTCAGTGCCAGGTATGGGTGCCTGATAACTGACCTGTCTTTGTCATCCACAACAAAGTTGATGTCAAAGGTGGCCATGAATTTTTGAGATCATTAAGATTAGAATCTGGATTTCTTAGGCCTGATCCAACAAGTCTAATTTGACTTACCCAGATGTGAATACTTTTAGTTATATACAGTATCTATAAGAACAAAGAGAATTTTCTAAGATCTTAAAATGTAACATGATAAAATGCAATTTTTACTTCTGACTCACTTGATGTTTTTGGCTTGTCCGGGTGTTTTTTATTTTATTAGTTTTTTAACTTTTTCTTTTTCTGAACATATTTCTGTTCTTGTCTCAGCACTACTAACCAGAAACTTTGGGCAGCTGAGCTACAAAAAAACATATCGCGGGACCACAAGTATGTGCTGCTTGCTTCAGAGCAGCTGGTGGGAGTGTGTCTGTTTGTTTTCATCCGCCCACAGCACGCGCCCTTCATCAGGTATGAACCGTACACATTCTCATTAGACAAATCACAGGTATGGTAAAAAAATGTAATCTTGTCATTCTATATGTTTTCCAGGGATGTTGCTGTAGATACTGTAAAAACTGGAATGGGTGGGGCTACAGGCAATAAAGGAGGTGTGGCCATCCGCCTGCTTTTCCACACCACCAGCATCTGCTTCGTCTGCTCCCACTTTGCTGCTGGCCAGTCACAGGTCAAGGAGAGGAATGACGACTACAGTGAGATCACACGCAGACTCAGCTTCCCCATGGTAATAACCGTGACCTTGAAGTGAAGTGAATTTTAAAACTCACTTTTGCATAAAGTAAGCATAACCGCATCCATCTTGCCCTCGCCAGGGTCGTCTGCTGTACTCGCATGACTACGTTTTCTGGTGTGGAGACTTTAACTATCGAATCAGCCTGCCCAATGAGGAAGTGAAAGAGCTAATCAAACAGCAGAACTGGGATGCCTTGACAGCCGGGGACCAGTTGTTGGACCAGAAGAATGCTGGTTTGGTATGACATACAGCACACATGCATGTTTACAGCATTGATAACTTTCACTTCCTCTCAACATAGTTTTCTGGGGTTTGTAGCTCGCACTAACGCAGAAATACTTTCACCAGGTTTTCCGAGGTTTTATCGAGGGGAAGTTAGATTTTGCCCCCACCTATAAGTATGACCTCTTCTCAGACGATTATGACACCAGTGAGAAGTGCCGCACACCAGCCTGGACTGACCGCATACTCTGGATGAGGAGGAAGTGGAACTTTGATAAAACGGGTAAGATGCAAAGCCACTGCAGATAAGTCTAACCAATCTCCTTCCTTTCTATCTCAGACCTCTTGACTAAAGACAGACAAAATTAGAACAGTGGCAAAAATATCTTTTAGATGTATTTGTCCTGTTGTCCTGCCTGCCTTTTTTCATTCTGTACTTACGTATGACAGAAGAAAAATCGAAACTTCTGAAATATAAGGACATTTTATTTATTTGTGTACTTCTGTACATGTGTGTGTGTTTTGCAGCTGAGGAGATGACTGTAGTAGGGGCAGCTTCTACATCTGGGGAGAATGAGGATGATCCAGACAGCCCCTGGTGCCCTGGGACTCTGAAGTACTATGGCAGGGCTGAGCTTAAGACTTCAGACCACAGGTAAGTAGCAAGATATATCTGTAAGATTGGAGTGAAATAATAATATTTAAGTGTCCCTATAGTAGTATACTTTGCTGCGTTACATCTGTGTTGTGGTGTTGAGTGGAACCGACTGATCACATAGACTCTGAAATATAACAGTGCTGCTAACAAATATATGGTTTTTCTCTTTAATCAAACATCACTGTCCTCAAGGTCTCCTGTCTTTTTATAGGCCTGTGGTGTCGATAATCGACGTGGACATCCTGGAGGTCGACCCGGAGGCTCGGCACCAGGTCTACAAAGATGTCATTGCCCTGCAGGGGCCTCCGGACGGCACCATCCTGGTGTCGCTCTGCTCCTCCGGCCCTGACGACTACTTTGACGATGCACTCATAGACGAGCTGCTGGACAAGTTTTCTCAATTTGGAGAGGTCATCCTGATCAGGTGAGCCTGACATTCCAACACAGATAGGCATGTGTCACCTTCAGACAGTTAGACTGCATTGAAATTGTCCTTGATTATGCAGGTTTGTTGAGGAGAAGATGTGGGTGACTTTCCTGGAAGGTTACTCTGCTCTTGCTGCTTTGTCTCTCAGCGCTTCCACTGTAAGTCATCACTGATAATATACATTTCTTCTAAGCAGTAGAAATGCTCCCATAAGTCTTAACATTAATAATATAAAATGTGTATCCATCTCTAATGTCTAGAATCAGTCACATCATTTTAATCAGCCCTGTGCTACACTAAAACACACACATTAATCACTTTTCTGTAATACCTTTTCTTCAGTTGTATACCTGGTAACCAAAGTCTACTTCTTTGTTGTTTGTGTCTCCTGGTTACATTGTAGGTCCTTGGCAAAGTGATTGACATCCGTCTAAAGAGTCCAGGCTGGATCAAGAGTCTGGAGGAGGAGATGAGCGTGGAGAGGATCTGTGGAAACATCCCCACCTCGGCCAGCTCCACCCTGCTTGCTGAGGACACAGACATGGGCGACGATGATTACGATATGGAAGGTGAGGAATGAAGGTCAAGCGATCCCAATTTATGTTTATGTGTTTCGCCGCCACTGATATACAGAGGGCTGTAAGGATAACCAGTTTCAAGAACATGAATTCCTGCTCTCTTGTCTCCTGTACCAGGTGATGTGGACGATGAGGTGGAGGAGATCCTTCCCCAGCACCTGCAGCCTGGAGCAGGCTCTGGCCCTGGATCCTCCCCTCTCCCCTCCCCCCGCAGTAGTCCCTGTCCCTCCCCCACCCACGGAGAACCTGCAGCCCCCAGCAGGCCTAGTCGTGCACCACACCCCTCCCGACCGTCACAAGGTAAATAAAGCATGTGTAGCATGACGCACACCTTAAATCAGGTTGCTAAAAGTACAGTCTAATCATCGGCTCAGGCTCCAGTCTCTGCCTGCTTGAATATAAACTGTAATTTTTGTCTGTTTGTAATGCATGGAAGCAGATTTAAGTCCAACACCTTTGAGGAGAGAAATTCCAGGTAAAATGTAATGTGTGATGAATTAATCTATGCGTTAGGATTGTGGTGTGTCTTACAGTAAACAAACTAGTTTCCTTTTGAAACATGTTTTATGGTGTAATATTAGAATGTGTGCAGTGTTGGCTTCATCTTTTTCTTTGGTCTGAATGCTCTGAGGGGTGCACGGGGGCAGAGCGGTTAGCGCCCCGCCTCCCAATAAGGAGATCGTGGGTTCGAATCCCGGACCGGACCATGATCTCTCTGGGTAGAGTCTGCATGTCCTCCCCGTGTTACCGTGGGTTTTCTCCGGGTTCTCCGGCTTCCTCCCACCATCCAAAGACATGCATGTTTAGGTTAATTGGTGACTCTAAATTGTCCCTAGTGGATGAATGAGAGAGTGAATGGTTGTTTGTCTGTCTGTCTCTGTGTCAGCCCTGCGACGAGTTGGCCACTGTCCAGGGTGTACCCCGCCTAAGGCCCAAAGCCACTGGGATAGGCTCCAGTCACCCGTGACCCCCAATGGGAACAAGCGGTAGAAACTGACTGACTGACTGAATGGTCTGAAACACAGCTGTGCACAAAATGTAGAGATGTTTGTCTGTTTTACTTTCAGAATGGTTTGATATATGTTAGACCAGTGTGATGCCATGATGATGATTTTATCATCAGCTCTTTATAAGTTAGAAAAGTATTTTAGTAGACTGTATAAACTTGGCAGTCAACAAATATTCTTAAAGGAATTGCAAATGTTAAAAAGTTGTTCCTCAGTTAAACCATTCCCATTCATTTATAAATTTGCAACTATTTTATTTTTTTTCCTTCCAGGCCCTCCTGTTGACTTCCAGCCTGGTGCCCCCACATGTCAAGGCATGGAGCCCAAGCGCCCGCCTCCCCCTCGTCCCAACGCCCCCCCAGCCAGACCAGCACCCCCTCAACGCCCTCCGCCACCTTCAGGTAAAGTGTCCTCCTTAAGAATCTTGTATACAGGTGATTAAAGCCTAATTTTCTGACATGATTCACAGAAATCTAGCCTGCAACCTTAGACAGAGCAGCTAAATAAAATCCTTTTATAGGAAGGGAGGATATTGAATATTTAGAAAAATTCAATATGGTACAGTGTGAGACACTTTAGGCAGGTATTAACATTTTCACCTTTATCCCACTGCTTCTCCTCATTCCTGAAGGAGGCATGAGCCCTCTGCCAGTTAGAAAGGACTCTGCAGGTAAAATGATTGCTGTGGAACGGTGTGTTTATGTGCTTACATCGCTGAAGCATTAAAAGTAGTGGCTGCTGTTTTCCATCTGACGCTACACCCAAAGAAGCACATTGCATAGTGTCGATTCAGTAAGCTGTCATCATCGATAATCCACTGAAACACATAGCTCAACTGTCATAGAGCTGCTCCTGAGCGTGTTAAACCTGACTTTGGGATTATATATGACTACTGACAGTTTACTGCAGTTTTACAGACCATGATTTATTGTCTCTTAGCTCTTCCTTTTGACTTAGCATTGCACAGCCTGTCCACTGACTGGATGTACACACCACTAGGCTGTCCTTGGGCTTAGCTTCAGCTTTTCAACTTGTTAAAACATGGGATTTTGCCAAAATATCCACCAAAATCAATCTTAGAATAAAATTTGAAGTGGAAATAGGTCACGCTTGATTTTAGATGAACAACTCCTAGATTAAGTACATCTTTTTTTTAATGTATTTTGGTTTTTTTTGTTATGTTCCCTGCTGTACTTTATTTTGAAAATACTGTTTTCCCTCTTTGACTTTAAGACTGTGGCATATGTCCCAGCCCACTACTTGGTAGGAGAGGCAGTGAAGGTAACTGTCTTTAAATGTCATCAGACCCCTGTAGTCTTACACCCAGTCATCAATGTTATTGATGTTTTCTTTGTTTAGTTTTTTTACATTGATGGATCACCACTGAGCAATCCTGCATCATTATGGACCTTAGTCTTGTGTGTGTGTGTGTGCGCGTGGGGGGGGGGGAGATGTGTTTGGTAGCATGTTGTAAAGATATAAGCTTATTGAAATGCAAAGTAAGCATGGAATGCAAAAAAACAAAGTTAAAGGGATAGAGAGACCAAATACACCATCACAATTACTGTGCCACTAGAGGCAAATTCAGACTTTTCTACCCAGAAGACAAAATGTCTTCTCCCTTAGCATCAAGTGTTAAGGATTAATAAAAACAACAATAAAGAGGGACAGGCAATATTCCTAATGAGACTTTCTATTTTTGTTGTAAACATTTGTGTTGGGGTCTGAAGGTAAATGTCACAACTTGAGCAAGAGGGAGTATATGCATCAAAACAAGGCTACTTTAATCAGAAGTCATGAGGTCCACACAGAAGACCATCTGATTTTATTATTATAGTCATTTCATAACTGGGGAGATAGCATGAATTAAAGTAAAGTCATTTTTGTCCAGACATAAAATGGTCTTTAAGTCAGCTCGGTTACACTAATCCACTGTGATTAGTGGGGAAATCCTCCTCAGACTCGCAGCATCTCAGGCTCCACTGCTCGGCTGCATTATTACCACCATATGCTATTTCTAGTGCTTCTTGTAAAGTGTTGCTATTGGGAACAGCTGCTTCCCGTGACCAGCATTCCACTCGTGTGTATAACAGTAATGTGGTTTGGTTTCCTTTGTGCTGCAAAGGACCAAAAAGCCCCGCTCTTCCTCGGCCGGATGCTGCTGCAGGTGAGTGCCACAAAGCATGACGTAGCCTCACTTAGCGTTAACGTACCAATGAAGACAAAGGATTGTTAGTCAGTTATGTAGGTTTGTATTTTTCCCATGAAAGCCCATCTGTGTGTGGAGTTTTCTTGTACTTGCTGGGAGTGATACGGGGCTGAGATTATCCCTGTCTGTCCACTATAATCCTGTGTTATGTGTTTATGCTCTGCCACAAATTAAGCCAGTCCCAGGGTGGAGGATAGGGTTTGGTTGCTTAGCCTATTGGTGACTTTGCCTGTCTTCACCTGACCCATTTGTATGGTGTGTGTGTGTGTGTGTGTGTGTGTGTGTGGTTAGCTGAATCCCTCTGTCACAGTAAGGGTGTGTGTGGTTAGCAGGGTTGACTTACGTTTGGTGACTGTACAGTGAAGTGTTACACAGGCACAGACATCTAAGTTGCGTGGGAACATGGGCTCTGAGAGGGATTCAGCCAGAGAATAGTGAAAGAAGAGGTGTGTGCTTGCAAGCCGTGGTAAGCAGTTGTCTCTCAGAGCAAGGCCTGCCTCTCCTTCAGACCTCCTGCAGCTCAGGAATGACTGAGTCATCATTAATAATGAAGTCAGCCATACAGAATTTGGTCGGATGGGTTTGCGGTTTATCACTTTTCATTCGCTTGAACCTCCCATCTCCCTCAACACTCCTGCTATTCCTTACATCTCTGTCTAGGGGGCACAGCCCAAATGAATAGTACAAATCCTTTTGTTGCTAATGTAGCTGGTTTGTATGTCTTCGCTCTTTCAGGTCGAGGCCAGGCAGCAGTGGGAGCTCCTGGACCTGGAGGTGCTCCCAGACCGGTGTGTTTACAACTCTTATTATTCGTGACAAAAGGGGTTTGAGTATTCTTTTTCTGATTTTTACCCTAATTTCTCCCTATTCTCTATTCCCTCTTCGACATCCAGAATATCCCTCCTCGAGCAGGGGTAATCAGTATGCCCCCTCAGTCTCGCCAACCACCTCCCTCTCACCCTGGGGCACCCAGACCAATCCCAGAGGTGCATCCCGGGGCCCCTCGACCCATCCCGGACACCCACCCCGGAGCCCCACGACCTGTGCCCAGTGCACAGGCCAAACCGACTGACCTGCCTCTGGGTAAGGAAATGTGATTTTCACAGAGGGCAGTATACTAGATAAGCGACAGTACAATCTTATTAATGTGATACAGTGAATTTAAGCCTTAACTCTGTTCTGTATCCTTGGTCAGGTCCTCCTCTCTCAGGACCACCTCCTACAGAGCCCCCTGCAATGAGACCCCAGGTTCCATCACCCATGCAGCCACCCATGCAGCCCCAACCAGCTGCCCCTTCAGCTCATTCCCAACTCCCACCACCGATGCAGCCCACACATCCAGCTCCAGTCCATCCACAGCACATTGCAGCTCCTAGCGCAGGGCCCCCTCCTGCTGCCGCCCCTGTTGGGATTCCACAGGGTCTAGTCTCTCCTAAACCCCCACCACGCTCCCGCTCCTCTCATGCTCTGCCGCCTGATGCTGCCAAGTCTGAGACAGCCCCAGCTGAGCAGGTTGGTGCCAACTTCCTTTTCATGAAATTATTGGAATTTCAGCAACTGAACAAAGAACACTAACATAATTAGCTGTTGAGAACTATTGACACTGAGATTTTTCTGCTTTCATGGTGTGAAATCATGTACTACCGATTCTTGCTCAAATTCTGCTCATTGGACGAGATATTTTATACTAAACTATGAAGACTGTAGGCGGTGGAGACCGTGACAATAGGAAAATAGCCTTTTCTCCTGTGTCTCACATCAGATGAGCTTAGTTGTCTGTGTCATTCTTCCTGCTTTTGTCTCTCTGATACATTTGTCTCTCTCTCACAAGCTGGAGAAGCCCTCAGGGTGACAGGTACTTGATATTCAACCACCTCTTTGTCTCATCCTCCATAGCACAACACTCCTCTGCCCTGATGTTGTTACCTCTCATACATTACATTCACTAACCTCCTCCGCTCTCATTTCGTACTTGATTTTCCTTCCTTTTACGTCTCCTAAGTTATTTTATCCTTAATCCACTACAAGGCCATGCATTGTTTTGTGTCGTGCTCACAAAATGGAGCGTTATTTCGTTTCTTTTTGTCGGTCAACACATCAAACCATAAATGACGTGGAAAAAAACTGATGAAAATGTGATGTTTGTTGTTGGCCAGTTTCACTTCAATAGTCCTTTCATACCTGCTCACTGTGGTTCAGCTGTTGAGCGTGAGCACGTATGCAATGGCTTCATAATTTTTATTTTGACATTTTGTTTAATTTGTATTATTTCATTTATTTGTATTAGATTTAGTGATTGTATTTTGACTGAGATACATAGATCTCTTGTCAGTGTAGTAAATTAAACACAATACATCTTTGTAAATGTTTAAAGTTAAAGGTACCCTGTAGAGTTTTTGACCACTAGTGGTGTTATAAATCAATTTTTTGATGAGCGGGTCCCCTTTCTTTGTCACACTTAGGCAGCACAAGCATGTGTGTGACTCGATACACAGTCATGCTAACTGCAGAGGGCGTTAATGCAAATGTGTAGAGCATGCAAGCCATAAAACATGAAGAAGACGAAAAACCGATAAAACATCTGAAATAGCTGAATAAATAGCTCTCTAACACATGAAATCAGTAGCATCGTCCATTGTGATAGTATATTAAACTTGCATTTACATCAAAGATTGGCTATGTTTATCAAATGAAAAGGGGGTGGGGGTGCTATATGATTTCCCCACATTCCGCTGATTGACAGCTAGTGGTATTAATTCACCAAGAAATACAGCAATGTGCCATCAAAGGGCGGGGAAGAAGATGACTGCTCACTTCTGTAAACATGGATTTAAACAGCGCAGGTTTCAAAATAGTCAAACATCGGCTTTGCAGATGCTTTGAGGAAGGAAATGCATTCAGTAGGTTTAAGGATACACACACACACATTAAGAAACACTGCAAATATATAACTGTTTACGAGAAAACTCCAATGGGTATCTTTAAATTTTGTTCTGAACTGAAGAAAGAATATTGCAATAAAAAAACTGATGGTCCATTAGTTAGTATAACACTCCGGTAATATTAGCTCATGCTTCGTATTTTCACACAGCATTTGTTGTGACAGCTGAATGGCATTTTCTATGTTTTGTTCCTCCTTAGACGAATGGACTGAATGGAATCCAAAGAGAAGCACAATGGAAGCCCGATCCCTTCGACACACTTGCCTCTGACTTTCTCTTCTCTTCGACATCCCCCTGGCACACCACCCAGTCCCTGACCAGAGGCTCCTCTCTGCGTACACCCCCCCCTGTTTCTGCATCGGCGTTGTCCTCCAGCACTCTGCCTTCATCCTTCTCCCTCCAGTCCAACCTGCAGGCACTGGATTCGTCCTCCTCTTCCTCACTCTCCACCCCGTCACCGTTCGCCTCCTCCCTGCTCCCGCCTCCTCCGGTCCCCTCTCGCAGTCGCTCGCAGGAGACTCTGCGTTCCTCCCCTGGCCCCTTCCCGACTGACCCGCTTCCTGCCCGACCCAGCAGCACCAATCCCTTCACAGGCCCACTGGCGCAGCAGCACCGCTCGCTCACCCCGGACTTCAGCGTCCAGCGTCCGGCCCCTGCGCTACACCTTCAGAGGGCCGTGTCTGCTCTTACTCAGCCACTCGTCCCCAGCTCTGCTCCACCAGCTGCCGCTGCCGCTGCCGCTGCACCCAGCTCCCAGCTCCAAAGGACCATGTCCCTGTTTGGACCATCATCCACTCTTAATCCTGCACCTGCTCCTCTGCTCCCCTTGGCCCTTGCCCCGACACCTGCCCCCACCTTGCCTCTGGCACCGCCCTCCTCCATTCCGCCTGCCCTCGCACCTCGTCGCCAGCCACCTCTCCCAGGAGTGAAACCAACCCAGCAGTGGGTCACTTTTGATGATGATTTAGCTTTTCCAACTTCAACCAAGACATCACAGGCGCCCATCTTGCCTTCCAGTTCGCTAATATACCAAACTCAGACTCTGCCTTCCCGCTCTGTGTTTGACTCAGAGCCCGACTGGTTATCCTCGGCCCCTTCGGTATTCCCAACCCTCCCTCCTCCCATCCCAACTAGAACTGTAACCAGTAACCCAAATCTCCCAGAGGGACCCAGTGATGACTGCTTCTTCCCCAGGGAGTCAACAGAAAGATAGGATCACTCTTAATATGTAAAGGGCATATCCAGATATGTATAGATCTATGATAAATGTGTATATGTGTGTGTGTATGTACAAAAGAGACGGTATATAAGAACTATAGACCAATCCCCTTCTGAATTCATAGGAAAAGATTTATATCTTGAGCAGTAACGAGAAGTTTATGAGCCTAAACGTACGTTCCAACTTTACCACAGAGATGTTTGCTTGTTCCCTGATATTAACATTTATTTTAATATGAATTGTTCTGACGTTTATTTTTATTTATGGCAGCAAACGTGCCTGTGTCTACAGTATATAGTTATATAAAGTTCATCTATATGCACACAAGTCATGTGTGTAACCACCTGTGCAATATTAAGACATTTCCGTGTGGCCGTGCAGCACACTGCATTCGCATGTGCGCTATCACCGGAATCAGTGTTCCCTTTGCATTTGCTACATTGGTTGACGCACTGCGGCTCATATCCATCATTTTGACTGATCTGTACTTTTAGCACGGGATTCTCAGAATAGAGGTTATTCTTCTACTTTCACAGTTTACATGTAGGAGAGGGCTATGCACTGCGGGTTTTAAATTTGCCCTGCAGCTGTCTGCAACAACGAGAGATTGCTTTGACTTTGACCCCCGTACGTTCCAAATTGGGGGGGGGGCTTTCCTGTTCGTTTGTTTCCGAGGGGTGTAAATCTAAAAGTCATATTGTGCGCTCACTTTTATCATGAATGTACTTTATGTTGCACTGGGTTTTGTCATTGCCTCTTTGCTAACACAACAAGAACAGCAGGAGTCAGTGTCATAGTTAGTAAAACCACTCACTGCTGCAGGACTGATGCTCTGTAATATCACCTCATCCACTTGATAGCAAGACATTTTGTTCTCTCTCTACTCAGTCTTCAGTCTTTGTCTATGGGCTCTTAAGCTTAGCTGAATAGATTTTGTAGCTCTATATCAAAACCTATACATAGTGGCTATGTATAAATGTATGTTTTCCATATGGAAACTATTCGCTAAATGTGTGTTTGTGATGGCCGTATCAGTGGTTTGCACAAAGTGACTGATATGCACTGAAATGCTGTGTGTGCTCTCTTGGTTGTGTTCTTGTTGATGGCAGAGTGACAAAAATGAGAACCTGCGGACAGATGAGAGGGCTTTTTGACCTTATCACCTCTGTAGTGTTTTGATCCTTATTGATTTTCTCGAAAGCATTTAACCTTATCGGTGTATATTCAGAGAATGTGGCGTATGCGTGTGTAGACTTCTGTTATGTTAAGTATGAAGATGATGTGATTTGGGTCTTGTGGACATGGCAGCAAGGACATGCCATGCATAATAAGAGGGCACATTTTTTTACTTAAACTTTTGTTTGTTGCAAACGTCATGCTTTTTATTTTTAAGAACATTTACTCCAAATAATCTATTGTTGATACTGTGGTGAGAAGTAATGTGTTGTGTTTGAGGTGTATATCGTCTGTTGTGGTGTTTGTGTTTGGATGTGTGTGTGTGTGTGTGTGTGTGTGTGTGTGTACAGAGTTTAAGAGTGGAATACCAGAGCTTTTCCCTGAGGACATCTGCTCTACACACTGTATTTGCTTACAGGTTCAGAAATAACAGCCACTGTATTCATACGCTCACGGCTGTATTTGTGTATTCCCGCTCTCCAGCCTGCAAAGTGGCATCACTGTATGTGAAAATGTTAACAATACAGGACATAGGACTTTTTTCCACAAAGCACCCACCACCTGGGTGAGAATTCCCAGGTAGCAAGACTAATAGAAGAATATTCACCACCTTGACTGACCAAACAGACTCAACTACACTGTATTCTCTGACCCAAATGCGTCACCAGATAATCATTTCCAGTTGTTTGTTGTGTCCTTCCCAGGCGCAGTGTGGCCCACATTCCAGACAGTAGTGTGGTTTGAGTGTTGGCTGTCAAAGCTCTCCTCAGCGCTTGCAGATCCACCTGTGATATCGCACCCATATCCGTTTTTCTCCAGTTGAGAGTAATTGTTACTGACCCTCACCGACTTCATTAACCGTTCATGAGGTGTGTGTATGTGGTGTTGTCAGAGGTGACTTGTCAGTATTTCTTTCCCCCTGCGCCACCTACTTTCACTGCTCTTGAGTTGTATAGGTCAGTTTCAATGTTGACAATGATGACAAGCAATAGTTTTGCAAAAGGACCCGTGAGAGTACAATCCTCCCTAACACGACACATGCCCGCTGTGTTAGTCTAAAAATTTCTAAAAAGCATGTTGATGGTTCATGGAGGATAAAACATCTGACCCAAGAAAGTACCAGCTAACTTCTTCTGCGCTTTGTTTAAACATCATGAAATATACGTGAAAAATAATCTTCATTCACTGCACTGAAATCAGTAGCGATCTATGTAAGCAAGTGTGTTGGGTTGCCTTTGCTTACATGTCGATGTCATCTCTAAAATGCATTTATTGTGTTATCTAAATGTGTGCAGTAGATGCTGAATCAGTAGGTGACTAGCCAGCGCTTTGTGTCATGTTATGTTCAAGATGGGATTTTATAGGAAACAAATTGCTCCTTTTGTGAGGTCGGTGTCCCTTTTTATGGCTATAATCCATAGTGAATAAGAGTCTGTGTTGTTGAACATATTCTGTATGTACTAAAGAGAAAACATGAAGCTGCGATTCATGTTAATATCCGATGTTCCATATTTTCAGTGCATAGCTGATTGCACATTTATGTATGAAGCAGTTTATGTTTTATGTATGCAAAAATAAATGTAACTTTACCTGAATGCCGATGTTTGTCTTTGACTTTATTGCACATTATTTTACATTTTGGCATCAATATTTTCCTCTGACTTCACATTCTATCAGTATACAGTATTTAGTTAATCTGACTAATGATGTCTAACTGATCTTTTTCTTCCTTTTTTGATTAGTGACAGCTGATTGATGAGGCTACCTTCCTCCCTTCCCTGCCTTTGTTATGGCACATAACTTAACTTAAGGGCATCACGCTTACTTCATCAGTGAGCATATTTGTTTCACTTCTTTTCTTTATAATGTCTCTGTGTAATGTGACAACAGCCTGTGTGTTGTTTTTTTTTTAATAAATATTGGAATGATGATAGTCTCTAATTATAGGAAAATGCATAGTTATTAGTCAAATAAGATCAAATGATCTTGGGGGAGGACCCCAACTTTTCAAACCTCAACTCCAATTGGCGATGAGGTCTTAAATGTGTGGAAAAGGTCTTAAATAAGGTCTTAAAAGGTATTTAATTTAACTTCAGGATTCCTGCGTATACCTTGGTGTACCACAGTCACTTGTAAAAAAACAGTGTCACCATAATTTACCATTAGAGGGCAGTGATACTGCTTGGAATCATCTAACCTGCCGTATAAAGTCTACAAGAAGAAGTATCTGGGCCGATGGATGAATCCTCATGGCGGCTTTAGCTAGTGCGGTCACAGTTTGTAAACAAAGTGGGAGCCCAGTCCGAGCAGTGTAGGGTCTGTCTTGTGGTTGTCGTCTCACTGCACAGGTAAGTGTTACCATTTTTAGCAACTGTAGAGAAATTAACCTTTAAAAGATTGTTCCAGTCAATGTAAAAAGCTAACGTTATATCGACTAACCTAGCTAGTTAAATGCTAGCTTTGTGTTTTCTAGAAGCGTCTGCACACGGCTGTTGCTATGGTTACACTGTTTTCCTAAAGCCCCCGGGCGCTGCTTTCACGCGGACAAATCTCCGTATTGATGCGGGTTTATTCACCAACAGAGTCGCATTCAACCTCTGTCCCTGGACGTCTCTTTTGCGGGGTGAACAGGTAACGACCTTAGTGAACTACTTTGAAAGATGGTGCAGCTGCATGTGAAGCGTGGAGATGAGAGCCAGTTTCTGTTCAGCACCACTGTGGACGCGACTCTGGAGACGGTGATCCAGCAGGTTGCAGCCATTTACAACGCGAGACTCAAAGTGGACAGAATATGTTCAGGTGAAAATGACCTAAAAAGCTACCCTGTGCTTTCTGTACACACTGTATAGGGATGAGAAGCTGCGCTCACACCCCTTGCTTTATTACTATTTAAACTGATTAACCATACACCACTAACCTAAGTTAATTAAGCTGATATGATAGACAGACAACGAAGTAACTTTTCACATGTAGGAGGGTGTAACCAGAAAGGGTTTTTATTCTTAAATAAGTGACTATTATTATTATTGGTAAATTGTGGATGTTCAGTTTTCTGTTAATCAACTACATTTCAGCACTAACTCTCAGTGACCTGTGACATGGCTCTGAGATCTAGTAAATAGGATCTTTCAGCCCAGTAGGATGCACTGACTTGCTTGTTCGTTTATACTTACCCTCAGAGATCCCAGAGCTGGCAGACCATGGCATCACACTGCCACCCAACATGCAGGGGCTGACAGAGGAGCAGATTGTGGAGCTGAAACTGAGGGATGAATGGGAAGAGAAGTGCGTGCCCAGCGGAGGGCCAGTGTTGAAGACTGATGAGATCGGGAGGAGGAACGGACATGGTGAGACTATGACTCTTGACTACATAGTTTAACAACAGTATTATTCTTAATGCATGCCCAATGTTGTCAGGAAGACCGTGACAGTTGATATCATTTTTAGTCATTTTTGCATGTGGTTGCAGCTTTGAACTGCAACCTGACACATGTGGACAGAGATGTACCCCTCTTATACCTCTGATACTGAATCACTCTCGTGACTTGCAAATTCTGGAATTAGATCATGTTAAACATTTTAAGTATGTAATTTCCTTGCTCCAGTTTAATGTGCATCCCAACTGTGGGTAACATACAGATATACTACTATAAATGGTTTTGTGCTAAAAGTTAATTTGCAGAGTTTTTCTTTTAATTTGAATGAATATATATATATATATATATATGCAAGCAGAAAAAAAAGAACAGATTTTAGGAATCTGACAAGCCATCTCTTTGCTTTCTACCAGCTCCAAATGATAAAATGAAAGAGGTGTTAACGAGAACAATGGAGGAGGCAAAGGCACTGATCTCCAAAGTGAGTATTAGTGTAAACACTAAATCTTAGATTGTCTTCCTCACCAAGGGTCAGTACTTTTGATTCAGACTGTCTTTCTCGTCATCTTTCAGAAACAAGTTCAAGCTAATGTTTGTGTCACCATGGAGATGGTAAAGGAAGCCCTGGATCAGCTAAGGGGTGCGGTCATGATCGTGTACCCCATGGGGCTGCCTCCTCATGACCCTATCAGGATGGAGTTTGAGGACCGGGAAGACCTGTCGGGAACACAGGTAAACAGCTGAACCTGTTTCAGTCATCAGTTTCCTAGCAGCTATTGGCTGATTGCCACATGAAATTAGCTTTCATTCAGCAACCAGGGCTTAAGTTACTCTGGTTTGGTACATTTGGAGGTGAAGCTGTCTTCATTGTCTCCTTGATAATCTCATCACCTTTCTCTTTCCCCCCGCCATTCCTCTGCCCTCTCTGTCTGTCTCTGTACCTCAGGCATCTCTGCAGGTGATCACGGAGGACGAGTGCCAGCTATGGTGGGCTGCCAAAGAGATGCAGAGGGGGAAGAAACTGCAGGACTACGTTGGCAAAAATGAAAAGACGAAGCTTGTGGTCAAAATCCAAAAGGTGAGAGCCATTTCAGCCAATCTGAAGTGAGTCTATACGACAGGCAGTGTATTTGTTGTTTTTATGTTTTTGTTAGTTTTGAGAATAGCTGTGATAAATTTGTTGCTGTGGCCTTCAGAAGGGGCAGGGGGCGCCAGCGAGAGAGCCGCTGATCACTGACGAGCAGCAGAAACAGATGATGATGAATTACTACAGGAGGCAGGAGGAGCTCAAGGTAGGGAAGGCCAAGCTACATTTTCTTTACTTTTTTTAATAGGTGCACAAGTTAAAATCCACGTTTCCTGTTTGTACTGAATGAAGGCACACTAACAACCTGGTAATATTTTCAGAAACTGGAGGTGGCAGATGATGATAGCTACCTGGACTCAAAGTGGTCAGACCGACAGGCTCTCAAAAAACAGTTTCAAGGCCTAACCAACATCAAATGGGGGCCGAGATAAAGACCACCACCACTCCGATTCCCACCTTGGACCTGCTGCTCTGACCTGGTCCTTTACAGCTCTACATGCAACTGACTAAGAAGCCTTATCCATTTCCTGAAATCAGTTTACTGTCGGTTTTATTTGAGGTCTTCCAGAGAATATTGTGTATAGCAGACGTGTTCATATGGCTCGGAGCTGATGTATTTCTGACCTGAAATTTGAAGAAAACATTTGGACACATTGTATGACAGAACAGGTAATGTTGTCACATGGAGCCTGATGTTGTGATAAACCTGATTTATTTGTACTTGAATGTATTCCTTTACCATTTTTTTTTTTAAATCCTGTTGGAATGTTTGGAAAGTTGGAAAAAATTGTATTGAAGCTGTGCAAACAAAACTAAATTTAAGTTTAATCTAAATAGACTGTACATTATTATTGTGTGTGTAAAAAAAATTCCAATAGAATGCTTTCCAATGTGGCCTGTGTACACACAAAGTTCACACATTTTGTATAAATGGCGTGTTAACATTTAACAAAGTCTCAGAGGTAGTGATTCAACTGGAACACAGTTTTACATCCCTCGGAGTGCAGGGACAGGGATGCTACACCTTTCCTCTCTTTGTTTCTCATCAGTGACACACACACACACACACACACACACACCTCTGAAAGTCCCTGCTGCTCTGAGGCAGGAAGTTGCCACATACTAGATGGTCGTTCCAGCTCTTGTCCCAGCAAGGATGAGGAAGCCGTAGAGTTCGGAGTGAAAGTGTTTCATTCACTGGAGGGTTGAAGTGTTGCAGTGATTTGCCTGAGGTGTGGCCAGTTTCAAGGAACACTGCATTAATAAAAAAAACATCCGGGACCTAATGTGTGCATTCAAAGGATAATTCCACCTTTTCTACATTCAGATGGCTGTTTTAAAAGAGACCGCGATCAGTTACGGCAGGGGATCGTGCCTATTTTTGTTGGTCATATCAAATCAGCGTTGACTGAATTTTTTTCAAATGAACATCAATATTTTTTCTACCACTGTCGGAAAGATAACACTGGACACTAAATCACAAATGTGTCCATGATGAAAAGGCGTCATTCTGAAATTAAAACCCGGAGGGAGTTAGGAGATGAGAGCAGCTCTGGAGGTGTTATGACTGATCACGTTCTTTGGTTTATAGTGATTTATCTGTTTATCTATTTAGCCTTACTGATAAATGTCTGGATATGATTGGTCCATGTGAAACATGGCTTAAACCATAGTTTTCTTACTATTAAATTAAGCTTCCCCACATGACTATAACAATGCCACTGCTGCTCGAGTTACCAAACAAGGTGGGGGTGATGCCTTAATCTATAAGTCTACAGTATATTTAATTTAACCTCCAAACATGATATTTAATTTAACTCATTTGACGCTATTCTATTAAAACCATCTCCCATCAACTATTAGTTGCTTTATCCAGGGCAACAGACTCAAATCTGACTCTCTCTCCTGTCACATCTGTGGTAACAAATCTCTTTCTTATTCATTTTGAATCAACACTAGCCTGTCCTTGTAATGTTAGTGCTGATGTATTTACCACTTGCCACATTGGTCCATCAGCTTTAATTTCACTTGATGAGCGACTGCCTGTGGTCCCGGCTCCTTTCACTGCAGTGACGGGCCCTGTTGAAAACTGTGCCAGTGACCTTAAACGCAGCCCTTTCTTGTCTCCTGGAATCAGTTACACCTTTCCACCAACAGAAGACGGTCAAAGACGTCTACACCCTGGTTTACTGAAGAAACGCGTGCTCTTTGAGCAGGCCCGCAGGAGGAAGTATTCTCCTTCTCAAGTGTGTATTGAATTACAAGTGTTCTCTGTCCGCTGCCAAATCAGCATATTTCTCTCGCTTAATCAGTAACAACAAACACAATTGTGGATTCGTTTTTGACACTGTAGCCAAACTTACTCAAAAGCTGCCGTCCTACCTGTCTCCTCAACCCACTTCCAGCTAAACTTTTTCAAGATCTCTGGCCATTTCTGGGACCTACAATTCTGAATATTGTTAATTTATTTCTTACGATTACGGCTGGCACTGTCCCCTCTACCCTTAAAGACTGCTGTGGTTAACCCTCTACTTAAGAAACCATGCCTTGGTCCAGGGACTCGACATAATTATTGACCAGTCTCTAGCCTTCCATTTTTTTCAAAAGTACTAGAAAGATATCTTGCTGCTAGATTCTGATCAAACTGAGATGCTGGTCATTGGCCCTGCTGGAAAACGGACACCAGTGTGATCAAGTAACAGTAACTCTCGACAACTGTGTGATGTCTCAAAATTTGCCAGCCAAGAAGCTACGTTTGATCCTACTCTCTTTAGATCAGCACATTAAAGAAATCACTAAGACGGACTTTTTCCACCTACACAATATAGCTTTAAAAACATTTTTTCTGTCCTTGGCTGATGCCGTGACCCTGATTTACGCTTTTGTTTCATCCAGACTGGATTATCGTAACGTCGTGTTGTCAGGCCTGCTGCTTGCTAGTACCAAAAGGCTTCAAATGGTTCAGAATGCTGCATCTAGAATTTTAACTAAAACTAGAAAATTTGACCATATTACACCGATCTTCGCTTCCCTTCATTGGCTCCCTATCCATGTCAGATCAGACTTTAAGGTGCTTCTGATGATGGGGTCGCCCCTTGATACCACCGTACATCCCATCCCATGGTCTCCACTCTCTTTTCCTATCGTGCCCCCTCTTCTGGAATAACACCAGACATCAGTGTGACTCTGATGGGGCCTTTAAATGCAAAGTTAAAATTCATCTTTTCGCCTTAACTTTCAGTTAGTTACTTATTTTTTGATTACTCCATTATCCTTCTGGCGGGTCTGTCTCGGTCTCAATTAATCTGTGAAGCCTAGTACTTATAGCCCATATTTTTCCTGCCGAAAAGTTACTTTCTGATAACCACTGCATCTCTCGGTTTGTTTTTATCCTCTGTGTGTCATGTTGGTTTATTCTGTATAAACGACATCTACTGCATGTCTGTCCATGCTGGTGGAGGGTTCGCTCCTCTGCTGCTCTTCTTGAGGTTTCTTTCATTTTTTTCCCCCGTTAAAAGAGTTTTTTAGGGAGATCCTTATTCGAAATCGAGGGTCTAAAGATAGTGTTGTATGCTGTGGATCGTAAATCCCCTTGAGGCAAATTTGTGACTTGGGGTTACATAAATAAAACTGATTTGACTTGAATGAACGTGGCAGCTGTGTGACTTCTGTCAAGACAATCGATTTTACCGTTTTTGTAACAGTAAATGGTACTTTAACCTGGTATCCTAGCTTCATTTGGTGGTGAATGTGAATAAATAAGACATTTAAACAATAACAGAATGTATGTGACCACCCATTTTACAGCATTAAACCCTGTTGAGCCTTTAAAAATGGCTAGTACTGCAGTTTCACCCAAACGTTACAATCTTCACAAACTGAACGCTCCTGCAAAAACGGAAAAACACAGCAAAGACTGCCTTACAAGTTTCTTGTTTAGTTAATTATCAAAGGCAGAGAGCTGCTGCAGAGAATCCTGAAGAAAATCCTGAAGGTGCTGAACAGCATCCCAGGGTCACGGTTTAGTCAACACGAGCTGCCATTGAAATAGGCATTCATCCATATCTCCTGTATGATCATCTCTCTGCGCTCAATCCTCTCTGCCCGTTCGGCTGCCTCGCTCACATAAGTCACTTCCTCCCAGCCGTATATCGCCTTCCTTTCTGCGGCTGAGACTAAAGAGTTTTCTGGTCCCTCTGCGTTATCATCATCATCATCATCATCATCATCATCATCTTCATCCTCATCGTTCTCATCATCGTCCTCCTCCTGGCAGTTTACAGTCTGGCTACGAGACTTGGGTGCGAGTCTGTCATCTCTGAGCGGGCGCCCTCTGCAGGTCACTCGGACTGACACAGCCAGCAGCGTGAGCAGAAGACCAACACACACGCTGGAGGTGAACAGCAGCGCTGCCGTTTCTGGATGCTCTGTGTAGGAAATGGAGGGAGCAGATGTAAATAAAACACGGATTAGATGTGCATTCATGAGTGCATGCATGTGATCAATGTTTACCTTTGATGTAGGCATAGGTGAGGAGAGAGTTGCTCATCATAGCTCCTGAGTTGTCTGGCCTTCTTGATCCTTTGGAGAAAGGCTCCTCCAGATCTGCAGGAGGAGCTGTTGTGAAAATTTGAATTATGATGGGAGATAAAATGCCACAGTAAACCTGGAATTGCAACAAATGGCATTCTGCGGTTACCTTTTTCTGTGTCCACAGAAGGAGATGAGGTGGAGCTGAATATGTAAGGGTCTGCCTCCCTTAGTAAAGTCTGCGGTACTATTGGAGGGGAGACAGAGGAGACAGTCTTTATATTGCTGTGGACCAATTGGTCAATCTACAGTAGACCATTCATCAGCACGCCACTCCCCACATCCAAACCTCTGCAACAACTGGTCCCGCAATGGAATGACACGCTCACATTATGAACGCTTTTTGTCCAGTTGTGTTGATATCCGGTTTACAAGGTTAACACAAATTGTTTTGTGCTAGATGGTGCCAACAGAGCCAGTCAGAAGAATTCTATCAACACCAGGCTGAAGTCAAATCTCCAAACTTTAGTACATGAACAATGTTGCTGCATGACCTCACTGGCATTTGTGCCAATCTTAGGAAGTTTACCAGGATGTCAGCCTCTACCCATAAATCTGAGCTCGCAGTCTATTATTCCCCGCTACTGTGTTGTTGGGTGTGATATGATAAGAACATCTGATGGCTGAGATCAGCAGATAAGAATCAACAGTAGGAAACTACAAATGTTCACTGAAGGAACTGTCACATAATGAATAAGGCATAAACAACGGACATGACGTGAGCTATCCGTAATAACGTGTAAGCCTGTTCCTATTTGGAAAGCTCTCTCTAATTTATCACCAGGCTTGTAATTGTATCGTGCGAATGAGGAAGCAGAAAGAGGCCTACCGCAAGAATAGAGCACACTGAGGTACTTCCTGGTTCCTGGAAAGCAGGGGTCCCTAAAGTTCTGGTTGCTGACAGCAACAACACACTTCTGTTTGCTGTAGCAGGCCTTGGACACCAGGTGTACAGCCTCGTGGTTCAGACACTCTGTAGGGAACAGCAAAGAGAAACTCAGAGATCCAGTCACTGAATAAGAAACACTGAGTTTGTGTGTGTGTGTAATGCTAACTCAACTTTGGGGCAAAGCTCACTGATATGTACTTCAGCTGCAACTGCTGAACCACGGGTGCAGTGTTTTGCAGGTGTTTGGGTGTAGTGTAACTACAGTGAAATCTCCTTTTTTGGCAGCCATCTGATGTTTGCTTTCCAGCAAACCAAATGGTTAACTCAGTGCATCTAAATTAGTTTAATGTCATCTCCAAATCATTCTTGCTTATTCTAAAGCATTCAGTGGCCAGATACGTTTTTAAGCATTGTGTCACATCATTGTAAAATTAATATAATTTGGTAGAATTACTAACAAATGACAATGAAATCTAGCCTTTATCACACACCATTCCTGTAGGCCTTTTTCGCAGCAGACATTTTGACTTGTCACATCAGGAAAGGCACAGGGGTACTCAATAACATTATCAATGGCTGTGGAACATCCAAATGGAATTCAGCCATTACTGACGTTATTAGTTCCACCTGTGCTTATTCTGCTATGGCTGCTATCAAAATATATGCTGTGACAACTCTTTAAGAAAGGCCACATGTCCCTTAAATCCCCGTCGCAAATGTCTGATTTTAGTGAACGGATTAGAGATGATACTTCCATAGCACTTTTAGTCATGTCGCCATCTGCCACAGGCCTTTTTCACAGAAGACATTTTGACATGTCACTGTAGGGAAAGTAGAGGTGTAAATAATAAAATTAATGATGGCTGAATTCCGTTTAGCTGCTTTGCCTTCGGGGGTCCTGTTATTGTGCATGCTGGCTCACTGTCACACTATCATGGCTTACTGAGATACTTGAATAGAAAAGAGCCATGGTTAATGTTATTAGTAACACTTGTGATCTTCCTATGACAAGTCCAAATGTCTGCTGAGACATGGCCTAGCCTTTGTCTGAAATCACTCGTTCACTCATACACTACTCTCTACATAATAGACTCTCAATAGTTTAAACAGTCAGAGTAGTGAAACCTATCGCATGCAGCTAATTACCTGTTGTGCTAAAACTTCCTCTTCCTAAAACTTTCCTCTTTCACTTCGTAAAGTAGCTCCTCAAGCCATTACATTCCTGGCTTCATTGTTCGCCTTGTAAAAGGAAACGTCTGTTACTTACCACCTATGAGAATACTGAATATCCCGTAGACTCACCAAATGGGGGAGGTCTTGTCAGGTGTGGGGGGCAGGTGTCAGTCTGGCCCAGGCTTCTCCCATAGACAGCTGCATAGATGTTCAGAACCCTGGGGGGCTTACAGCGCAGGGTCATCGTCTCTCCCTCACACACCACATGTCTTTTGTGCTCAGCTGAGTGAGGGGAAAAAAACAGTAAGGATGAAGAGGTGAAGGGGATGCTGGCAGTGGGAAAACTGAGGGGTTAGGATTGGGGGAAGGGGGCAGATTTTTGTGTAAAGATGTGCAGCTATTCCGTGCTTCCACTCGTAAATGTGTGAGAGAGAGTGATGCTGAAAGGGGATCTGACAATGAAAAAAAAGGTTTTAAACAGGTAGGGACAAATGGGAATTGAGCTGCTGAACTCACTTGGTTTACACTTGTAGTCCACATGGAGGTATTTGGCAGTGCCAGGACAGGGGTCCTTCCCGAACAGCAGGTGGTTGACAGGCAGCTGGCAGTCTCTGTGGCTCTGACACTCCGACAGCAGCTTCTGCAGAGCAAACACCAGGGACAGTCAGCTCTTACCAGTACGCAGGATTTGATGTTACAATCCACAGTGAGCACAATGTAAATCAGCTGCAAAAAGAATGATGCACTAACTGGCTGACAAATGGAAGACAGCGGGCTGTGCCTTCATAAACCTACATTGCCGTTGAGCAGTCTGCAGGACTCGCCAGCCAGCTCATCTAAGGGTGGTGTGTTTGCTACAAAACTAAAACACATATGGGGAGAAAACTTCCCCAGTGAATCAGCTAAAACTTGTGAACGCTCACCGATACACATTTGAGCCAGCGAGAGTGACAAGTGCTGCACATCCCCAAACATAAAATGCACCTGTAGAGCAGTAAAAGCTGAGCAGCTGTGGTTGTGGGCTCCGAGCGGAGGGTCTGCTCTGCACAGCCGCGCCCCGCCGCTCCCGTAGAAGGCAGACTGGATGGAGATGGTGGCGTGACGTGGACAGTGGAGTCGCAGCGGCTGTCCGTCGCACGCGTGAGCAGAGTGACTGGTGATGATCCTGGACAGGTAGTCTGTTACACAAAAGACACTGGTTAGACTGCGATGCACATGGAAACATAGAGAGGCATTAAAGGGACACTCCACGGATTTTCAGTTTACTTCATGAGGAGTACTACTCAGTGGTTTAATGTACTCTGTGGCTCTGGAGGGAGCTTTCCAAAGTTTGGAAAAATAACCCGATGATGTCATCAAGTTATTAAGTTACATTATGGGAAATGTAGGATCCAACATTTTTGGACATTGGCCCATACTAGAGGTCAGGCCTCTGTCTCTTCAATTTTCACCATTAAGTTTTAAATCTGTCTCTTGTGAGGTCCCCAACTTTATGGAAGTGCAATACAAAATCACTGGAGTACCTTTTTAAATCCACTTACATCACCAAAGGGACAGAGGTAGAAATAGACACAACTAAAAAAACTGAATGAAAAAGGATTTTAACTTTGACACAACTTAATACCATTGAAAAATGACTTTGAAGTTGTTGGGTTTTTTTTTTATCTACTGCATCCGCGGTTTCAGATCAGTTAGTTTGGCCTCTTTGGAGCTCTGTGAGTTGTCTCATGTTGCTTTGAAAACTCACCCCTCAAAGTGGTGCTGACTGCCAGACCTCTTTCCTGGGTGTCAAACTCCGCCAACTGGCATTCAACCTAATATGACCCACCTTTGTTGCATGGCGTAGATGTGATTAAGTTACTTCTGATTCAAAGTCCTTTATCTTAAGATGTTTACATTATTTGTCTTAAAGAAAAGGACTCAGAAGTGACTGAAATACATTGGATGGACAGTTTAGATAAAGACCTTGGGAAACCATTCTCTACATAAAACAATGCTGAGAATGGCTGGTCTCTAACACCATTCAGTTAAGAGATTGGCGCTAGTAACTCCAGTGTAAACATTATTTTGTCTACCAATTGTACATGACAAGACGATAACTACAATGAAAAAAACACAAAATAAGACATGTAATCTTTCACCATTTATCAGACAGGTGTGCAGTTCCATGCCAAATCTTAAGTGGGATCTTTGGAACAAATGGCTGGTATTTTAGGAACACTGGCAATGTGAAAATATCTAGAACCACTTGGTCTTTTACACCATTCATCATCTGTACAAATAATGTTTCACACCTCCACTGTAGCTATTATTACACCAACAGCAGCCCCATACCAACCCTAAGTAACAACACCACTTTCTGTTAGGGGGCTTCTTAGGACAAAACCCTTCCTGTCATATTTAACCATTCTTATCCTGATTCTTCTTCTTCATCATCATCATCATCATCATCCCCACCAGCATCATCTTACTTGAAAAGTCAGCCAGTCCGTTCATGCGTCTGGTCCACAGGAGCAAAGTCAGGTAGAAGAGGCTGTGGCTCCAGTCTAGTCCGTGGCATGGACGCGTCCGGCTCATGACTCGCAGCCCCTGTCTCTGAGATCATATTAAAGGGACTCGAAAAATCACTGTAAGCCGCAGGGCGTCATGAAAGCCCCATTCAAAGAGGTCAAATGATCCGCGAGGGAACGTGCCTGCTTCACACGTGTGTCTTCCCCCACAGAAAATATGACCGTAAAGCCGATGAAGCACACAACAGCCCCTATCCCTCTGCGGTAATGGACCACAGAGGAGGTTAGAAATAGCAGCTGCGCAACAAGTTGGTCCAAAACTGACAGGCGGGCTGATCAACCCGACGCGTGGAGAGATACTCCCAGTCCGATTTTCCTACTCTTCCACACCGCAGATTTGTGAATAGATGCATGTGGAAACTGAAAGCGTCTTACAGTAACAGCTGAGTGGGAATTATGGTGTGGGCGTGGCAGATACAACTATTTTAAAGGGAAGAGGGGCGACACACTCAATGGTATGACGCACTGGCCGGAGCTTTTATTGCCCCCCTCCTCCGTCCATTATGAGGCACGTGTTTGCTTTTTGGATTATGGCAAAATGTGTTCATTCTGTGCTTTTCTTTCCCTCTTTATTGTTACTTGTCTGCCTCTCTCTTCCTTCTTGCCCAATACTATAAACAAACAGGTGCACATTTGAATGTATTTTCGTGTGTTATCCACTTCCAACAACGTGAATTAGTTTCATGTCATTTAAGTAGAAGTAGTCAGTAAGCTCTTTTTTTCCAGTTCAAGAAAGAAACCCTAGAGTTAGAAGGCAAAGATAAAAGATAACATTTTTTTAAGTGTTAATGATGCTCTGTGTGGGTCTCTGTGTGTGTCCCCCAAGTTGACTTCTGTGCTTTTTGTTTTGTAATCTACAAAGATCCCGTTTCAAGTGAATGAAATTTTGGACTGTGTCTGTTCATAAACCGCTGATGCCCTAACCGTGGTGCCTTTGAATGAAGCCGGGGGCCTACTGGGTGAATTGCTCCCCAGCCCACATCCATGACCCACTCCATGGTAACCGGTCAATCTACATGTCAGACTGCAGCGCAGAACAGTCAGACTGACAGAGACGTTTAGGGACTGCATGCTCAGCTCCATGGGGGGAGAACTGGCAGGGGGAGGAACTGAGAGGTGATATTTTGCATGCAAACTGGACAACAAGCCCCCAAGTTGGTTCCATTCTCTGTACTTTAGCTTTAGGCACCCAGGGAGTGGCTCCAAAAACCCCTTTCATGTGCTGTTATCCCTCCAAAGCCTGTGGAATTTTGTTGTCAAACTCAGAACGCTTCTTTGTTTTTAAGACAAAATATAGGCCAGACATGTAGGTCAAAAAGGAAAGTAAAAATTGCACTTGAGTAAAAGTACATAAGATTAGATTCACCTTCTGAGGTATGGTGAATAAAGTTCTGAAATACGTGTTAGCAGGGGATATTAAGGTTCTTACGTACACTTATATAAATAACCCACTGGAGATTTAGAAAAGAAAACTATTAGATTATACCATCTTTGTTCCATCGCAAGGCTGGCTTATGTCAGCAATCTACAGTACCAGTTAATGACATAAATATTTACACTTACGAATAAGGTAGAAATGACATATAATGTGTTGAATGTGAAACAACTACTAGTGCTCATTTAAAATAAGCACAAACACTTTAACCATGTAAAGTGTTTCCAAAGTAGCCATAAAGATAATTTAAAACATATTGCCGTTAATTCAATTCAGAAATATTTCCAACACACTGAGGCCTTTTAAATCAAAGCACCTCTCTCTGTGTTTGGGCAGGCAGATGGAAAATCAATATGCATCTGGCAGACACTTGATCAAGGACCAATTCTCACATGACATGTTGTCAAATGTTGTTCAAATTGGGAACACACCCCCTCGATCAGATAGCAGAGACTAGAAAATAAAGACAAAACATTTGAGGAGTGTTAATGGTGTTTTGTCACAAACAGGAAGAGGAGGAGATATATGCCGAATAGGTCCAGCCAAAGGAAAGAACGATCACGACAGTCTCCTCGACTGTGCCTTGAATTGCACATAAATCTAAATATTCAAAGTTTTCTTTTAAAGCACAATTCTTTTAAAAGAAGCCAGCTGTGATGGAGCAAACATTTCCAGTCTAGGGAGGTTGCTTTATTTAGTTAGAAGATTCAAAAGAAGGAGACAGTCATGTGATTTGTTTGAGGTGGGAACAATTGTTGAAACTGCAGCAATTATAAAACGTTTTCCTAAACTTTGGCAGCTGGATCTCAGAGACAGATATAGAGTAACAAAAATCTCAAGTTGGTATCAGAAATGTGTTCTAGCTTTCCTAAAATTCACATAAATGTTTGACCTGCCGACACTGTTTCTGTGCATGAAGCAGTTCGTTTTCAGCGGTGGCCCTAGTACAGATTTTAGAACGTTCAAACAGAAAAAGAACAGAGTTTGCAGATAATGAGCCTTCACTTCCACGGTAAAAGGAGACTCAAATTGTTCAGTAAGTTGTTTGGAAGTTACCTAGCACAATGCGCAGATTTGGTGAGTTGCATAAGAAGAGCAGTTTTGACTAAAAGGAGTTTATTTTGACTTAAATTCCCCAAACTAATATCTTACGGGTCAGACTCGAGCTGCAACACACGACAAAGAGGCACCAAGACAGGTGAACGATTACTTTATTATTTTGCAAAACACAGAATATGTACAGCTCAAAACAGGGAAGATTTTAACATTACAAACATCCTCACTTGAAATCCATATTCATCTCAAGTTTAGAATCAATTGCAGCCTGTAATTGAGGAAACAAAACGGCATTAACATCAAAAGTAAGCAACCACATCTCATCCGTTACTAAACGAACTATTAAGATACTCACCAATTCTCTTTTTGCTTCTTCTATTTTCACTTGAGCAAGAGATGGGCTCTGTTGCGGTCAAGAAAGCAAAAACTTTTCATGGAGCCAAATTTGTTTCCAAATATCGAAACATGATTCACCCATTTATGTCAAGTTGGTTTAATTAAGACAAGTTTACACACACACAAAAAAATGCCATCATAAAAATATTTCGGATAATGTGAAAGCCGTTTTGGTTGCTGGACTGTTACGAGACAAAGTGAAAACAAACGTACCGGGCTTAAGTCCATGTAAGGCTCCAGTTTCTTTTTCAACGGGATTACTTCTAGTTTCAGCGTGGTGACTTCCTACAGGGAGGAAAATAAGAGGACACATTTCAAACGCTGAAAGCAGAAAGTTACATTTTCATTACCACGTGTGTTGACAGCTTAAATGACCTCAGAGAGCTGCACGATGGCCTGGTGGGTGATGGACTTGTCCATGTTCCTGGATACAAGTTGAGCCTGCAGGATTGATAGAAGAGAATGAAACAGCCAACCAAGCTCCATTACAGAGCTCGGTCATGGCTGCCGCCGCCTAACGGTTATATTTAGAATCTCTGGTCCCTCCTGACAACGATACGAGGGGGCGTAAACAACTGGACCTGTCCGCAGCTTCGTCTCTGTGCTCTGAACCAGAGGCAGTAACTTGATGCCCACATTATACCTGGGTCAAGTCTGTCTTTCTCAACAAAATAAAACTCCACAGACGAAAGAACTGTGGCACGCCAGCAGGTTATTTGCAATTTTTTAGGACGCAATTTCTCCACCTTTGGTAATAAGTTGGTCTTTTTTTCCGTGGCGACATTATTGAGCTATGAATGAATATATCTGCATAGCATATTAGCTATCACACACTCAATTATTAGCACCCTAACGTTTGTCTTCTTTCCCATTGCTAGATACAGCCAGAGGGTTTTCTAGAAGAATCTCCTCATCCTCTCCGTCTTTCAGCCTTCTAGTCAGTATGTTTATGCCATTGGTTGTTTGATTTTTATTTTTATTTTTTGCCTTGTGTTGATTGGCCCTCTTAAAGATATGGGCATTTTCTGTCTAATATTCAACAGCAGTATATTGTATCAGCACCTTAATGCACACAATAACGTGCATTACGCAGCTATTACAGATACCTCTGCCTTCTCCCGTCTCTTGCTGAGCTCTTTAGCCTTTGCCTTCACAAAATCCATGTTGAGCAGTTTCTCCTCCACTTTAGCACTCTCCACTGCCTGAGATGTGACAGTTTTGTTGATATCCCTGAAGACAATTAAGAACACTGATTACAGATGGAGTACAGTATGTAGTTTATGTCTGTTGTGGCTTGATTTTGACATGTGACTATATACAGTATGTGATAGTCCAGAACTGAGGATTTGTTGTTACTTTAACAATGGTACAAAGCAGTAGTAATATCAGCATGCTAAAGTCATCCTCCGCGTCCATGTTCTTACTCTTGTAAGTTCCTCCGCAGCACCAGAGTAGCACCAATTCTCTTTCGGAGAGCCCTGAGCTCCCTCTCAAGTCTCCTGTTTGTCTTCTCTGCTTCCAGAAGTTCATCTGTGAGGTTGTTCACTGCTGGAATAAAACTGGACAAGAAAAAATAAAATAAAATCCAAGCTGTTTTTCTGTGTAATCGCTCAACAGGCAACTTTCTGCTACTGACTGCAACAGACTTCGACAGTGCAACGACAGTGTACCTGCCCAGTGATGTGCCTCTGACTCCAAGCACCATGGCAGTGTCCACTAAAGCGGACAAGTAGTCAGCAGCAGGCTTTGACATGCCGGCACAGGACAGGCCAACACCTTGTAGAAGAACATCCTGGAGATGAGCACCTACATGGAGGAAACACGGTTGGGTTCTGTGAAAATGCTGTGAATACTTTGTGGTGTGAGTAACGGTGTTGTCTACCACTTGACATAATTGTATACAGTAAAGTGAAACGTAAAGACACTGAATCAGCCTACTAAAAGTTTGTAGCAATGTGGGTTTTATTTCCCTAGTTGTGGCCATCATTCCTGCATGACATTGTGCTACTCACCACGTTAATTGCTGAGATCTGGGTGGCAACATTGCTAAAAAAAAGGTTCATGGTACAGGAAACACAAGTCATCCGACAATCATAGAGGTTTTAAACAACTGTGTGTTTCCCTGTGTAATGAAGGAATATTACATTTGGAAAGTGGCTACACTGTGGCTTGTTTACAACCGGTCTGATCAATCACGTGTCTGGCATCACAGAACTGACACTTTGTTCCCAGATCTCAGCGATTACTCTAGTGAGCACAATGTCGTCATGAGAGAAATGATGGGCAAACCGACTCTAATGTGAACTAAGTTGTTATAAACTGGAGTTATCCTTTAAGATAGGGGTCACTGTTGGTTCTGACGGCCTTAAATTACCAACTTAAACCACTGACAGTCCAGATTTCTCTGCTTTTAACTCCGCTATCTGCTGCTACCGTTACCGTTACTCACCATCAGCCTGATACTCGGTTGCTTTCTGCTTGAGGTCTTCAACGAGGAGAGCCGTGTCACTGCACCGGGCTTCACTGGACTGTGCCAGTTGGTACAGTAAGTCCACTGTCCTTGTGTTGACCTCAAAGTGTGGCACCGGCTGATCTCCAAACACTGTGCTGAGCCAGCTGTTCACCTAAGGGGCGACATGAAACAGGCTGATAAGCCAACGACAGTCACTGCAGGGACTTATAACGTCCCGCTAGCAACACACTGAACATTACCTTCTCGATCTTTTCACACATGGCGAACTACGAGGCACAACAACCGGCTTCTTAAAAAATGTAGGTGGCCCAGCAGCCCTTAAGAAAACCGTCCAACAGTCTTTGTTTTCTGGTTTCGCGCCCCCCGAAATCATTCTAATAACTTCCTGGTTAGCAACCAATGAGAGGGCGGAGCAAATGACCTCGCTACTTTTGGTGACAATGAGGATTTATGTATTTTTAAAATCAAGTTAAAATAAACGAACTTGGTGACGAATTAAATAAGTATGTTACAAGCGACGAATTACGTAAATAAAAGACAACACGCTCTGGGTATTAACAAAGTGTATCCGGGTCACGTTTCCTCCCAAAGATAACGATCAGATCAAGATAGTTCTCGTCGGTTCCCCTGAGCTATAGCCTTTTTTCACTCTTGGAGTAGAAATTCTGACACACTTATGAGACGTTTATGATAATAATTACAAAATGAATTAATGAACAATCAGTGGGGTTTTTTTGTTTCAAATATTTGTATTTTATTTCACACAGCAGAGAGCGAGAAGAAAACCTTCCATACTCATATACAAAACAAACACCTATCATTGGTAAATAAAAATAATAATACTAGTCATAACTTGATTTGTTTAGCACTTATCTAAACAAGGTTAGAACGTGCTTTACAAAATACACGAGCATAAACAACACAACAACACCAAAGTTACAAATCAGGCATCAAAAGAAAAAAAGCTTTCCTATAATGATATGCTCCAAGGAATGCAAAATATAAATTAAATAGGCTAAATAAATTCATTCATCAGAATTCATGGCTCACTAATCTATTAAGAGACAAAAGAAGAAATAAAGAAGGAGAAAAATGTAGGGGACAGAAAACCCATAACAATTAACAGAAACCCCAAAAAGATCCAAATGAACCAAATCAAAGTTAAATAAGTCCGTGGATTCTTACTGATTCCCCATGTCAGTTGGGTAAAATAGTCCAAAGACATACTTTGGCTCTTATATAATGTCTGTTAATTTTGTTAGAAGTAGCCTATGTAATTATACATTTCATACGTAGTCTATGTTTCTAATTGGTCATGCAATGTCCTGAAGATGAATGTAGGAAAACCCGCAGACCGATGATTAGAGATGGTCACAAAAAGTTGGGATTGGCTGTCAGATATGAAATTACTTTTATTGGTGTTTAACAAAAGTACAAAGACACATAGATACAGCTCTTAGTGTTATCCTGCATCCAACAATAAATATGAAATAGACTTAGTTCTCCCTTAGAACCAATCGGAAGGTTGGCGGTTCGATCCCGGCTTTCCCCGGCCATGTGTCGAAGTATCCTTGAGCAAGATACTGAACCCTGAACTGCTCCCGAAGCTGCGCCTTCGGTGTGTGAGTGAGTGTGACTGGTTAGTTTAATTTGTACTGATGGGCAGTTAGCTCCTGCCATCAGTGTATGAATGTGTGTGAATGGGGTGAATGTGATGTAGTGTAAAAGCGCTTTGAGTAGTCAGAAAGACTAGAAAAGCGCTATACAAGTACAGTCCACTTACCATTTACCTTAGGTGGCTATTGGCTAAGATTTTTAAATGCAGGATTTTTAAACTAGCCTACTCTTGAACACAATCTCTATAAAAGCCACCAGCTCATAAATAACGATATTAAAACATCATGAGTATGAAAAATAATATTAAATTAAATTCATACACACTCATTCACTCCCATTTCTGATAGTATTAAATTAAATTAAGCCAAGAAAGGAAAAACAAAAAGCAGCGGGATTGTGTCTTTCTAGACTCTTCATCCATGGGCTCTTGCAGACGAAAGCGGAAGTCCACCGCATTGCGCATCTCGCGTTGCCTGGATACGTTCGGGATCTCCGCTGTTGTCAACCACCCGCGTAAGTTCGAAGCGAGAAGCAGCTTGTTTGGGAGAAGCTAGCAGAAATGGCGGCGAGAGAAAAGTCGTTGCAACGGCGACAGAAAAACGTAAATACCACATTTGAAGCGTCCAGTATAGACTCCACCGCCGTCGAAGAAAAGTTGTTTGGCCAAGCCGAAGAGGACGAGGACGGTGACGATGGACCTGTGGTCTTCATCTGCGGGAAGTGCAAGTTGCCTGTTGGGGATTCAATGTCCTGGGATGGAAGTGAAGGCGACCAAAACCAAATCAGATTGAAGCGTGAGTCTGGGGTTTCGGATTGCTTGCATTGCACTGCTTTTCGTGCCCGAACTGAATATTCAGGGTGGAGAAAGCATTTTCAAGAAAGACGCCCCCCCCCCTTTAGGATCTGTTCCGTTAACTTCGTTTAAGGTGGCCGTGATTTTTCGTTACGTTAACGTTACCGCTGCAGTTCACCTGTAACAGTCAAACTGGCCCCATCACAAATGCATATCTTTCTGCTGATCATCACTGCTTTAAACTGCTCACTGGTAAACGTCTAACGTTAACTAAGGCTGACTGAAAGGTCCGATAGGATGGTGCATTCAAATGCAGTTGTAAGTTAGAGGTTGGGAGTTTACGTATTCAGGATGGTACCTTATGAACACAATGTTTATGTTTTGGTCTTAGGGGTCACTGACAACGTCTTGGTTGGAAAGGAAAATCGCCTGTATGAAGTGAGCAAACGATCTCTCTGGTAAGAAACTCCTGACCAGTAGTGAATTAAGTATTCAGATCCTTTACTCAAGTAAAAGTACCAATACAACAATGTAAAAATACTCCAGTACATTTAAAAGTTGCGTGTTCAAAATTGTACTGGAGCAGAAACACTAAAGTAATATCAGCAAAATGTAGTTAAAGTGCTCATTATGCCGCAAGATTGCCCCGTCAGAGTTATATATTATATTATTGGATTATCATAATTGATGCTTGATCTTGTAAGCAACATTTTATAGTATAGGTGGGTCTAATTTTAAATAATTTATATATTGCTGGGTAGTTTAATCTATAACAATGCATCATATTTTGCAAGATGACCGTATGTTTTCTATGTCAAATCTGTAAAGTAACTAGTGACTATAGCTGTCAGATAACTGTAGTGGAATAAAGTGCAAGTACTCTGATTGTGTTTAAGTACAGCACTTGAATAAACGTACTTCGTCACATTCCACCACTGGCCCAGCCCCATACACCTGGGCTTCAGGTAACCAAAAGAGAACACTTAATTTTGTCAACCCTAATTTTGTTTTCTTCTTCCCAGAAAAGCGATAGTATTGGTGATTTGCTTAAGCAACTTAAAGTGATCTATATGTACATCCAGTGCCAAAGCAAAGTGTCGTGGGACTTTCTTGGAGGATAATAAAAAGTTAGAAAAGTGGTAACGTGGGATAGTGTCCTATCTCCAACCACCAGTCAGCAATGGTTGATTCGACCCATTACTGTTGCTTTTCGCCAACCATAACCGCAATATTCTCTAACCCCATCCAAATAGTTTTAGTTGTCTAAACCTACACGTACCTTTTATTATAAGGGTGGTAGATGGAGAGGAAAATGTGCCTATGTTTTCTTTTTTGAATTGCTGTATAAGTACTTGTTGCATTAAATCTGTTCCACTGTCTTATTTTGGGCTGAACTGTTCTCTTTTCACTCCGCAGTCTGATCGTGGATCTAGTCTGTCGAGGCTGCCACTCTGTGCTTGGCATGGTTTACACGTCCACGCCTAAGAACCTGGACCACAAGAGATTTACATTCTGTTTCAATGTAGCCGACATCGACAGGTATGTTTAGGGCGTGGGTTATTAGTAGGAATGTTTGAAGACCCATACAGCGGGTTTACATTTCTTGAATTAACGTGACATTGATTCGTTTCTGAAGAAAGTGTAATGATCAAAGCGTGACCGCATGCTGTGAAAAATGTTGTACAGCTGTGAAGTTATTTCAAACGATAAAAAGCATGCAGGTGCACCTTCACCAGAGTCAGCGCTGTAGATTATCTGAGGAGACAATCTCCACTGAAATTGTCCTCTTATTTATTGTATGTAAAAATGTGAGAGTGAGTATATATTTTGTATTGGAACTTGAAAATATGGCCCCTCATTTATAAAGTGGTATTAACAAATGTAATGTTGACATCACCATATTCTCATGATCAAGTAGAAATATAAACCCTACATTGATGTGGAAAATATCATATCTTGACACATTTTGTAGCTATACAGTAAGTGAATTTACTGCTGGTTGTGTTTGTTGGAATATGCACCATCAGCTGAAGGCACAAAGAATTAATCCATGGGTTTTTCAAAAAACAATCAGTGTTATTTGATAGGATGAGAATGTTATGTTCTGAATGGAGTTTCAAAATTGAATACAGTCGTTTTTAAACCAGCAGCCCAGTAGGCCTACTACACAGCAAATTATGGTTTCCAGAAAAACTGAATGTGATAAGCTTTACATAGGTAGTGTTTATGGTTGGGGAATTGTATTGCATTTTATTAGTTGTACAGGCGTTAATGGTATGTATCGCCCCTGTGCATTAAGCACCCTTACATACTTCTGTGAATCTTTCCAGCTATGTGCTTGGCTCTGCAAGCCAGATGTTGGCAGCAGAGGGCCCCAAAGAGCAGCCAGTCACACTGGAGTACAGAGGCATTGTTGAACAACAGCTGACAGAGGTAAATGAATGCTGCTGCTTTTCTTTGTCTGTTTTCTCTGATATTGTATTGCTGCGAGATAACATGTTTCATCCACTGAGCAGAATATCTGCTCTAAAGCTCATTGCAATGTGTAACCGTGACTTTTTCTCGAAACACAGGTAAAGTTTAGTCATGTTTAAAAAAAAATAAAAAAAAATGGTATTGTTCATGTGTAAATATAATGAAAAACTATTGGTGTGACCTGCACATTGCCAATTATGACAGGAGTCAGTGTTCTGTTGTCGTGCTGACGGCACTGTCACATTGCTTCAAAGCAGCTCCCTCTCATTGATTATCAATGCACAGGTTGTGTTAATGATGACATCAGCTTTGTTCTGGGAAGCCCTCGCTCCTGTGACGGGCAGACGTTTATATCAGACATTACCTCATCTCTCCATGTCCTCCCCTGTGATTAATTTTCCATACCATTTTCGATTAGACATATAAAAATAAATTCCTTTTTAAATCTCAGCCTCAACATCCAAATCCATTTCTGTTTGTAGTTTTCTGTATATTTCAACTTTAAATTCCTTTCGTGTTTGTTACATTAGTAGTATTATTATTATAAATATTTAGAGGGCACTTACATTTCTCACAGGACTAGTGTAGTGATTCCCAAAGTTTTTCTAAATCATCCTTTGTTTAAAAAATATCTATGAAACCACGAGATTGGCCAGTAGGTGGTGATGGTGCGCAGGAGTACTTGCCAGCCCTCACACACTCTTGCACCAAGGACAATAGCTGTGGTGGGAAGCATGTTGAGGAATCTTTGTTAAATGAAAAACATGTTTTGATCATGAAGTGTCTTTGTCACTGTAGCTGGATGTAGTTTGATATTTAGTTTCAGTTGGCAGTCGAATTTCCTGTAGGTGACAACTGATCCATTGCGTCATGAGATCTTATCTATGCAACATTTTATTTTAAATAGGTTGTACTCCTTCTAAGACAAGAATAATAAAAACATTGCACATGAGCAACAGAACATTAGATGTGCTTTCATGTCCTTATGGAAACTTCACGTCTGTGTGTGTTTCAGCACAACCAGGTCTGTGACTCAGACAGTTTCCATTTATAATTATCTTTTCTCTTCTGTTAAACGTTTGTGACCCATCAAAACAAATACATTTCAAAATGAATCAACTCTGTAGTTCATCTCATGCAATGAAGCCTGTGTCACTCCCGTAATGTTGCTTACACCATGTGTCTCTCAAACAATGGAGTGCATAAGGGGGCCGTACAATGAAATGAACAGGCTTACGTCATATTCTCTCTGATTAATATGTAGGTTACCACTGAAATCCACCTCATCACTGACTGTGTTTAGTCCCCGTGTGAGTAGGCCAAAGATTAATCTGACTGTATCTACACACTGATTGTATTCATTTTAGGTGGTTTTATAGCCGTCATTCATGGTTAGCCACTGGCGCATTGTAACAAGATTACAAAGGCCTTTGAGTGCCTTCTTTCATCACATGTCTTTCGGCATAAATCATTATGGCTTTTTAACTGACAGGTTCAATTTTAATTTCTTTCCATCAGCAGTGTGTTTGAGTTTGGGCCCAAAGCTGCTTTGCCGGTTTAAAGTAACAGCTTTTTCCGTCCTCAAGTCATATAGATATTGAAATTCAATACTTTTTGGTGCCCACTATAACAACAAGCATCGAAAGCATCAGACGCTTTCTGCTTAAAATAAGTGTTGGGTCATTTTTAGTGTAAGTTTCTGTAATACTGCTGGTGTTTAGACAATTCTTAGCATACATATATTCAACATTTGAGATGTTGGGCTTCTTGCTAATGCTAAAACGATTAATAGATACATTGATTCCTTGATCAACAGTCAGAAAATTAAGCAAATTAGTCATTTATTAATAGCCACTGGTTCCAGCCTTTCAACTGTGAAGATTTATTGTTTTTCCCAGTTTAATCATTGTGTATAGAGTATCTTTTGGATTGTTGGTCAGACAAAACAAGCAATGAAGAAGTCACCGTAGGCTGTGGGAACTCGTCATCTGCACTTTTTACTGTACATTTCATAGATTAATCAGTTAATCGGAAAATGTTTTAACATATTGAAATGATGATCATAGTTGCAGGTCCAGTTTTGTTAAATGGAAAAAAGGGTTTTATAGAACGACGTTTCTCTTTGTTAAAGTAAGGCGTCAAAGAAAAGTTGTTTTGGTATCGTCACTAGTATTAAAATTTCAAAGGATACTCAGTCAAGTGTTCTTTGTCCTCAGCTTCACTGTATCAGATGAAGGTGCTCATCACCCGTGCCACCATAGTTAATGTATTCTGTCTGTCTGACTCGCAGGCACTTGTTTGGGTTTTTCATCTTGTACACTCACTGACCTGTCTCCCCCACCCCTCCCACTCTCTCTCCCCCCTTCATACCCATCCACCCCTGACCACTTCCCCTTTGGGTTTCGTCATTCTCCCTCGCTGTCCCCCTTTTCCAATTATCTTTACGCCTCCCCTCTTTCTTCCTCACTGCTTCCTGCTGCTCCCTTCATATCCCACCTGTCCATTTTCTCCTTCGTTTCTTCCCTGTTCTCACTCCTTCACGTCCAACCTTTCCTTCCTCACTCTTTACTCATTGTTCTGCCATTTTGCCCTTGCTGTTCATCTTCACATCCCGAACCCTGCACCTCTTAAAACCTTCCCCTTCAATCCTGCCTGACCCCCATCCTTCCCAGATGAAAATGCTGGTCATGTCCATGGCTCATAGGCTGGAAGAGATCGAAGCTGGCCTTCAGGAGGGATGTGATGAGGCATGACAGTGATGGCCGTCAACCTGTCTGGGTGGGTGCTCTGTCCAGGTGTCGAACGTGAGGATTTAATACCCTCATTCCTCGCAGCTACCTTTTAAACATTAACGCTTCCTCTAAGTTTCATCTCAACCACATTCCCTCAGTAACATGTTTTGTGCTAGCCTCACCTTGTGCACACACACCTACACACACACACACACACACACACAGCTTCCACTCCGCTTTGTCCCGATTACCGTTGGTGAAACAAAGACTGCCTGCACATGTAATCAATCATGTTGTCAGCTCAGCTCCCGTGGCTCACGGCACCATCTTCTCTCTCTGTCTCAGTGCAGAGTGAATGTACGCTGTGAGCAGAATGTTTATCTGTGCAGGGTTTCATCAGGCAGGCTGCACACTCAGCACAATGCCATATTGATCTGGCCACTCGAGGCCACACGCACACTTTTTTCTTTGTTTCCCTACGTCAAGCATGGAGCCTTGTAGGATTGCTGGATATATGCTTTTCATTGCCTTGTTGCGGCCAGAAGTGAACACCATTTGAGGAATTTGTACTGAAACTAGGTTTTCAGCATTTAAAATTGTCTGCATCACAGTCGGGCACATTATTGGAAGATTTTGTTATTATTGGAACACTCTTCTGTCTTTTTCTAAAACATTGCCCCAAGTTTCCAAAATGGACAGCATTTTGCATCCAATAAGCTGTTAATACACTGACTCAATATTAGTTTGTTTGGTTTTGTTTTGCTGTTCACAGTTGTACAAGCTTGTTTTGTCTCAAGTATTTTTCTGTAATAAAGTATTCAACTGTTTCCAAAAATGATTAATTATAATTATTTAAAAAATGCATTTCAATATTGTCAGTTTTACATAAAGGATTAAACCAAATAAGGTAACTTTATACAGTCAGGATAATTGTTTTAAATGTTTCTTTTTCTTTGACTTGCAGTAATTACAGTAAAGTAAGATTGTTGGGGATCAGTGGCTCATCCTGCTTTGTCTCTAATTAGAAGTATTTCTTGGATTTAAGCGTTACGCAGCAAGTTTAAGGTCTTTGTGGGTGTTTATATGTTAAAGGCTGAGTGTTTGTTTACCAACTGACCTCTAATGTGCCTAGCAACACTTTCTACCAAGGCGGGAAAGTGGCTACATGCTGTACCGCTTGCCCTCCCTCATCCACGAGGTTTCATCAGCCTCACAGAACAACAACAGTTAGAAACGGCCAACCAGCACGCTGTATCCAAGGGCAGGTTGCGATGGCAACTGAGAGCACGTGCTATGCTGAGTGCCTGTTGCCATCTCGTCATCGTGTTCACCGCCAGAGGAACAGCCAGCCAGCTCGCTGGCCGGTACGCCTGTCAACAGACGTTATCCCCCGCTCATGCTCAGACGCATACACGGGGGAGGAGTCCTAAATGAAACCCCCCTCCACCCTAATCTCTGTGTGATGTTTTTCTCTCTGCTAACCCCACCCGTGCTCCTCTTTCTCCCTGCCCCTCCCTCAACTGCTGGGGAAAAAAAGTCATAACAACAACAACAACAACAAACAAGCCGCATGGTTTTTGTTGTTTCTGGTGGTGCTGTTGTCTTCATTCGGTCGCCGCTTAAGGATGAGGTGCCTGCATGCTTCCAGCACAGACTGGATGATGCAAGCCGGCCGGCCAGTCCACTGTCCAGATGTGTGCTGTTACACCCCGTAACAGACTCATTTTGGAGAATTTGTCCCCGTTTGTTTGTTCGTTGTTCCATTCAGAGCAATAGAAGCTTAAAGGCTAAGTGAGCTTCACTGTGACTGGCTCACTGAATGGCCTCTGAATTCATTTAGCTGTTTTATATATAGACACGGGGTTGCTGGATGTGTTGCACTGCTGAGTGCAATTATTGCACCGGATTCACCCCTCAAGTCTCAACCGATCTCTACCACCCAAACCAAGAGCAACAGAGTAACACACAAACGCATCAGTCAGTACATCTACACACACTCTACAAGCACTTGGGGACAAAGGATGAATAATGCAGAGGTAGTGTCTGAGTGAAAGTCGCCTCCCCTCTTTCCCTCCTTTTCACCTTCCCTAAGCAATAAGGAAGCAATGTTGCCATGGAGGCAATGAAGCCTCGGCACGCTATCAGCCAATTACAGCCTTCCCTGTGTGAAACACCGGACCAATGGCTGCTCGAACTTATGCTGCTGTTGCCACAGACACTGAAATCCTATTGGCTGAGCTCTGCTCTTTGATTGAATTTCTGATCTTGTTTTTGAGAGGAAAAATATCTCAAGGAGTGCCACCTGTGTGCCAACGTACAAAATATTTTTTTTTTTTTTTGCTGAAATCAAAAGGATTACTTTGTAAGAGGGAAAATGTTTCATTTTTAGGGGTTTAGGAAACCTAAATCCAGTCCAAGTTTTGGTTTTCCAATAAAGTGAACACTGACAAGTATTTTTTTATTTTTTATTTCAGGCACTTGATACCTTCTGATTTGTATGTGTCTGGGGCTTTGTCAATTAAAAGGTGGGGAAACAACCTCATTTCAATAATGACAATGTTAATCGGCACTTGTTTCTTTCATTTAATTGCTATTTACTGCGTTCCCCTCACAGTATTTGGTTTTTCCAGGACAAAAGAACCGCACCCCACCAGTTGCTCATTGCTGGTTTATGATCTATTCCTGGTTTAACTCTTGATTTTCCACAGCACTGCCCATGTGTTCCATAGCAGTCTCATTTATTTATATTTTTATCTGTGCTGTGCATGTCAAATTTCAGCAACCATTAATTCAAATATTGTTTTTTGTTAATATACATTTATTTACATGGTGCTTTAGTTAATCGCTGCTACTTTTCCTCACGTGGTTGGTTGCTTGACATATGCTTCACTAAAATCTTCTTTTTAGATCGAAGGTCATTAAGACAGTCTGGTCTCATCTTTGTCTTTGTGTCGGACCGACTAGACGGCAGGTCAATTAGTAAACCCCTTCATCTGGGAAGTTAAATTTCCCAAATTAATCTCAGGAATCAGTGGGTGTAAGATGATCTTGGTGTCAAGAGCATTTGGGAAACTTAGCCCAGTTTTAGTTTTTTTACTGGCCGCACCTCTAGGGCGAAAGCGTAAAATCTCTGATAAGCCACAGCCTTCTTGTTTCATTAATCACCTTCATCTGTGTCTGTGATCGAACTGGATAGCTGGCCAGTCAGAGACTCGTCTGACGGAATAACCCAAATCCCCTCTGAGTGCTCAAAGCCTCCTACTTCATTAGAAACATCTGCTTGTTTATTCCCCCCCCCCCCCCCCCCCCCCCCCCCCCCCCCCCCCCCCCCCCCCCCCCGCCCGTCTTTCCCCCCCCCCCCCTCCCCCCCCGCCCCGCCTCCTCCGGCGCGCCCCGCTCC
>CM022491.1:8711472-8741669 GCA_011952105.1 Coreoperca whiteheadi
AAAGGCCAGAGACCCGCTTGCCGGAAAAACCCAAACCCCCCCGGGGGGCTCAAAGCCCCCTCCTTCCTTATAAAACTTTGTTTGTTTTTTCCCCCCCCCCCCCCCCACATCTTTGTGTACGCCGGTGTCTGCCAGGTCGTGTGGTTATCTCTCACTCTCTCCTCCGCATGTGTGAGAGCTGCTGAGGAAGGCAGTACTGTTCTGTGAGGTGCAGACCAAGATGCTCAGCTTGTGTGTGTGTGTGTGTGTGTGTGTGTGTGTGTGTGTGTGCGCGCGCACACGTCCCCGGCGTCCGTCACTGTGTAGCAGATTAATCGTCTGTTTTTCTCAGACACAAAGGCTCGTCCCGTTGCCAGTGACACCCCGGTGTGAGTGTGTGAGTGCGTATATGTGACGAGAAGGGGGCTGAAAACAGGATTAGTGTCATCAGGATCTAAGCATGAACAGATTGACAGAAATAAAGTCCTGTTGTACAGTAAGTGGTCAGTTTGGCCTCACATTAAAGGTGATTTGAATCTTAAGGCATGATATTTGTGTGGTTAAAGACAGGTAATGAACAGTCTCTGGTGAACGTTTCTGAATGCCATAACTCAAGGTTATCGGTTCTTCTTCAAAGAGATTGGCTGTTTTAATGTTTTGTCAAAATTGGGAAGGACAGAGTATGTCTCTAGGGTGTGGCATATGTCTGCTCTCTAGACACATTCTCTTATATATAAATCTCTTTTTAAAGGTGTGTATGAGTGCGTGTCATGATGTATGGCATAAGCCCTCTAATATTTTGTTTAGGCATGGAAAATAATGCATTTTCATAATTCCTGGAGAAATCTGACGTAGTAGCTGACAACATAATAGCTTGTCACAATATTAAAATCCCCCTAATATCATTATGATGAAAAATATCAATTTATTGCCCACCCCTTGCTGGGATGGTGTGGTGGATGTTCCTCAATCACAAACTCATCATTATAACATGACCTGTTTACACACAGATTAACGTTGAAATAATCTATCTATAATAATCTATCTATCTCATACTCAAGGAAAATACTTTTTTTGTCTTTATCTCATCAGTATGGATTTCTTCCATTAATGCTTCTTGAGGTTATAGCCTAGATAGATTAACAGATTCCCTCCACGTTCATAATCCTCCAAAAGGCAGTCTTATGCTACAACAAACTTTTTTCTACATTTTCATTATTTATTGATAGTTGGGTTTTTTTCTTTTTCTATTAAGAGTTTAAAAAATGTGCAAAAGTAGTGAAAATGTCCATCACAATTTTACAGTTGCAGCTCAAAATTACTTATTTTGCCCAAAACCCGAAGCTAAGAGATTTACAAACATGAGCAAATCATCATATTTGAGAAGCTATTGTTTTGCATTTCTGCTTGAATGAATTATTAAAAATATTCTTGATTAATTTTCTGCCCGATGGCAGTCTCATTAAACAATTACCAAATCTGATATTCCCCATCACTGTCCTTCACCTGACTGATAAGTTTCTTAAAACGTAATCATCCATAGAGGTACTAATCACAAGAGGTGGTTTTCTGTGAGCTCCACACTGTGCGTGTGTGCGTGTGTGCGTGTGTGTGTGTGTGTGCGTGTGCGTGCGTGCGTGCGCGCGTACCTACGCACCTACTACAGGTGTCCCCAGAGCAGCACTGAACACTTGGGTACAGGTAATACCTGCAAATGCCCGCTGGTGTACACTATCCTTTCGCTCAGCGCTGTGTTTAAACCACAGTATTCATGGCCACAGCCTGTTTGTCTTACCGGACCGCCTGCAGATTTTGACTAACTGCCCACCTGTTTTTGATAAACAAAAGGCTCCGGCTCTAATGCATTTCAGAGCCACTCTTGCCCCTCGGCTTTTATCAGCTTAGCCACGCCGATTTAATCGGACGGCCTTATTTGTGTTGTCCTGTTTGTGTTTGTCTCGGAGCTCTGGTGATCCCCCTTCTTTGTCTCATCAGAACAGTGTCACCCAAAGAGGTTTATGATGAGGACGCGGGAGCCACAGCTGAGTAGATTAATGTCTACAGTGTGTGTGTGTGTGTGTGTGTGAAGAGGGAGGGGTTGTAATACATGTTTGTGTATCAGTCCTAAGGATCCTTCAGCTGTTGCAAGGGTGTGTTTTTCTTTTTTTTACCAACCACAGGTGTCCTGTAGGAAATGCACATGGTATGTGGGACAAGTGGCACATTGAGGTTGTAAAGCAACGTAGACCCTTCCATAGCATAGAGGCCAATCTTCATTAAGTCCCCCGGAGCTGAGAGCTTTAGGAATAAATTAGATGCCTTGGGCTCTGTGTAAATTATACATAAATTAACAAGAATGTTGGATTTTGTGGATTATTGTGGAATTACTTGTGTAATTATAGTAATTTAAGTGTATTAATTCTATTTTTTCAGCTAATAAAAAGTTGTATATTGGCATGTGTGCGCACATGATGTGCATATATGAAACCAGACAGTAAGCAGGTGCATTTGAAAGACCAGACAGACACATAATGGATTCAGTATAAATATTTAAAATACTTTATACAGCATAGAAATCTCTTGACACTCAAACAAAACCATCCGTTACAAAACCTTACAAAAGACCCCCCGAGTCTGTATCAGTCTCAGTATCAACCAGAAAAAAAAAGGTACAAAGACGTTAATTTCAAACGTTGACAGTACAGTTCGACTCGTGAAACATTGCATGCAACTTTTCATATGGACAGGAAGAGATTCTACAGTATCTTAACAGTGAGAAGCCTCGTGTGCCTGCGGAAGCCTTTTCTGTAGAGTCAAATAGTTTTATGAAGCTACTAACGTGTGAAAATTTCAGTTCAACAAACATTTTAGAATCCCTTCGTACAGAAGTGACAGGAACGCAGGAGTCGTACTGTTATTTACAAGCACAATTTTCACATCACTCTCAGAGAGCTCTTGGCAAATACTTGTCATTGCGGTTAACACTTAAGAGACTATTGCACAAACTACAGCATTAAGACACAAAGAAGTGAATAATTTTCATGGATGTTGTTACGTGATCCGAGTAGCAGTACTTCCCACATTCAAACCCTCAGCCTTTGGCGAGGTTGATCAGTTTCGTAAGGCTTTTGATGCGCTTTTTTTTTTTAAATCTTTTCTTTATTGTTTTTCCAAAAACTGAACAGGCATATCCTCCTGTGAGAAAGTCATAATTAAGACTTCTACAGTTTCCCTGTGGGTTGTAGAGGTGATGTAACACTTGTATATAAAAAGTTATATCTGTGAATCATTATCAGTGTTGAGTGAGTTTATGGAGAAAAAAGTGAGTATGACTCTACTCTTGGTACCTACTTCTATTTTAGTGTGTCGATTCTAATGGCACTAACGCTCAGACACTGCAACACTGTGGCAAAATCCACACAAGCATGTCACAATCGACTGCTGTTACACATTAATGTATGAATAATGCAGTGAGGTAAAAGATGGTAAACACCGTTGTTACTACAGGTTTTGGTTTTAAGAATAGTGCAGTGAGCTTCTTCATCCAGTCAGCATTGAGGTAACAGTGCCAGCTGGCTGGAAGTCAGTGGGTATCTTAGAGAGTTTTCACAGAGACAAAACATTTATACATGTAATCAGGGTTAGGGTCGGGGTCTGTTAGCTGGTGTGAATCAGTCTGCGGCTCAATTAGTAACCAGTTACAACAATATTACATAGAGAGTATCTCTTAACTCAGTCTATAATACAGTGTTTTGTGTGTATGTGTGCACGTGGACACCTTATTGGCAAGGCCCATATTACATGACGTCCCATGTCCACTCTGTATCTAGGACACAGCGAGGTTTAGTCATTGCTCAGGGATCCGTTTCAAATCTCATCTTCTCAGTGTCATCACCTCTTATTACATAATGAGAGCAGTAACAGGAGATAAAATATTTTTGAACCCCTTCAAACCTTTTTTTTTTTTTTTTTTAAATGATCAAGTCTGTCGTGAAAAGTGGCTCAGTCGCAATAAAAGGACAGTTCACAGTTCAAAAGGCCGCTCTGGAAGACCTCTCCAACTTAAAAAAAAATGTTAAGAGGGGCCTTGAGTTCAGTCTGTCTTTCTTTCATTTTATTTTGTCTTGTATCCCTCAGCAGAGGGTCTTGAGTGCACCTGAAGCACAGAGGAGAGTCTGCATGGGGTAGGGAGGTGGGGACACCACTTCCTCAATGACCTGTTCCGGCCGGAAGGAGAATGGCTGCAGCTGGACCTTCTTCTTTAGGATCTGTCCGATTCCCATAGAGGGGAACTTGCTGCGGTGCGTCGGGCTGTCGGGATCACTGCTGCTGCTGTTGGAAGGAGGACTGAATGCCGAGGTGGGGTTGAGGGGACTAAAAGCGGACTTTGGAGGGCTGAAAGCCGAGCTGCCTGGGGGGCTTCCTACAGTGCTCGGGGGGCTGCCACTGGTGTCAGAAGAACCGCACCAATCTGACGAGATGCTCTTCTTGGGCTGTGGGTTAACAATGAGGACTGGAGGACTGGGGATTGTGGCCTTCTTCAAGTAAGAGGAGTCAGGTTGGAAGGCAGAGACGTGGCGGGGCGGGGACAGAGTCCCGTTGGTCAACTTGTACCAGGGTGAAGCTGGGGTGTCTTCAATTTGCTCGGCTTTGGAGAGGGAGCCGAAGGAATGCATGCCGATCGGTGACGGTGCTGGTGGAGCGGGTATGTTGTGTTCTGGGCTCGTATTGACTTGTGGGAGGGTGGCCAAGCGCCTCCGTTGCTGAGGAGTGTTGTTGGAGTGAAAGAGAGGATGGATCTCTAGATATTCCATAGAGGAAGAAGCGACGGTGCCAGGTGGTGCCAGAGGTGAATTACGATGGCCACCAGTTATGGCACGCAATAGACCTGAGGAGGAAATGAGAAGCATTGTAACATTTCTGAAATGCTGTTTTTTTTATGTATGTCAAGCAAACATTTGTAATAATAGTTTTTGCTCAACTCGCATAAAAGGTGGAGAGCTGCAGCTTCTTGGATTACTTTGGCCCTACGCGTCTAGATAATATGTCATGTCAGTGAAGAAATACCTCTCACAGACATAATCATCTGAGAGTAATAAGTAGGTGTAAAGGTACAGGAACATTCTGTTCTGATTTTAACCTTGTGAAGACCAGCTCGTCCTGATATGCTGGATCTGGAACAGCCTATAGGCTTTCGCTATACCACTTTTCGGTAAATGAGGAGATGCAAAGGAGCTTAGGCCTCAGCTTTGCCCCGGGTCCTTGTTTGTCATGTGTAAGCTCTTCTTCAAGGAGTGTGATCTGACAGACTCTGACCACCTATCACTCTGTGTTTAAAAAAATCCCAGGCCTAGTTTGAAAGAATTTAATTAATGCTGCTGTGTTGCAAATAATATACTTACTTCTGTACTATACTTTCTCAGTCATTTCATCTGACTGTCATCAGGTAAATTAAATTAAAACAGTGTTTTTAGGTTCATCCCCTAGGATTGACTGGCAACTTATCCAGGATGTTTCCTCTCAGATGGATGGATGGGTGGGTGGTTGGATGGATGGATGGACAGACAAACAATGGATTGAGGGGTGGATGGACGGACGTCTGACTGGGTAACTACGTATGTGTGAAACAGGTCGTTGCTGTACAAGAACATTCATGCTCGGTCAACCTACCCTGTATGAATAAAGGTAAATAAAATGGATAAAATAAGTGGCACTTTTTGTAACAAAAATACATCCTATTATCTTTTTGATAAAGTGTTTTTGTACTGCACCATATGATTCCACACCTGTTCTGTGTTTCTTCTCCTTGCTGGGCCCCTTGCTAACAGCCAGGTAGACGGGCGTCTGTTTGGGAGGGATGGTGAGCTTGTCAACGTGCTTCCTCCACTGGGTCTGGAAGTATTCGCTTTTCTGCTTTTCTCCTTTCTTTTTCTCCTGGAATTGCATCTCCTAAACGCACACAGCAAACCCCTCATTACTACAGCATTAGACAAACCTGCTGACAAACCAGATGTATCACCTCATAATTCTTGCACTCTTGTAACCCTTTCTAGGCACACAAACTGAAACCAGGTGTCATTATGTAATGCTGTTATTGTTTTGAGAATGACAAGGAACAGGTGTTAGCAATGATTGCCTTACCCTGTACTCTTTAGAGAGTCTCTTCATTTTCTTGTTGAGGAGGAAGTAGACAGCAAGAGTGTGGCAGGCGCGGTTGGTGAGGACGGCGCTCAGCACCTCACTGTGCTTGTAGCTCATCTTCTCCGTCATATGCAACAACACCGTGTGGTTTATTTCCTCAATGTGGATCCTTAAGAAAAAAAGCGAACGCAGAGCAAGAAAGTTAATACTTTGTGATGCTTTAAATTGAATGTGAAAATAATTTGTTTGTGGAAAAAAAAAGATTCAGAAAACAAAAAACAGCTAAAATAGACACCGTGCTGCTACAAAATACAAACTCAAAGCATTTCAAATGTGTGTGAGCATACCTGTTGAGATATGGTGCCCCTGTGTTCTTGTTGGCCAGCTGTAGCCAGGAATCTGCCATCACTTGATGGATATTGGGACGCTTGTTGGGATCTGGCTCAAGAAGCTTCTTCAGAAGACAGATGGCAGCTGAGACAGAGAGAGGGAAAATAAATACTTATACGCTGCCACTGACCCTCAACTTACTGCGTAAAGAGGAAAGTTTTCCAATACTGAAACATGTTCTTACATTACATATTTTTCTTCAGAAATGTGACCGCTCTTCTGATTGACAACCATGGGTGTGACATTAAATACTTCCTCATTTATCCGCCACTGACAACCATTTTTGATATGATGGGGCAAAGAAACAAGTTTTCAGTCCCTTTTACTTGTGCAGGTACCACTGACCACAAACGTGGCCCTTATCCTCATCATCCGCTTTCTTTCCGCTAATACATAAGACAGATGCGATGACATAGCTGTCATTAGCTTAATTGACAGTTACTTACATAAGTGGGTTAAGCCATCCATTACATTCTATATTAGAGAGTGACACTGTTGTGACACGCTGAGGAAAGGCGTATGCCGCATGAGCGTCACTATTTCCAGCGTGTGCATACACACCTGTGGTCCCATGCAAATTTCTTTCCCTCATTTTACTCATGATGTTTCACAGAACTGCATTGTGCCACTACATGTAGCCCATTAGTTATAATTCAGCATGATGAATTAGCTTTGAATATGCCTGTGCAAATACATTCTTATATACATATATATATATATATATATATATATATATATTGCAATGAAAGATTAAGAAGTCTGTTATTTATTTGTTTTTTGAAAGCCTACAAAACAGTGGGTGGCTCCTTCTCAGGAATTCTGACAAGTGCTCTGAGGAAAGGCTGAATCACTTTGATGCAGTGCCAGTGCCTTAACTGGAAAGATTAGAGATATGAACAAACACAATGGCAGTTTTGGTGGTTTTTACACTTGTTTGCGCATACTCTGCCAATATGTTGCTTGTATGTATTTTCATATGATTGTACTTCTTCCAAGGCTGCCAAGTTAAAAAGGTTGTGCTGTTAGCTTACTTTTAGGTAAGCAGATGTCAGACAGCAGCGTTTCTTCTAAAAGAAGACTGAAAAGAGCAGTAACAAAAAGTCTTATTCAAGGAGTCTAAATCACTTAGACACATCTGATTTCTTGATTGTGCTGGCTATTCTTACCATTTTCCAAATTTCTTTGGCCATTTGCTTCCAACTTAGTCCTTTTTAGTTGCGTAAGCTTATTATCTATACATTCTATAAAATTATTGTGTCTCTAGGTAGACACTGGAATAGTTCTTTGCATTTGTCAACACTGTTTTATTCTCTCAGATGGAATCATACCTGAAATTAATCTTTTTTACATTGTCTCTTATCTTTAAATTCAGACTTCCTATCACTTCATATCAGTTCTACCCTGAGGGGTGATGACAGTGTTATGTTATGTAACACCTTGCCATCTATGATTTATCTGCACACAGGCGCGCATTTGTGCATTCAGTGTTTACCTGTGGAGAGCGAGGGAGGTAGAGGGTTCATCTCCTTGTCCACCATCTTTTGGTGCAGGGCACGGAGACTGAAGGGCTCCACGGTGAACGGGAGGGTCCCAGTCAACATTGCATACATGTTCACTCCACTGGAAGATCAAAATACACACTTCAGCTCTGGGTGCACTCATGAAATACACAAATCTATTTGAATATGTTGATATTTCACTGATTACACACAGAAAATTGAGAATAGACTCACATGGACCAGACATCCACCTTCGGCCCGTACTTCTTCCTAGAGAGCAGCTCTGGGGCGGCATAGGCTGGACTTCCACACTGGGTGCTGAATGGGTCTGAGTATCCCAAGATGCCAGCGCAGTTACTGAGGCCAAAATCTGAGGGACAGAAGAGGTGGGGTGAGTGTTGTTTCTGGGTTTATTGCTGTGTTTCAGCTCACCTGTTAAACGAGCCGCGTCATCACAGCGTTACACACACAGACAGAAGCAGATTAGGACTATGGTGAGAGCTTGTAACGGTTTTAACAGGATATTTAATTGCTCTTAACCCCTCACCACATGTGGGACACTGGGACACTCATGCATGTCCCTCTCCAACTGAGAAAATCCTTTTATTTCTACTGTAAAGTAACTGGCATCAAAGGCATTATTTTATTATTAACTGCTTCAATATTAATTTTATTTGCTGAGGGAAATTCTGTATTTCTTAATGAATTTATGGCATTTCTGTATAAAGTTGTATTCAGAGGAAAGTAAAAAGAAGCAACATTGCACTGAACAAGAGCTCGAGTTACCTATGAGCTTTATGTTGTCCTGCTCATCCAACAGGAGGTTTTCTATCTTCAGATCCCTGTAAGACGAGAGAAAAAGGAGATGTCAATGCCTGCACAGCGTCAGTGATTACATTAGATAACTTATCTAAGCCACAGTCATCATACAATGCACAATCAGGAGGAGAGGTCAGCCAGAACCCCCCAACCCCCGCATGACCTAACACATGCACGCAAACCCCTCCCAATGTGGGTTACACTTGCTTATTTTCAGGGTCTATTGTGTGCCTCCAGATCCCTCCACAGTCTCAGAAATCCTGTTATACAGTTATTAACGTAGGCCATCTCACCATGATAGAACTTTAGTTCCCAGGCTTTGAAGGACAAAGAATTCAATATTCCCAGGAAGAGCTTTGTGAAATTCAAATCAGAAATTTGATTTAGAGATGCAGTTCATGGGTTTTTCCCCCTGAAATCAAATCAAACATTTTATCTGCAGACGTAACAGTATTTGTAGGAGGAATGCACTGGAATGATTCATGTGCATGGACATCCAGCTATTGCATAAATCCTTATTTTATTTATTTTTTACGTATTTATTTTTTAAGAAATTCCCAGCAGCTCTCTTGGAAACCTCTTAAAGCATGGCAGTGCAGTGTATTGAGTGGACAGATATGGTTATTTGTGAATTAACAGTAATGTGCACAATAAGGACTTAACCCACACTTTGAGAAAGAAGATCATGTCTGACTCTTAAAGTCAGCTTGAACCCATTAACAGCACAAAGCTCTCTAAGCTATGGATGGCAAACTGTCAATATTTTCTGAGGCATTTATAGAAATGTTGCACAAACACTGGAGACGAATGTGTGTTCTTCTTTCTCTGTCTGCATATGTTTGCCATATTTTAAGTGGGGCTTTTTTTTTTTTTTTTTTTTACCTGTGCACAACACCTGCCCTGTGCAGGTGCTCAACGGCCAGCACCAACTGTCGGATGTATTTCTGAGTCTCCCTCTCATCCAGCCGTTTCTTGTCGTAGATGCGGTTCATGAGGTTCCCGCCGGGACACAGCTCCATCACCAGGTAGTAGCTGTTCTCTGTCTCCAGGATGTCCAGCAGCTGCGTGATGTTGGGGTGGCGGATCATCTGCTGGATGTGGCCCTCCCTCCGCAGGTTCTTGGTCACATACGAGTCTTTCTTGGCCTTCCGCTTGTCGATCACCTTCACCGCCACCTGGAGAAATTGAGAGAGGAAGAGGTGAGGATGTTATTTTCAAAAAAGGGCTGACTTTGCAACTAAAGTTTGGCTTTAAAACCTTGCACCATATGATATTGTGAATAATACCCATGGAGAAAAGAGCACTAGTGCGCTGCTGTGTCTTGGAGAGAGGTTTTCAGAGAGTTGTAGTGTAACAGGTGACAGTCTCCATTGCAGGGTATATAACTCGACACTGACCTCTCCCTCACAGCTGCTCCCAATGTGGGGCAACCCAGGCGCTATAGGGTCCCGAGGCTGCAGGAGGGGGAGGTGTGTGTGTGCTGGAGGGGTTACTGAACCATCATAAAATAGGGGAAAAGCAAATGTTACCCTATCTGTTGCGAAGGCGCCAAGGCCAAATGGACATTTATTCCCCCATTTGCCAAAGTGTTAGGTTGCAGCTAAACACACGAAGAAGCGGCGGGAAATGTAGAAACGAGACAGAGCAGGGATAAATTGGGTCCTGATCATTTTCTGATTCAACTTCAACAGACTGAGGAGAACAGATTTCCAATCAGATGTGTTAAGTTTTTTTTCTTTAATTACTCATCCCAGCGTCTTCTGTCTATGTTTCTCTGCCCTTGTTGTCTCATTGGAGAAGAAACCTGCCGAGTCTCCTCATAAAAACCTCAGAACGTGTCCTTTACCTTTATGACAAACACTTTGCTTCCTAACTAATTACATTCAATAATGTACCCATCTACTCAATTTCATCCTTTGCCCGTATCTCCTTGCATCCCCTCTAGACTGAGTTCAAGAGCATGGCTACCATACACAGCAAATCATCTCAAGGAGAGCCCACAGACATGGAAAGGCACGACAAGTGAAACTAATCACCATATCCATTAATGAAATGGTAAGGGCCAAAGTGGCTGTGTGTGTGTCCTCTCTTTCTTCTGTCCTTCAGCTTGTCTCTCTTTTTTACTTTTGTCCTTTCATCTCTGATAATTGATTCAGGTCTGAAAACCTTTTTTACAGCTGCTAATTAAACCTGGCTGTGTGTGCGTGTGTGTGTGTGTGTGTGTGTGCGTGTGCGTGTGCGTGTGCATTGAGCCATCACAATACAGTAATAGATGGCCCATGGCCGTGTGGATAAGAGAAGGGGTGCGAGGTATGTATGGGGGGATGGGGCACTGTATTTACAGTAGGCTAGTCTATATGGCGGGGGAGGGGGGGCGTCCAGCCGGGGGGGCTTCTGGGGGATTCAGTTGTTTATCAGGCACCCCTCAGACAGAAAAGGGGGGAGGTGGGGGAGAATGGAGGGGAAAGTGGGTTACAGACATCAAAAACACATGCATATGACCTCCCCAGCCCCCTGACCATGGCAGCACCATCCCTCACCTCTCCTCACTTTCATACCCCCTGTATTTAAACACACACACACCCAGTCTCTCATCCCTGCATCCCCACTGACTTTCTAGTGATGCTAAAAAAGGATCTGGGAGTCCTCCTGTATTTCCTTCCCCCTGGACTACCCTTTTACTTGAATAAACTCACTGCCCTCCGCTCCCTCCCACTGCCTGTAGGACCCTGTATTCCACTGAATGAGAGAGAGAGAGAGAGGGAGCGAGCATGTGATGTGCTTGGTTGTGTGATTGCCAGTGTTTGCATCATCCTCAACAAAGAGAGTGAGGGAAGAGGAGAGGAGCCTTTCTTTTCTCCACATAGGAAACAAAATGGGGGTGGGAGCCAGGATGAACCTATAATAAATATATATATATATATATATATATATATATATATATATATGCCTATGCTAATTATTATTTTTAATGGCACATATTCTGTTTTACACAGATTAACAGCCATGGGTCTACATATAGGAACACGGGGAAAAAAAAGCATTTTCCAATATGCAAATGTGCTCGGGGCTCCTCAAAAAAGCCTGGGGAGACAAAGGCAACCAGTGGCCAATGGTAGCCCATATCAAAGCCCTGCGCTGGCCGAATCATAATGAGGCAGAAGCCCATTTATCAACGACATGATTTTATATGCAAGTAGCTGCTCTGTTCTCTCATAGGCCGGGCAATTTTCCTCTCGGTCCCTATCACAGACTTGCGCGCCCACAGCGGTGAGATCACCACCACCAGCAAACAAAGCAAGAGGTTCAGAAAAGCCACATAGCGCACTACTAGTTATCCAACACAATGTTAGGAAAAAAAACAGGCAGCTCTCTCTGTCACACACACAAAAAGTAAATATTGTCACTAGAGGTTGGCTAAACAAGCCCGGCTGTGCATACAGCGGAGTTCTACAGCTGGCGGTGCCGCATGAGCTCATTAACAAAGCCTCCCATCGCACACAAGGCTGATCACTTTCTCTGAGAAAAGCTAGGCTGAGTAGATTGGCATGTTGTACAGTCATTATGTATGGATAAACTGTCAATATTAATAGGTTTTCTTGGTTCACATGCAGGCAAGTGACAGCTGACACTATCCACTGGAAGGAAATATAAACCATATCAGACCCCTTGCTGCATGCCACTCATGGTTTGTAAATGTTACAAATAAGTCAGAACAAACTGATTTGTACAAAAAAAAGTAAACAAAAGTTGGCTTTTTAAAAATTGCAAGAAATCACGAATGATAGGATCACTAGATGCATTTAAATTGTGCCAAGAAATATAATGCAGCCTAATTTGTTATAGGCTACACACATTTACCAAACCCTGTTGCATTTCCACTTTTGCCCCCCACAGTCCTCTTACCTTTTCCCCAGTCAACGCGTGGAGACCTTCTCTAACTTTGGCGAACGATCCTTCTCCCAGCTTCCTGCCAATCAGATAGTTCCCGACCCGTTTGGTGTGGTAAAAGTTCTTGAGGATGTCCGCTGCAGGACTGCATAGGGAGGCCGGGAGGATGCTCTCATTCCCGGAACTATTTGGGGTTTTACCCTCGTATAACCCGTGGCTGTTGTCCACTACCATGTCGCTGTCGGCAACTGGCATAACAGCTCCCTTGTCAAGTGTCTCCTTTTAACAAGGGAGAAAACTACGCAGCTCGCCCTTCGCCCAGCTTAAAGCCAGGTATTAAATACTTAACGTCTGGTGAAGTGCGTTAACTCCGCTCTGCTGGCGTCTCGCCCCTAATAGCAAATTAAGGGAACCGGAGCTTGCGCCACCTGTGCCTGCGCCACTCAGCAGGTTCCGAGACAAGTCTTAATGAGTGTACCGGCTTCGATTTAAATGACACAGGAAAAATGCCAGACTCAATCATGGAAAGTTATTAACTGACGCACCTGTCGTAATACTTGAGGGTTTAAAAAGAACTGAGGCTCAGTCAGAGGTAGGCAACTGCTCAGCGTCCCTTCGCTTCTACATGCATGAGCGTCTCCTGAATGGCATGTGTGCAGGCAGCGTGTTTTTCAGTTTGACAAGTGACTTTACTGGTCCTCTGGGTGGGCGTTCCTTAGTGTAAGGGTGAAGAAAACACACACACACATACACACACACACACACAACAGCCACACACAGGGTGGTGGTAGCCGGGGTGATTTTCAATCCAATCAGCGCAGGCGGGCGGAGCGCCTGTGAGAACAAGGGGGACCACTCCACCCGGTACCGCTGCCCCGCCGTTTCGCATGGTGCGCTCAGACTGTGCACTATGAACAAAGAGTAGCCTGGATAGAGAGAGAAGCAACACTGTCACTACAAATATGAAGATTCTTTTTATTTATTTTAAAGGTTATTGGTCAGTTAGGTCGAATTGTGCGTAAAGGATCCACATGGTCCTGCGCTGTGCACCATGCAGCCCCGCAATTCCTTAACTGCACTGGCATAATGGTGTACATTTCTAGTGGCAATAAATGAGTGCTTTCTGTGAGAAATAATACATTTCATAAAAGGCGCATCATCATATAGATATTGCCATTTTTTCATTGTGTTATTGGTTGTTGCTGAAGTTCGAGTTCTGCCAACAAAAAAAAGTTGTACTCCAGTAGGCCTACACCAGCGGCAAGACAAAGAAGAAGAAGAAGAAAGAAACACCTGACAATATAATGAATCCAATAGCTCTGCATTAAATACTACCAATGTGAAGCTTATGTTGTTTTATGATTGGTGTTGATTCAACTCTGTGGTGTTAGCCTGTAGTTTGTGGTGTCTCTATATCGGATGGAATTATAAATACAAGTGTACTCTGTTTTGTTCACTCCTTGCATGGATTCTTAGATGGAGTGAGAAGAATACATCTACACATACAGTTTGGCTGCCTGCTGGACCATGCTTTCTAGACACCAGACCAGACACCCAGACAAGGGACTGAGGGTACAATGCCACCATCTATTGGAGTTATTTTGTACTGCAAGAACATGCAGTCACCTTTAAAGGGAAAGTTCACCCTAAAATCAAAAATACATGTTTTTCCTCTTACCTGTAGTGCTATTTATCCATCAAGATTGTTTTGGTGTGACCTGCCGAGTTTGGGAGATATCTGCAGTAGGAATGTCTGCCTTTTTTAAAAAATACAATAGGACTATATGGCACTCAGCTTGTGGTGCTCAAAACTCCAAGACATACATTTGAAAAACTCAACAGCAATGTCTCTTTCCAGAAATCACGACCCTGTAATTCAAGATAATCCAGAGACCTTGTTGTTTCAGTTTCATGCAGGAACTCTTTCAACCGAAGGTTCCTACATGAAATTGCTCACAACAAGGTCTGTAGATTATCTTCAGTAACCAGGCTATGATTTCTGGAAAGAGACATTGCTTTTAAGTTTTTCAAATGTGTTCACACCAAAACAATCTAGACGGATAAGTAGCACTACAGGTAAGAGTAAAAATGTTTGATTTTGGGTTGGTTTAAGACAAGTCTCGCTGAACTTGAACTGATTGCCATTTTCCATTGTCCTGATACCATGCATTTATTTCTTTAGTGAAATTATGACTTAAAGCAAGTAGTATGTGGATTAGTCCTGGGAGTTTAACAGTAGCCTGTAAAATAAAGATAACAGTGGGAGAAACAGAGTTTCAGAGCACCATATCACTATAAAAGTGATTATTTGATTATTAAATTGGTATTGGGAGTAAATGTAAGATTGTATACATAGCCTGCTGTGTGTGTACTGTGGGCCTACACAACGCACAGGGAATGGGAGGTCCGAGGGTCCTGGTCATAGACTGTAGTCGGCCATATCTTAAGGGGACACTGTGTGTGTGTGTGTGTGTGTGTGTGTGTGTGTGTGTGTGTGTGTGTGTGTGTGTGTGTGTGTGTGTGCGCGCGTGTGCGCACGCGTGCTGGATGCGTAACTGAGCCATCATAAACTAGGGGAAAATCAAATGTTACCCTATCTGTTGAGAAGGCGTCATGGCCAAATGGACATTTGTGGACCTGTTTTATACAGCCTGCTGTGGACGCCCCTGTCCACATATGTTTAAACCCTGCAACACTCCGCCGCCCAGTGGAAAAAACCTGGAACAACAAAATTGAATCCCAGCATGCTTTGCCGTGCCCGCGGACCCGAGAGCTACCGATGCTAGGCTAACTGTTGGTAGCTACCGGGAGCGGACATGTTGTACCGACCCTTCCTTCAGTAAACATCGCTGTAAGCGGGGAATCGAGAGTTAGGGGGAGGCTCGCAGCGTTGGGCAATCATGGATGCCGTCAATGCCTTTAACCACGAGGTAAGTTGCCTTCAGGGCTCACCGAGACCCCGAAGTCTCCGAGTCTGGCGATGCGGATCATGGTGCTGTGATGCAATGAAGCTAGCCAAGCAGGACCCACCAGTGGGCCTAGCTAGCTGGACTGGTCCATCTTATTTGGCGTAGGGCTAACTGAGTTAGCGTTTGTGTTTTAGATAACGTTAACAGTTAACTACAGCTGTAACTCAAGTAATGTTATTGAAACAAATGATAGGGTTTTGTTTTGTGCAAACTAGCAAGCTAACAGCGATAGCCAGGCTACACTGGTTACAGTAACCTTGCACAAAGTTCGTAATCGTATAGTAACGTTAATGTTAGCATGTGGGAGCATAGGCACTTAGCATTGTTACCAAAAACAATGTAACAGTTAACTGCAACACACACACAACGACCAAAACCCGTATGCTGTTGTTATTGTCACACCGCAAGCTTATTAACGAAATGTTCGTAAAAGCTTCAATGATATGCACAGCATGTGTTTGTTTAGAAGATGCCAGGCCAAGTTACTGTAAGGCCCGAGGACTGATGGTTGATACTGTTGGAAGTCCAGTCAAAACACAGTTCAAGTCATCTATTGGTGTTTTTGGTTCCTCTCGTTTCTGCTGATGCCCCTTTAAACCCTTGAATGTAACAGTTACCGTGGCTGGGCCCGCCATAACTGAGTGGCAAACATGAACCTGTAATTGTATCATAACTAACTAATCCTGATGCTTGTTTATTGCACCTAATCATTATAACCCCGACGCCACGAGCAGTTTCTGATGGGTGTTGAAAAATGTCTCGCGCACTCAGTAGCGGTTTCTGTCTGGCACAGAAACAAAAAAAGTAGTTTTTGTTTGTGGTTTCAAATCACCCTCAGTGTACACTCTAACATACTTTCAATAGAAACCTATTAAAAGAGCAACCATGCAGTTCAGTGATGTCTGAACGAGTTTCTGTCAAACACTGGGGCATTTTGTTTAGCTCAGAATAAGCAAAGCAATAGCCCAGTGGGACACACAGCCTTTAAGATGCTTTAATTTCCTCAAAAGCAGACACCCGTCAACTGTATATGGCTTATTTCAAATTCCATTTCACTGGCTGTATCTTGTCATTTTGTTAAACGTGAGTTATGCTGCTGTGTGTTGACCTCTTGGATCCTCATTTCAAAACAGTCAAAAAAGTATAATTGGGCCCCTCAGAGCAGAGGATTGTGAAATTCTATTTGACACACTCAGATCAGGGTTTGCACTCTCTGCACTCTGTTTGTAGCAGAAGGAAAATGATGGGGGTACACAGCAGCAAACAGAAGACTTCGTCACTGTGTTTGTGGCACAATGCACTGTAATACCAAAGCTTTCATCCCCATGCCTCTGTTGGACGATAATGATCACACAGGATATAGAGGCAGTGGAAAGTTCACAAGTCCACATAACCAATCACAGCAACCAATAAATTATCAGCAAACCAATGAACAAATCATGTTATCACCAATCAGTTATTAAATAGTGTTGAACCTGTTAACGTTGGGATTTTCATTGCTTAAAGCTTAAAATATCGGGTTTAATTCCGCAACTTGTTTCCACTAAGACGCACTAAAGAGCTTGTCCTGTAAATGCGTCTCTTTGGTGTGGGAACGCATGAGGGTTTAGAAAGTCAGAAGCAATGCAATAGAAATGATTGGCATCGCCTCTGAAACTCCTCTCTGTCTTTTTATTCATTATTTTCCTCCTGTCTCGTGACTCTCTCCATCTCTCTCATCTGTTATCTACTTTTGTCTGTAGTTATTCTCATTGATGGACTCCAGACCCCCAATCTCTCGGGCAAAGATGATCTCCATCACCAAATCGGCCATCAAAGCTATGAAAGTAAGGATGATTTCGACATTCCTTTGTTTTGATAGTTACTTGTAAATCTATATGAGCGATATTCTTTGTATGTCTAAAGTACAATTTTTAAGCCTATACCTAGATGATAACGTGTTTGCTTGCTTCTCTCTCTCTCTCTCTCTCTCTCTCTCTCTCTCTCTCTCTCTCACTCAGCTCTACAAACATGTGGTCCAGATTGTGGAAAAGTTTATCAAAAAGGTGAGACAAACCTGTCTAAATTCAGTCATGGCCCAGTTTCTCCTCACCAAACATGAATAAACCCAAATCTGTTTTCTCCTTCTGCCCTCTCCAGTGTAAGCCTGAGTACAAGGTAGCAGGCCTGTATGTGGTGGATTCCATTGTTAGGCAGTCCAGACACCAGTTTGGATCAGACAAGGACGTTTTTGGCCCAAGGTTCACGAAAAACATTACAGGAACTTTTGAGAACCTCTGCCTCTGCCCAGTAGAGGACAGGGTAAGAACAGAAAGAGTTGGGGAGTTTCACTGTGATGAATATCAGCTGGAATATTGTGGGCTTTTATTTGGACTGTTGAAGGGATTTTTCCTTCAGCTAATGACACAGGCCCTCACTTAAATCAGCATCCTGTTATTCCTTCTCCTTCACCTGTGTCCTTGCGTTCTTGTTTTCCCTTTCTAGAGTAAGATCGTGCGGGTGTTGAACTTGTGGCAGAAGAATGGGGTGTTCAAGATTGAGGTCATTCAGCCCCTCCTTGACATGGCAGCTGGCTCTAGCAGTGCTGCTGCACCCTACACAGGCACAGATGAGCCAGGTAATTTGGTTGTTGGTCCATGATATTGTTTTTCAATAAAATTACATTATACAGATTACATATTTTTTTAAAACAAGTTGAATGAAAGAAGGAACATTTGCTTGGAGGAGAAATTTGTAAATGTGCTTTTTTAAAATTTATATTGCATAAAACAATGTTATATTTATATGCAGAAGTATCAGTGTGCAATGCTGGCGTTTGAAGGCATTTGTGTGCTGCTCACACACATGTTCATGCTGTGTCCCTTCCCTCAGGTTCTTCCCCACCTCCAGCCAAAGAGCCAGTTACTGAGGTAACGGCAAACTCCACCACCACATCTGCTGCTCAGCTGCAAACCTCTGATGCCTTTGCTGCTGTGGCACAGCTCTTCCAGTCTTCACAGGGTCAGCAGGTGTGTGCACGTACTAGAAAAGCATTCGCTTGGACCACAGTCATTTTGCTTGTATTACCATTGCTTGCGCATCTCTAGGACCCTCACTAATAATTCTTCTTTCACTCTGTCACTGCCTTTTTTAGCTTCAACAGATGCTCCAGAACTTTCAGCAGCAGCCAGTGAAGCCAGACACCGACACTCCGCCTCCTGTCCATACCATTCAGACACAGGCCCAAAACGTCCCCACTGGCCTGGGCATGGTCGCCCCGCAACCTCATGTGCCCACCCAACCCAACCAGCAGAAGTCAGCCTTTGACAAGGTGTGTCTTTGTATTTTCATCAACAGCTTAATGTATTCTGAACAACACGGCAGAGGTCAGGCACTGTTTGGACACTTTGTAGCACAGTGTTCGGACTATAAGTAATTTAAGGGTGTATAAGCGCTTCCATGTTATCATTTGTGCATTTTTTTTCATTTATTACCTGTCTCTCTCTTAGAAATTACTGGACCGTTTCGACTATGATGATGAACCAGAAGTTGGTGAAGAAACAAAGAAGGATGAAATGTCATCACAGCCCTCCTTGTAAGCCCCTCATTTATTATGTATACTATAGCAGCTCTTTAATGCCACAAAGTGGGAAGCTCTGATTGATTTTTTTTTTTTAAATGAACTAAAAGCTGTAAAGCTGATGGGGTATTTTTATCATCCCAGTATGCAACAGCCTCCAGCCTTCCTACAGCACATGGATCACTTTAACCCGCAGGTGATTAACATGTCACAAGACCTCTCACAACAGGTAATAAGTACAAACATTTCTAATTGTAAAACAATTCATATTTCCTAAAAAGTCTATCCATCTCATTCTTAAAATGCTGTACAAGAGTATGGTTACATGATACGTATACTATATACGCTATAGTATATGCTCCTTATTTATCGAAGGCAACCCTTTTAGTAAAATAAGTAATATACATATAAAAATATGAAAATGAAACGTAGGTAGGTACACATTTTTTTCTGCCCACTTAATTTGATATTTGGGAAACCTTGTTATACACGCACAATATTTATTCCAATTTTCTTTTTCAGGTTTCTCTCCCTCCTAATGGCCAGCTCCAGGCCTATGGTTTACCGCCAGGACAAAGCTTCCCAGTTTTGATGCCTCCTATGGGGCATGCTTTGCCAGGGCAGCCTGGTTCTACTGGGCCTTCAGGCTTCCCAGGGCTATATCCTCCCCACAATGCAGCCCAGCAACAACAGGTAGACCTAACAATGCAAAAGATATGCAAAATCTAACAAGCCATTTTTAGGGTAAATGAAGTTGGTAAAGTAAATTTCGAGTACATTTTTATTTTTGCATTTAAATTGAAATCTCAAGCCAGACATTTGGAAATCAGCTCTTTGTTTAAATGTATGATAGTTTGCATCAAATCATAATCATGTCTTTTCCATACCCTATCAGGATTTGTCAATGGATGTCGAGCGTTCATCTGTGAGGGATGGCAGACATGGTCGACGGTCACACTCAGGCTCCAAGTAAGCATCTGAAATGGGATGTGGTGTGTCAGTCGAGTTTCAGTCTCAGTGCTGTAATTTGTTCTTTACCATTTAGTTCTATGCCGATAAGCTGCTCAGCGCTTATTTATGGTGACCGTATCGTGAGCTGCAATGTCTTTTTTTCCCTTTCTTTTTTCTCCAGGTCTCCAAAACGGAGGAGGTCACGGTCTAATTCCCGTACACGACGATCCAGGCACAGAAGGTCCCGCTCGCGCTCCAGGGACCGACGTCACCATTCCCCGCACTCTCGCTCGCAGGAGCGCAGGGAGAGGGAGAAAGACAGAGAGCGACGGCAGAAAGGTCTTCCACCACCCAAGAACGAGACACTAAGCAGTGAGTCATAATCTATTTATGGCCATATTTATTTAAGTAGATAGACATGTTTTTTTAGTAGTTTCACAAAATGATTGTCTTTAGATGACATTACTGAGTTGTTCCAACGCCCCACCCCAGACTCCAAGCATTGCACATATTTTTGCATTTCTAAGTTCTTGTTTACTTTGTCTTTTTCAGTTTGCAGTACTACTCTCTGGGTGGGCCAGTTGGACAAGAGAACACAACAGCAAGATGTTGCCTGTTTACTGGAGGAGTTTGGGCAGATAGAGTCCATCAATGTAAGTGCAATTGAATATGATCCAACTATGACCACATCCTGTGTTTGTAACAATTACATTTGCATTTTGGTCATCTTTATAGTAAATTTGTCATGACATATTTTGTGTTTTTCATGCAAGTTACTACATGAACAGCTCATAGCCTCTGCTTTTTCTGCTATATTCATGTTGACGTTAGTAAGATTTTGATTGGATACAAAAGATTAACTGTTCAAACCAAACTTTGCTTTTCCAAACTTTTTGAAAGGACCATTGAGCATTCATGAGATTGAGTCCAGACTCAGCTAAATTTTCCTCACCTGTCTGCTTGTCCTCCTCTCTTGTTAAGATGATCCCTCCACGTGGCTGTGCCTATATTGTCATGATACATCGGCAAGATGCCTTCAGGGCTCTACAGAAGCTTAGTCGAGGAACTCACAAAGTTAACCAGAAAGCCATCAAGGTGAGTGAGCAACACAGAGTGCTGCTTTGTAAAGCGTTGCAAATCAAAGAGAAAACTGAGAATTTTCTAACTGAATCAAGAGTTGTTTTTTGTTCATTTCTTGCCAGATTGCTTGGGCTTTGAATAAGGGCATAAAGGCCGAGTTTAAACAGTACTGGGATGTGGAGCTGGGCGTCACCTACATACCCTGGTCTAAAATCAGAGAGGTTCAATTGGAGGAGCTAAAAGAAGGAGGAATACTGGATGTAGACACCTTATCACCAGGTAAAAACTCTGACAGACATGTTAGGAAATCATACAAACGAATTAAGATATTAAATGCAACCACACAAAGTTCATGTAGAAAGTCCAGTTTGTCTCACAGTAAACAAGGTCTTCTTCATACCCAGGCTGACAAACCTAATTCTGAATTCAGAAGTTCATACCCTGGCTCTGATTTGTAATTTGCTTTAATTAAAATGTGCATCAGAAACAAGTTGTATTATTGATGTTATTGTGTATTCTAGTGTGTTGACCAGCCTGCTTTTTAACAAGTCTAAATCATGTCTGCCTTTTACAGAGTGGAGTGGAGCGAGGAAGACTCTTGACCTTACGGAGGAACTGACCCACAACGGCCGTTCAGAGCCACAGCAGCCTGAGGAGACACAAGTATTAGCTGTGGCTGCTGCAGCTGCTCCTCCTGTGCAGGTAAACCAGTATTTTAAACTCTTGGCATTAGACATGTGTTGATCTATCTTTGTTGTAAACAAAATATAATTTTTTACCTTTTTTTTTATTAAGAGATTCTGCTGTTCTTTTGGGGATCTGTGCAAATGTTCACTTGAATATGTCTGTGTGTGGTAATCAACCAGAGGGATAAGTATGGAGGCAACATTTAAAATTATGTGATAAGCTGGTGTGACACCTGGTCCATACTTACATTAAAGATGTAGCTTAGATAAGAATATTTCTACTGTAGTTGTTTCTCCAGAGTTTCACTGTGAAGTATAACATGACCTCTCCAGTAAATCCCTGTAAATGTTCACAGGTTCCTCCAATGCAGCAGCCAATGGTTGGTGTGGGTTCTCTCCAGCCTCCTGTCTTTCCTGGACCCATAGGCATGCCTCCGCCTTCCTTCCCCCCAGGCGTCCCCCCTCCTCCTTTCATCAGACCTGGCTTCAACCCCATGCAGATGCCTCCAGGTAGCACCTCAGTTTTTCACTCTCTGATTGATCATGGAAAATGCCCTCCCTCATGTGCTGGGACGGTAATCAAACTGATGTGAAAGCCCCCTGACTCCTTTCACCCCTCTTCTCCCAGGTTTTCCTCCTCCAGGTGCCATGCCTCTAGGTCCCCCGCCCCCTTCTAAAGGTGGAGTTGAAGACTCGCCTCTGGACCCAGCAAGTCTGGGCAACAGGAAAAATGATGAGCTCCTGGATCCCAACATCTTTAACAACCAGATGGGGCCTATGGGTCAGTTTGTCTTTCTCTGTGTTGTGATTCGCGGTTTCTCATTCTGCCCTACTTTATTTTACTTTATTTTACATTCTGTAAAATAACTGTTAATTGAATGTGGCCATTAAAACTGGGGGAATCTTCTCTATTTTAAAAAAAGTGCATTGGATCAATCATTAGAGGTTCAGGTTGAGATTTTATTGTTAGATACCATATAGTGCTTTAACAGTCACTCGTTTGGTTTATTGGCAGATATTTAAATGATGGATAGTTTCTCTATGGCTACATCCACACTACTGTGTTTTCGTTGGGCGTGTGCCGGTGTAAACAGGAAGCAGGACAAAAATAATGACACAGAAAAATGTGACTGCTCTTCACAAAATCCTCCCGGATAATGTTGTTTTTATTAAAACATTGGCGACAGCATTTTTTTGTTTTTCTTTTCCAATCCGTGTATTTTCAACGTCCTGTCTTTCTAAATATAGACAATGAAACATCCATTCCCTCAATGTACAAACTCAAATACTCCAGAATATAGCACATATTCTGAGTTCACATTTGCAAATGATGCGTATAGCCCACATAATCCACATCTGGACATTCAAAAGTTTTCTAAATAATCCCACCAGGCACTGGTTCTTCACCCATAACTGGTCACGTAGGGCTGATTTGGGAACTGTCACAAATCGCTCGAATAGTAGTCGCTGTAGTAGCATTATAAAATGCAGAATTTAACCACACAACAGCTGCTAACATAGGCCGCAAGGTCCACAACACCTGTAATTCGTTATCCATGTTGAATTAGCCATGCCAAAGATCCTCGATAACCCGTCTCTGGCCATGCATTGTTTGTTTTCTTCCGGGATAGGGCCATGACGAATGAGGGAAGGGCACCTCGTAACTGAAAAGACCCAATCAAGAAACGAACTTTGGTGGCCGTTTTGGGCCGTCCAAACTATAACGCAAACAAAAACGGGGCCAGCAGCGTTTCCAAACGTGTCTGTTATAGGGGCTCTAAAACACCGGGGTAGTGTGGACACTAGGTCCAAACGTAGCAAAAATGCATGCGTTTTTAAACGAAAACGTAGAAGTGTGGATGAAGCCTATGATTAATTGTTTACTATTTAAGTGAAAATTCAGTACCAGCCATTTGCTAGTTAGAGCTTCTCAAAAGGTAGGATTTGTTGTTTGAATTGTAAAATGAATATGTTGGTGCTTTTGGACAGTTAGGTAAGTTGAGTTCAAATTAAAGCTGCATTTTATTTCCCCATCAGGTAACCAGGTAGGTGGACCTCCAGGTTGTCTCCCAGGTGGTCCTCCAGGAAACGTCCAACCCCCTTCTGGTGGTCTGCTTGGCGCACGGCCCGGTATAATCCCACTCCAGCGTCCTCCGGTTCCCCCACACATGCAGCGTTTCCCTCCACCCCACGGGCCACGACCCCCTCATCCCAACATGCCACCTATGCCCCCACAGATGATGCCCAGAGGGCCACACCCTCAAATGATGCACCATGACCCACCTCCACCTAAAGGAGGGTTTGGGATGCTCCCTCCCCACAATATGAGGGCTCCTTTCCCTCCCCATGGGCATGGCCCTCCTCTTCAAGGTCCTCCTCCTCCTTTTATCAGACCAGGGGGTCCCCGCGGCCTGGAGGGGCCAGAAGAAATGGATGGGAGACCATTCAGGGGAGACAGGCCAGGATTCAGGGACCGTGAGCCAGAGAGGGACAGAGACTGGGATCGAGACAGGGATAGAGAAAGGGACCGAGGTTTTGGAGGTGGAAGGCGTCCATTTGGTGATGGAGGGAGGGGAGGAGGTGGTGATAGAATGGATGGTAGGGACAGGCTCGGAGGCTGGCAGGAAGACAAAGGAGGATGGGAGAGGGAGAGAGATTGGGACAGAGACCGCGATCGGGACAGAGACAGACGGGACTGGAGGGAGAGGCGAAGCAGCCAGGATAGAGACAGGGAGCGAGGGAGGGGTGATGACGGGGAGAGGGAACGAGGGAGGGGGGAGGGAGGAGGAAGGGGAGAAGGAGGGAGTCGAGAACGAGGGAGAGGAGCTGAAGGAAAAGAAGGGGACAGGCCCAGGCGGTCAGAACGGCGAGAGAGGACCACTCGGTGGGACAGGGATGATCGATTGACCGAACTGGAAAACATGGACAGATTTCAGACTTCGAACAGCAATGAGCAACCTCGTTTGACTCCTCTGGTTACCATGGAAACCAGTAAAGAACCCAGTGTGGGAGCTTCTCAAAAGAAGGCAGAATCTGAACCTTTAGCCCCGCCCCCAGAGGTAACTACTGCTGCAGAAGAGCCGATGCCCTCTGAGCCCTTACCTCCAGCTCAAAGTGAGCCCACAGAAACAAAACAGCAAGCAGCATCATAGACTGGCTCCCCGCTCCTTCAGCCAGAGACTGCTGTGAACCACTGAAACGTGAAATTTTGTTTTTCGCTATGATAACCAGCCTCAACGAATTTTAACTAGTCACTAGTTTGTCAGTCGGTAATTGATAGTTTCTGGGCAGTAACACATTTCTTGAGAACAAACATCTCCCACACATGTTGTCAAACATATGAAAATGGTTGTTTTCAGACTTTATGGCTTATGGTCAAATGTTGGCGTTGCGTCTATGTCTCGAAACACACAACCACGTGGAAATATGGCAGTAGTTAATTATTGGCTGTCAACTCTAGTTTCTCTCCTTCCTGTAAGTTGTAAGATTGAACAGAGGGCTTGCATGTTAACTTAGCTCTGTCCATCTGAGGTTAATTTGAGCATAGCTTTTATGTTTTTACTCAAGCTGGTTTGCAGACGGAGGAAACAAATTATTTCTATGACACACAAATTTATATTTAGTTTGTGGTAGGCAACAAGGTAAATATGTTCATTATAAAATAGTTTTAAAAATTTGACAATGTCATGTCAAACACTGAATATCTTCTCAAACAACTATATAATGAGAGGCAGAATTTAATTTTCTTTGTTGTTTTCATCTCATCTTGTGTTTTGGCTCCTTGTTGCAATATTACAGCACGTAATGCAAAACTTTGAAAGGACTGTGGTGGCCTTAAAATCCAATCAAATTACTTGTAGGTGTTTGAATGGCGAAGGGCATTGAGTTGTCCTTTTGATTATGTCCTCAACCTGTCACCCTTTGAACCATACTTTATTTCAGGCAGAATAAAGATTTGAGTATTGTCTTCATTCTACCAGACACTTGGCGCACTAACTGATTAATCAGTGACGTGCAGATTTAGTGGCCAATATCCAATGTCCTTAAAAAATCCACTCTCAAAACATGGCTTTAAGTAACTGACTACAAACCAGTACTGAGACTTACAAACACAGCACTGATTAGAAGCTGAGCTTATTCTCTGAATATTTCTTGGTAGTCATATTTTACTGATAACAGGAATCACACCCAATTCCTTGTGGAATAAAAGTAACACTCCTCTCTAATATTATTTAGGGACTCAAGAATGCTTCACATTCTTTGATCATACGCTACTTATCCAGATTCCACTCTATAGCAAAGCTGATATGGAAACTGTTTAATTCTTTGTGTGTGCATATCATCATTTTGTTTGGCTACAAAAATATTGCACAAACACAAACCACTGTAGAGGCTCAAAATCAAGGACTTAAACCTTAACAGTGGCATAATCAAATTTTCTTTGCTTAATAACAGGCAATGTGACTGATGGGCCAAGAGGCATTTTAGTTAAGACATTTCAACATAACCGGCACAAAAATTAAGAACGAAACAAAAGGTACCTCCAGGTATGTCTCCCTTGGAATATTTAGGAAGTACAGAAATTTGATAATGCTATGTAAGTGTTTTTTGTTTCACAAGTTTAAGTCTAGAAGTTGATCTAGACATGGAGGTATTGGTATACATAAATAAAGATGAGTCAATCCATTTGCAACGAAATTTGAATTCTACCCAGATCAGCAACAGCTGTTCAAAAACTGCTGGGGGGGGGACAAGACATTTCAAGTGGTTTTCATCTTGGTTTCCCTTAAATGTTTTGACAGTCAATTTTTCAAAACTAACCTCTACAGTGTTTAGTGGAATTTAAACTCCACTGGAATTTCTAGGATTTTTCTAGTAACAATGTTTGCCGTTTAAATTTCACACCCTTGCCTAAATGTGTATATTTTTAGTTTTCAGTTAGATAAAGAAAGTAGAACCTTTTGTAGATCCAACAGAGGAATATCCAACACAAGTTTGTTTTAAAAGTATTGTACGCCACAAAAAATGTGCAACTGTTCCGGCGCCGCCTTGTATTTTTGAGCATTGTGTTTAAAGACATGTTAGCAGGCAGATTCTATAAGCTTTATGTTTATGGTGGTCGTCCTTTTTCCCCGTGTGTATGCAAGGAAGGAAGGGGGCAATCTCTTGGATCAGACAAAAGCTTTTCCGTCTGTCTCATGTACGTCAGTCAAACTCAGATATAAATACGTTTTGGCCACATGAAAATACAAGGTGTAACCCTGTAGCTGGATTATTATTCTTTTTTGTCTTTGATAAACACAGCTTTCAAACTTAGTGTCCGTTTCACTGAAGACATGCTGTGACTGATATTGATTAAGTTGTTAACATTTGAAGCCCAGATTCTGCAAGCCCAACTCTTGTTCTTGTATGGTTTTTACCCAAAGGCACCGAGGGCAAAACTAAAGTGGTGAAATGAAGAGTGTTGCTTGGGACACACTGCTGTAAATATGCTTGTATCACTGATGATTCAAAGGTGTAATGGTAATTGTTTATGATCTGTGATTCGTTTATCCGATAGAAGCAAATTGACACGGAAGGAACGAGACCCTTTGCTTTAATGTTTTTCTTTTTTAACTTCTAATGGTTTGAAAGTTGACAGATGTTTCTATGATTTGTTAAAAATACAAAAAGACATGGACATAAAATCGTCAATATTTCAGCCATAGGAAATTGTTTTTAATAAACTATTTTTGTACCAAATTATTTTGCTTGTTCAAATTATATTCTGTGCTTAACCCATGCTCAAATGGTCAGCTGTCCAAAGATAAAGAAATTCAAAATGATCTGGCACACATTTGATCTAATGGTCTGTTTGAATGCCACAGGCCCGATATTTATTGTGATTTTGGATAAATTCAACTAATAAAACAGGTAAGATATTTTATTATTATGGCTTCAAATTAGCTTTGTATTAGTGCTGTACTGATCAGCATACAGTTTAGTCATGCACTGTCATGTGCAGATAACTGGCCATAGGACAGAGCCACGGTAGCTTTACCTCTGTTAACAGCTTTGACCCCCAGCTTAGTTACTTTATATGCAACATGGATGAATATTAAATGAACCGTGGCTTGTGCGGGAACATTAACATTATGATAAAGTCATTTTAGTTGGGTTTTATTTATTTAGCGTATGGCATAACCACCGGCAATATAGCCTGACAGTATGATGAAAGTTGATGCAAATACTAGGCTATTGATTGATAGTACTAATATGACTGTTATTCAGTGTGGAGAAAGCTGTATTTGATTTATTTATTAAATATGAATTGATGAATATGATTGTTGAAGATTTGTTCACCTCCTTAATGAGCTGCTCTCCACCGAATCAAATCAAAATGTATCTTTTTGGTTGCATTTGATTGGCTGTCTGTATTATACGCCCGCCCATCAGGCTCTTAAAAACATTGGTTGTCTCCAGCAGGACCAAGTACGACAGACACAAGGCGTGCTTTGAAACTACTGCGAAGATGGTGGTTAAAGCTGTCTGTGTGTTGAAAGGCGCTGGAGAGACCAGCGGGACCGTTTATTTTGAGCAGGAGGTAAGGCGTGCTACATTTCAGCTGAAGGAATATGCAGTTAGTCATTTTTATGACACTACCCGGAGACTTGACGTGCAGCCTCCTGTTGGCCAGGAATACTAAGCTAGCTGAGTTCTGCATTTACAAAAGCCTGTAGTGCGCTTAGACCGGCTTTCAGGAGAAATCTAACCAGCTAGCTAACGTTAGCTACGTGTTAAATTTGAATGACCAGGCGTCGAGCCTGGTCAGCTTTAGTAAACTCGCGCTTAAATGCACAGGTTACCTAACCGTGCTCAAATAAACGTTAGCCTGCGCGTTGCAAAACACCAATTAGCGTTAAGTGCACAAAGTCAGTAACGTTAGCCGCAAACTGCTGCTTGTCACTACTTACTCAAAGTGGGCTGCTTTTGCGAGCGCGTCGTAATTACCTACTTAATATAACCCCAAAACAGCGGCTTATCATTAACCTCATAACCTTATTGAACGTTTAAGGCCTGTGCTTTTGTTAATGGTCAACAGCGCCTGTTGAACGTCAGCTGCCGTTATGTTGGTGTCTAACGCTAACTCTGCCAGTCTGTCGGGGTTAGCTGGATCACACCAAGTCAGCCAGCACTTCTGTTTTTCGACCTAGTTGCAGTCAAAAGCTGCATTGTTGATGGTAGCCGTTAGCGAGAACGCTATTCGAGAGAACCATTTTGCTGAGTCACTGCCTGCTCTCGTTCTTGTTGCCTTTGACGTTACCTCCAATATTTGGCCATGTTGATAAGGGTGCAGCGGCACTGGGCGACAGCGTGTCCCCGCGGGTCAGAGTACGCAGCACCTGACGACACAGAGACCGCGGCGGGTGCTTGCGCGCACAACTGAAGGGTCCGTACCGATGCATGCGGATCTGACCACCGGGCTAAATACTGTCCAATTAAACTGGTTATGGCGTTTGTTTGGGTATCTTATTTTGATATCACTGTATGCACATGCGTTTCCTTGTGCTGTAGGTTCGGACTGAATAGCATGAAACCCCACATAAAAGCAGACTCTATGTAGTCTACATTATGTTACTATTGCAAAGCTATCAACTGAATAACCCAACATTTCAGAGTCCAAGCATGCATATCTTCTCTTTGACTCGCTTGTCCTGTTTTTTGCGAGAACACCGTGCAGGGCTCCATGGTGCGGCCCTTGTTATAAAACCTACAAGCTGTCGAAGCAAGTAAACAGTGCCTGTGTAGAGAAGGGAAAAGGAGTAGTTTCTAGAAACACTAGAATAAGGTGGAGAATTAAGACTGAAAGAATGACCCTATTTCTAACATCGCCATTTCAAAATGCAACCCTATAATTACCTTTGTGAATAGCATAAAGCAATTGGAACTCAAATGTTGTACAACCCTAAAATCTACCTTGTGAATCCCCCCACAAAAGGTAAGGCTTATGATGTGTTATTGGGTGCACCTTAATGGAAAAAGTTAAGTGCGCCAGTGCCACCAATGTAAAGTTAGTGGGTCAGCGACAGCACCCACTGCAAGACTGGGAATGTTATTTTGCTGAAGGGGTTCTAATGTATAATGATCTCTAGCTGGGGAATTTGTGTGTTGTTGGGGGGGGGGGGGGGGGTGGTTTCTTTTACACATCTAGATGGGTAGAAGAGAAGGGGGATAGGAAATATGTGATTTTTAT